>CM075335.1:73656621-73996792 GCA_037788925.1 Mytilus galloprovincialis | reverse complement strand
CACCGTATCACTCGAGTACTCGTTCCCATCCCTTCTAGTTATACTAGCCTGTTGTCAAAAAAAAAATAAAATTGCAACCTGAATTGTTTTAGCGATACATGTATATTAATTTTTTTCCTTGGCTTATAATGAACCCCAATGAAAACTGTTTGAATGTATACTTTATTGCAAAAAATTATATATGTTATAGCAACGAAAAACATATTTACAACATGACAAATGATAAACAGCAGAGATTAATACATATAAATCATTATAAGAAAGCAAATAACATTAAGTAACAATATGTGATCTGATTGATCACGCAGATTTTATGTAGTTACACATTTTTTTAATATGTAAAGCAGACTTTAATTTAAATAGATACTGTGATTTAGTAAGGTTTGACCAAGAACAATAGAATTCTGGCAAATATATAGGCCTAATTGATCTATAGGCAGGGCATACTAATAAAAAGTGGTATTCGTTTTCAACACACTGCATATTACAACATTTACATAAACGTAATTCTCTAGCCATGCCAGTATATCTTCCTGTTTCAATGTTCAGTTTTAGTGAACCACTTCGCAATTTAGTTAAAAAGTGTGAATTATAACAGCAATCTAAATAATGTTCAAACCTAAATTCTAACTTTATATCCTTATAAATACTAAGTTTTTCGCTTTTTTTTCTACATACGCTAACCAGCTTTGTCACGATATACTGATCTTTAATTCTATTCTTAATTACATCAACAACTCCAATAGTATGTATTTCTGATTGATGATACCATATATAATTGAGACCACTATCAAATGGTAAGTCACTTACATTAGAAGCCCAGGTTTTTTTTGCCATTATTGGCATCATCAAGTAACAATTTATAAACATCATAAACAATAGGTGTTTTGTTAGTTAAAATTTTCAAGCAATATTTCAAAAAATTCTGAATTTTCTCCTAATATACATAGGAAAATGGCCCAATTTTCGATTTAAAAAAAAAAAAAAAACAATTTGGCAAAGATTTGAAAACTTTTAAAATACATCGACAGAAACGATAGTGAATAATCTCAAAATCTTTACCTCGATTGAGCATTTTAACAGAAGAATAGATATATTTCACAATAGTAACAAATTTAGAGCTAATTCCACTTTTAAGGAGTTTATACATAAGTGTTCTTCGGTCCAGCTTGTCAAACGCTTTGCGGAAATCTACGAATGAACAGTACATATTTTGCTTTTGTTAAAGAGTATAATTAATAATTCCATGTAATACGAATATTGCATCTATAGTAGATCGTCCGGGTCTGAAGCCAAATTGATTGTTGATGAGTTTATCTTCTTCCTCTGACCACGACAATAAACGATTGGTTAAAATAGTAGTGAATAGTTTGGATAAAACACTAACTAAACTATTGGTCTCTAGTTGTTCGGATCTGATAAATCACCAGTTTAAGGAACCGCTATGACTAAACATTCTGTCCAGTGATCAGGATATATTCCAGATGAAAAAATAAAGTTAAACAAAATTTTCAAAATTGGTGCAAATAAGATCGGACAACAAGATAACATTTCGCTAATTATACCATCATTTCCCGCACTCTTTTTTGACTTCAGCTTTAATTTCATATATTTCAATGTCTAGGTAATTTATATTTAAATTTTCAAAAGAAGAATTGTTCATAAGGTTTAAAACTTCGTCACATAAATTCGGTGGGTTATCTCCAAGGATAGATTCAAAGTGTTTTAACATTAATGCATTGTCTATTTGGCAACCAGTGTTTCTTTATTTTTTACGAACCTCGGTCCAGAATTTCCTTGAGTCTGTTTTCAACACGTTACTCAAAATTTCGCCTTTTCGCCGCTTGTAATTGAACTTTGCCGTTCGTTTCACCTTATCATAATTATTCCTTTCAGTTACATACAATTGTCTATTTGTCTCTGTGGGGTGTCTAAAGAAGAAGTTGCGAGCACACGGGCATATGCACACTTTACATCAAACCATTCATTATCTGGTTTATCTGTATTTGTTTTATCTCGTATAAGAATCAAACGACCAAAAACTTTAAAAGCATTGTTATACAAAATGTTTGAAATATCGCTAACTGCACTATTCATATCATCCGCGTTCGAAATATTACTCACTAATGATGTTAAATTTTCTGTTTGTTGTTGTATCCTACGGAAGCGTATTAGCGCCACACATTTTTTTTTTATTTTTCTTCTTATGTTTGCGTTATAACGCAAACCTTTGCGTTATAACGCAAACCTTTGCGATATAACGCAAACCTTTGCGTTGTAACGCAAACCTTTGCGTTATAACGCAAACATCTTTATTTCAATTATTCATTAAGTTTTGTATATATGTCCGTCTGTCATTCATTTCGGATGTGATTTACTAGTAGATAAAAAAAGAAACATACATACAAGGCCAAATCATTATAATAAATATGCATAGGAATAATGGAATAATTGAAGTGCAATTATACATAAATTAAGACTGATTTGTGCATCAGAAAAGTATATAATTTAACAAGAAAATAGATATAGTATATAGTCATATTAAAATTGAAAGATCAAAAATAATGTCATACAATTGTGAAACCTCCAAGTCAAATAGACAAAATGATCTTTCTGCTTTAAAATGAATTATTAATAAGGAAACATTTTTTTTTAAATCTCAGAATATGATCAAGATTCTTTGATAGAAAGTCATTGAATTTTCATTTCAATATAATGAAGTATTTTTAAGATGCTTGGGTAGCAATTTGAATAGAGAGAACATAATTTTATTAATAAAACATCTTCATTCTATACATTTATTGCCAAAGGGTAGCTTGTTTGAATGTAACCTATTTTACACAGTTCTCAAACGAGAGCTTACTTTGGAATTATATTTATATTCGGTTATAGCTATATTAGCAGGGTTGATTTTTTTCTTAGGTATAACTTTAAATTTACTCAATTTTCTTTGTAATATATATACTAGTAGTAACTTGGATATCGTTTTTGGGGACCTTTATAGTTTGTTGTTTAGTGTGAGCCAATGCTCCGTGTTGAAGACCGTAATTCGGCCTATGATGGTTTACTTTTACGAATAGTGACTTAGATGGAGAGTTTTCTTATTGGCATTCATACCACATCTTCTTATATTATTCTGCTCATTATTAGTCATTGATATGATCTAATTATTCAAGCAGTTTACTTTGCAATTACTACAAAGGTGATAAATTTTTTATTATATCCAGCCTCCTCCATTAATAACTACTGTTTCCTTTGAATCTTAAATAAGAAATAAGATAAAACAAATGTTTGCGTTATAACGCAAAGGTTTGCGTTATATCGCAAAGGTTTGTGTTATATCGCAAAGGTTTGCGTTTAACGCAAAGGTTTGCGTTACAACGCAAAGGTTTGCGTTATATCGCAAAGGTTTACGTTACAACGCAAAGGTTTGCGTTAAATCGCAAAGGTTTGCGTTATAACGCAAAGGTTTGCGTTATAACGCAAACATAGGAAGAAAAATAAAAAAAAATGTGTGGTGCTAATACGCTTCCGTAGTATCCTTTCAACAAAATCGTTTGTTTTACTATCGTCCCATTTTAAAATATTTTGAGTCGTAGGGTATAAGTTTTTTGGGCTTGCATCTGCTAAAACGAGTTCAAAAATAACGGTGCATGGTCGGAATGTTCGTTGAATTCTAAAACAGTAAAATCCGACAATAGTTTGTAATCGTCTGGTGATAGAAGAAGATAGTCATTTACACTTTCGATGTGCAAAATGTAAATTTCCCGTCCAGGGCATTTGAACGCAAACAAGAATTGCCAGTAAGAAATAGTTAAATAAAAAATAAAAAAACAACGATGAGAAACCTGTGCAGAGACAGAAAACCTACGTAATTAGAAACTGGGATATTGTTTTTTGTTTTTATTTATATAAAGTTATGCCCTTTTCCATCTTGAAAACAACAAAATTAAGAACGGAAATGGTGAATGTGTCAAAGAGACAACCATCCAATAAAGAGCAGAAAACAGCCCAAGTTAACCAATAAGTCTTCAACACAAGGAGAAAATCCCGCACCCGGAGTCGGGCTGTTGCTGGCCCTAAATTTGCAATTTTCAGACCTGTGTTGCACAACACAAAGTTAAAAATCGGGTGCACAAACATAAATGAGCACGAAGACTGACTTTGTCATTTACGGACTCCTAGGATGTGAAAACAAAAATTATATGATAAAAAAAAATGAGAACAAATTAGTTGTGCATCTTGCATTACCTGAAAAAAATATTCACCTTGAGTATATTAACTGAGTATACCCAATATTAATGAATTTTAAAAGCTATACAGTCTTTCAGTATAATACTGAAAAAATGAATAAGCAAATTTACTTTCAAAACTTTGCTTAAGACAAAATTTGTAAAAAAAATCTTGGATTCTGCTAAAGTTTCATTTAATTAGATGAAGTTTTGACAAAGAATTTGTTGTGTAAAAAATGTTAACCCCAGCCTATAACTATAAGTGCCTGTAAATTTTGTCCGTAAATTACGGTAAACTGAACTGCATATAATTTCAACATTATGCTCTCAGTCGAAAATGAACAAATATACTATCTGATACCATTGGCTGAAAAGTAAATTTCCGCAATTACAAGCTAATGAAGAAAGAATTATAAAGCTGATGTGCTTCTTACAAGTTCTTTTTATTTTTTTAGATTAAATTATCATTTTATCAAAATTCAAGTGTACGCGCGGGCGTTTTGACGTAAACGTAGCTACGCGCCTGCAAAGGATGGTGTGGTGAAGGGTATTGGTATGGAGAATACACACAGTGAATTTTCAGTTCAAAAGAATGCTTGAAGCTGTTAGCAAATTGATGATGTAGACAGACTTGTGAACATGTTGACAGACTGATGGACATGTAGACAGTCACACAGCTTGGTAAACAAATAGATCGACTGATAGCCGTGTCAACAGACTGTTGGACATGAAGACACAGCTTGTTAGATATGTAGACCGACTGATAGTCATGTCGACGGAATGTTCGACATGTATACACAGCTTGGTACAGTGGCGGATCCAGAAATTTTCATAAGAGGGGGCCCACTGACTGACCTAAGGGGGGGGGGGGGGCGCCCGCTCCAGTCACGCATCAGTGATTCCCTATATAAGCAACCAATTTTTTTCCAAAAAAGGGGGGCCCGGACACTAGCTTGAGATTAGCAAATGTGCTCCGATTCCTGTTGTCTTAGGGGATACGGGTTGGCTACCTGTATATATTCATACGCAGTGTAATGCGATACGCCTATGGTGTCGCCTCATGAAAATGCCAGACAATAGACTTTGTCGTAAAGTGTTCTGTTGGGACATTGAAACCTCTACACGCTACAAAAATACCTGGTTTAATTAACAATATCAAGACAGTTTTAAATACTTGTTATCTTACGCATTTGATCAACTACAGTCGCGAGAATATTTCTACAAACTACGTTTTAGAAACAGTCAAAGGTAAATGTGTAGATGACTTCAAAGACAGATGGAGTAATGAAGGGCGAACAATGCCAAAACTTAAAACGTATAAAACTTTTAGTCCGAATTCTCAACGGAACCATATGTAAAAAGACATTTATCAAGGGTGTAACGTTCAACACTTGTAAGGATTCGTTCTGGAACTTTTCCACTAGAAATTGAACAAGGTCGTTACAGAAACATTCCACCTAATCTACGTATATGTAAATTGTGTAATTCAGGTTCGATTGAAGATGAAACACATTTCCTCATCTATTGTGACCGTTATACTGATACACGAAACAAACTGTTACGGGAGTTACCTTCTATTCACATTGATGAGCTACCTCCAAACGAAGCCATTACAGTACTCTTAAATGCTAATACCAAACTTGTAACCAACTTTGTTTTGGAATGTTCCAATATAAGACGTGAATTTATACAACTGTTTAATCTTTCTATAGTAAATATCGAAGTATACGCATGTCTACATTTTTTTTAAATGTTATAATTTTGATCTCATTTTCTTATATCTGTAATATTTAAAGTTAAAACATGATCGTGCATCATAAGCCTATTTGGCTGGCTGAATCATTATGTCAATACTCAATGTACATTATATTGTATATATTTAGGTTGCACTCTAATAAGCTATTTATTCATTCATTCATTCATATAGACCGACTGATAGTCATGTCGACGGAATGTTAGACATGTATACACAGCTGGGTAGACATATAGACCGACCGATAGCCATGTCGACAGACCATTGGACATGTAGACAGCTTGGTAGACATATAAACCGACTGATAGTCATGTCGACGGAAAGTTAGACATGTATACACAGCTGGGTAGACATATAGACCGACCGATAGCCATGTCGACAGACCATTGGACATGTAGACAGCTTCAGTTGGTAGACATATAAACCGACTGATAGTCATGTCGACGGACTGTTAGACACGTAGACACAGCTTGGTAGACATATACACCGACTGACAGTCATGTCGACAGACTGTTGGATATGTAGACGGGTCAATATAAAAAAAAGTGCAAATTTCGACGAGGTACTATTTTGAAAAATGTGTCATTGTTTAAATCATTTGAATGTGGCCCTCTATTCTATAGTATGGTAGCAACGATATTCAGAAATATGCAACGGGGAAAATGAAGAGTTTCTTCAATTTTAACAATTTTAGGTCATCCTTTGATAGAATCGTGTCAATGGTGTTACCAATTTAAAACATACATTTAGGTACTAAATATTATTGTTAAACATCAAACAAAAGTTCCAATGTGTTATTTAGGTTTAAATTACGACTTATTGGCATTATTCATATAGCTCTGCATTCTATTCAAACATAAATTTCAGAATTGTCGTAAAAAGGTTGGCTGTCCTAATGATGGCCGTTGTAAATACTGAAAAATACACTTAAACTGAATATATGTAAAATGTATAAGATTTAATGGTAAATAATATACATAATCCTTCGTATACGACATAAAAACACTTTCATTTATGAATGAAAATATAAAAATGTTGCATTTTTATATAGTAACACCACTGACCCTTCAGTAACTCCAATGACACAAAAGTATCACCATTGACATCACATTTCCAATCTTACTTTTTTTAAGTACTGAACACAAAGTCAAGATCACCGAGCAAAAGAAAAAGATGAAAAAATACTTCTTAGGCTAAAAAAAAATCAAATTATATAACATAAAATAACAATAACAAAAAATGTCAATAGTGTTACTAAATAGTGTCATTGGTGTTACCAGCATACATCAGTTTGTGAAAACTTTGTATATGTAATACATGATATTGTTAAAACATTGTTAATATTCAGTGGTGTTACTAAACTGGTCAATGGTGTTATTTTATCAAAATGGTCTCACCATTGACAGTAACACCAATGATTTAAGATGTATTTTGAGATTCAGTTACGAAATAAGTTCTACTTTCCCCTATTCTATATGTTGTTACTGGTGCATGTTTCTATAATCAATATATTTCATAATTCAAAGTTAAGGAATTGTTTTCAAAAAATGATTTTTACAAGGGTACACCATGGACACTATTTTCATTTATGATATAGCTTTTACTTACTTTTTAGATTTTTTCACTAAATTTTCAACATAATTATTTGTTTTCTTTTGCATAATATGCTTACAGGTAAAATTGCTAAGGGAGAAACTGTTGTAAATGCCCACATCTTGTGAAAGATAACTCTTATCCTACTAATTTGTCCTTTGGTTACACCATTGACTTAAAAAATGTAACATTTCCTTTTGGTGAAAATCTTTATTATAAAACCAACATACACCTCCTAAATCATTAAAAAATGTTTGTATGTAACAAAATGCAATAAAAAGTGATAAACCATAATAACAAATGAAATGAATAATAGTCCTATTTCAAGTCTGAAAGGATTTATAGTAAAAAATAACAGTTAATTCTGGCTATCTCCAAGGGTTTAAGAAAACATTAAGGATTTTTTTTATAACATTCCATACTGTAAACTGTATATTGTGTATCACAAAACATTCATATCTAACATATGCAAGCGTTATTTTGATATATTTTCATGTCTGTGACTTAAAAAGACCCAATAACATAGTTTTGCATGTTTTTTGATAATGACCCAGAAACAGCTTGGTAGACATATATACCGACTGATAGCCATGTCGAAAGACTGTTGGACATGTAGACATAGCTTGGTAGACATATAACCCGATTGATAGCCGTGTCGGCAGACTGTTGGACATGTAGACAAAGCTTGGTAGACATATAGACCGACTGATAGCAATGTCGACATCCTGTTGGACATGAAGACACAGCTTGGTAGACATATAGACCGACTGATAGCCATGTCGACAGACTGTTGGGCATGAAGACAGACTAGTGGACACATAGACAGACCGATGAAAATGTAGACAGACTAGTGAACAAAGACAGACTTGCGGAAACATATCCAGACTGTTGAGAATGTAGACAGACTATTATAAAAGACTGGTGAAAATAAAGACAAACTTGTAGACACATAGACAGAATGATGAACATGTATAGACAAAAATGTGTTAATGTAAATTGACAAAAAAATTATAGTGATGTCAAAATATCTGAAATTTAATACTTGGATACTCGGTCATGATACTCGAGTACTCGGATGAATCTTCAACGTCTATTGAAAAGTTGAGATTTTAGATGGAATGCAGTGTTTTTGTTATTACCTTTCATAAACATATTAAGACATTTATTACAAACATAGCTTGCTCTTATGTTTTTTGTGTCAATTAAACAATGAATTACAGACCGCCGTTTCTACAAAAAACCTAGAATAATAGCAATTATTGTTTGTTTACGTGTTCATGAACTCAGAGACATATATTACAATAATATGAATGAACAAAATTCCAATAAAATTTAAAATATTTGCATACAAAGTCCGACAAAGAAAACTAGATTTTTATCATCTGTTCCTGTGGAAACGGTATTTTTTATATTACGACTTGTCCATTAATTTGTCTGCAACAGTATTGGACTTCAAATTATTTGTGCTTTTTCGTTTCGCTGTCTTACTTTTTTCTGTGTTTTTTTTTTTTTTTTGTTTGTTTTTTTTTTGCACTATCGTTTGTCTTATTTTCCTTTTTTTAGCCATATTTTAAGTCAATATAAAAAAGAAGATGTGGTATGATTGCCAATGAGACACTATCCACAAAAGACCAAAATGACACAGACATTAACAACTACAGGTCACCGTACGGCCTTCAACAATGAGCAAAGCCCATACCAGTTTTTTTTTCGACTTTTGGGTTTGAAAGTTGATTTCGTACTTTCGGCTATCTTAAGTTAAGTTTCAAACACAGAGTAATTGAATTATACATCTCATACCAATGACGTATAGAAGTCTTGATTAACGAATGACGTATAGAAGTCTTGATTAACGAATGACGTATAGAAGTCTTGATTAACGAACAAAGGTAAGTTTAACACTCGTGATGCGTCAATTATTAATCCATGAAAGTGTTGATCCGTGTATAACCACCGTTCAAATGTCTCTAATCAGTTGCGTAGGGTTCACCGTTTCTTATTAAGAAATATGATCTGGTCAACAGTTTCAGACGAAAGACTGTTTGACTTTCTATTTTTTTGTTTCAAGTAGTGCACATGAAAACATTCACTCGGAAGAAAAGGATGGTACTTTTATAACAAATAGTAACCTAAGGAAAACATATTTATGCTGTTAAGGATGCACTTAGGTGAGGTTTTGGAATAAATGTAAAATGTTCGGACTCTTCGGTGTTTTTCATACGATACAATGTAAAATATTTTGCCCCATAACACCTATTTGAGAAAATATCTGAAAAAGTCTAATTTTTGGCAATAAGAAAAAACAAAAAAAAATCTTTAGACCCAGTATTTTAGTAGCACAAATCGAAGAACACACATTGGGGATCTATGAACTGTTGTCTGTAATTCAAACAATTGTTTAATAAGGAAACAATGGCAATTTTAAAAATGGTACAAAAAAAATCCAGTTCTTTCCTGTTACCAAAGTGAATCAATTTTAAAAAGTTTCTAATGGGAATAAGGAATAAGTTTAAGACACTATTTGTGGTTTACTAGTATATCCTGCAATAGTTTATCAAATGCCAATTATTGATTTTAGCATTTGCAATACAAAAGGTTTAGAAATATACTTTAATATAGTCAGATATGTCGGTAACATGAAAGAATCTTGAGTAACAGCACAACGGTAACAGGACAGAGTTGGTAACAGAAAGGATTTTTCTGCTTTCTTTTAGAGTTTAAGAAAAATACATTATTTTAGATTGGTCACAATTGGAAGATAACAGCAAAGAATGTCATTTATCCTTTGAAACTGTATTTGCAAGTAACTCGAATAATTCAAGCCCTTTCCGTGTCCGATTTTCTCCCACACGATATTATTTGAATTGTATTGACGAAGGTTTGTCAGAATAAAGATATATATAATGATTTAGTTTTCAAAAAAACACAGGGGACAACATGATTTTAGGGGTGGGGTGGGGGGGGGGGGGGGGTGAACATTTAAATTACAATATTTTATTGGAAGAAATATAAGAATGAGTGTTTAATTGGCAGGAGTTGGTGCATTATAGTTATAATTTAGTTTATACTGAAACTTAAAATTTTCAAAAAAGATGGTTGAATAAAAATATAATTGCTGGTGAAGTGCGGGACAAGGAAATTAGACTTTTTCAGATATTGTCTCATTTATCTTTTAACATGATAAGACTTAATAATTCATAAAATGTCATTTAACAAAATTAAAGCAGATTCTTGATTTTCTTTCTTTTGATTTGAGACCCAAATAATACCAATGCAAAATTAATGTAAAAGTCCGCGTCAACCTTTTCTCGCCATATTTTATAAATCAAATATCTCGAAAAGAAGCTCCATGAGCTATCAATACTTTTAGCTTAGTTTGATTCTTTTCCAATACTCTTCCAGCTTAAAGTATCAATTTTGAATTCTTGATTTATTTATAGGGGATATTTCATCTGAACTAAAGTGAGTGGAAATGTGAAGAGAAATATCTCAAGATGTATAACAGCAAACGAGTATCCAAGTACTAAAACAGTACTCGAGTACTCGGCCTTTCGAGCGAGTACCCGAGTACTTGAGTACTCTTTTCCATTCCAACTGAAAAAATATTTGTGAGCATAAAAATCTAATTCTTACTCTGTATTGTATAAATATAGTGAAATCTATACTACGTAAGGGGGGATTGGCATGGGGAAACGGGATAATATGTGTACGTATTGCCAAATTTCCGCATGGGAAGAATGGCAATGATTCAAAATTTCCTCGGCGGAAAGATTGGCTAATGCCAGTTTTTCCCCGGGGGAAAAACTGACAATTGAGAGGGGGGGAGGGGGTTATATATCACCGGTAGTTCAGTGGTTGTCGGTGGTTTGTGCCTGTCATATTTGTTTTGCGGAATTGTTTTGTTATAAATAAGACCGTTTGTTTGCATGTATGAATTGTTTACATTTTACATGTAGTTGCCTTTCATAGCCGATTTTACGGAATGTTTTTTTTTTATGTTGAAGCCCATACGGTTGTCTATAATTGCTTACATCCACTTCATTTGAACTCTATTGCATAATTGTCCCATTGGCAATCATACCAAATCTCCTTAGTTTTATATAATCTGTTAAATTTAAAATTGATATCACAATCTGTATAAACATCGGACATCTGATAAAGTTATGACGTCATTGCAGCAAATCAATAAAGTGGACGTCGATTTGAGAACAACAAAATAGATGTCAATTTGTGGGGTGAAGTTGGCCGTCGATTTGGCATGTTATTTAAATGTCGTCGGATTTGGTCGTCGGTTTGAGGAACGGTATCAAAAGAGATATTTTGTGTGATGCTACGTTTCGATATTTGGTGTCATGATATATAGTGCGACTGCAGTTTTTCTTATATTTGTTAAACATCTTACGCCAGGCGCGGATCCAGGGGGGGGGGGGGGGGGGGGGATGGTCCAGGGGTTGGTATCATGCAATTTGGGATGCGTGGTTGCATGGATGTTTTATTATAACAAAACCTACACGAACTTTTTCACTTATGAGATATATCATTTTTTCTGGATTCTGTTTGGCTAAAAACTTCAAAATTATGTAATATAGAATTACGACCTCTTGTTCTCGCTCTAAAGCTGAAATTCTGGTTTATTGCTTGTGCCGATTTTCAAGGAAATAAATATTTCATTCTGTTCTGTTTTTTTTTTTTGTGTGTTCTTGTCTATGGATGGTCCAGAAGGCTCTGAATATTTCCAAAAACTAAATAGAATTATGTATGATAGAACGTAGATTTTGGTATCATTTCAAAATAGAAAGTAAGTTTCCTGGATGTAATTTTTCTAGAATTAAGGAACAGCCCATTAAGACTCTTTCCTATATTTCTTGTTCAAATTAAGAACTATATAGCCAGTGAATATTTTTAAAACCTAGAAAAAATGTTTTATTAAATTATGAACTTAGTCCCACTTTAAAGCTGAAACCAAATTCTCCTGCTGCATGCACGTACTTTTTGTCACTGGCATATCTGTTCGTGTTTCGGCCTTAGCCAAAAGTTGAAGGATTATTTTAATTAAGAATTGAGTGCTTCTTTCTGTAAATTCAAAGGGTTGACAGAAATACATCTTGTATGAAGCGCGATCAACGCTTATACATGTACAACCCTACGAAATTACTTAAGAAGCATTAAAAACTATACTTCAACCTATTGATCTGAGCATTTGCTAAATGATACTGCAGGGACGCCCATGTGAATATTTGTTACCGAAAAGTCTCTGCTGGGTACATAATTAATACATCACCCGAGACAGAGATGATATAAGAAAATTATTGTTCATGTGTGACGCGTTTCTAGTCAACTTGTTTTAAAATTACCAGATGCCAGTGTGATAAAATCCACTAATATACCAGGCAAAACATATAAATATATAAACTGTAATAATAGGTCTTCAATGCTCTTCAACTTCGTACTTTATTTGGCCTTTTAAACATTTTTGATTCGAGCGTCACTGATGAGTCTTTTGTAGACGAAACGCGCGTCTGGCGTAAATATAAAATTTTATTCCTTGTATCTATGATGAGTTTATTGACTAGATTCGTGAAACACGCCGTCCAACAGTATTAGATATATAAATTAAACAGCCTATGCGAATTTCGAGTTTTGACCCTTTGATGATGTGTTTGAAATAGTACAGCATACTAGTATGCTACAATTTGAAAATATAGCATAGTCAATGTTTGTGATATAGCATATATGCGATAAAAATGCAGCATAACCAGACAAATATATATTGACCCTTTTGGGACGTCAAATATGGCTTATGCTACAAAGCAGCATAAGCTTTATTTTATAGCATATGCACCTCTTTTTACTTTTGACCCTTTCCGTACGCCATAATTTTGCTATAAAAAAGATATGCATCACTTTTTTTTAATTTGAGGTTTCATATGACTTTGAGATTATCTTAAGATTGTCTTAAAAGATGCATTCGATGGACAGTCTAAGATATATCCTAAGATAGTCTTAGGGCTATCCTATAATTTGTCCGAAGATATAGTATGAAATTCAAAACAGTGTAGCTGTGGCCATTGATTGACACATTAAAATCATTCATTGACTGGGACAATTTAGGTGAACGTTTGTATGTAACGACCAATGCTCACTATGTACTTTTAAAGACACTTAAACTATGGGGTCACCAAAGGTTCTCAACACCTAATTAAGTAATTCGAAAAATTAATCAGAAATAACACGATATTTTGATTTATATCAATTATATAAATCAAAACACAAAGGTTATTCCTGATTAATTTTTCGAATTATTTTATAATTAAAGGCGTTAAGAAACCTTTGGTGACCCCACAGTTTAAATGTCTATCGTAGGTACGTCATGAACAGTGGTTGTTACAGACAAACGTTCACGTAAATTGTCCCAGTCAATGGATGATTTTGATGGGTCAATCAATGGCCACAGCTACACTGTTTTGAATTTCATACTATCTTAAGACAAATTTTAAAACACTTTCGATGACACGGCACCAGCCCCAATTTCTCAGTCCCAGTTTAACTGCATATTGTGTTTAAATACTAAATATTGTGTTTATTACTGAAACAGTTTTTCCTTCACCAATAGCTAATATCCAAATTTAATAAATCCCCCCCCCCCTTTCAAATCGGTTAAACAGAAAAAAAACATAAATGGTTGGTGCTTTAGGGACGACATCAAAAGTTCAATCAATGTAGGATAAAAAAAACTTTTGATGTCGTCCCTTTATATTAACAAAGTGTTAAAAAAGTTCTTGAATCTTTGGCTCGATTGGGTATCATTCTGCAATAATAGATACTGTATAGATGACTGACCGTTACACAACTGCATTATAGAAAATTTATAATTGGCATGAATGTATAATAAATAATTCATTGTAATATTCATTATTCATTCATAAAAAATAGACATACTATTGTAGATTTATCCATTTATTCTAGCATTGATAGTTTAACAAAAAGTTATACGAATGGAGAACAATGTATAAAAAATAACTTGCATGCCATAGACGAAATTTCTGAGCTCATCAATACCCCCTAAAACTGATCCCTTGACAATTATGGAATTTTAGAATGTTAGCCTGTTACATTGAATAGCTGCTATGGAAGCACACATACTAGAATGTCAATTATTTTTTTATTACATTTTTGAATAGTGAAGTGTTTGATTGACTTTATATTTTAAATTTCCCTTTTCTGTTACATAATTTGGTGAAAGACCGTTGTCAGGTTAAATTATTTTTGTACACAGCCATAGTTACTCAAGTGTGAAGTGAGTAAATGTGAACAGATTAATTACTAATATGATCATGTGACCGAAAGGCTAGAAGATGGCTCCCTTTTAGTTTGATATTTACTTGGACAATAAATACATGCATTTTATATTAAGAGTTTATTGAGGAGTTAAAGGTAGTTACAATGTAATAGTATAATAAGTGGCTTCAAGTTGAAATGTTTAGGATTTTAAACTGTTTAGTTTGAAAAAAATGCTTTTGAAGGATCAAAATATTTTACCATTTTTCATGCAGAATTAAAGTAACTTTAATATAGTTTGATGTGAAACTAAATGTTGTCTTTTTTCTGTTCTTCACATTGGTTTATATGTAAAACATCTTCCAAATATCTGTACATGTGTCTTTAAGTTAAAAAGTTTTTCAAAAGCAGAGGTGGCGGAGGGGGGACTGCCTTGCCTCCCCTTATAAAGCCACATTTATGGTTAATGTTAACTTTTTAACAGTTCCACTACAAACGTTTCTTGTTTTTGTACTGGTTAAGAACAACCTATTGAAAAAAAAAATTCATTGACCTAATATTTTAATACTAAACATTTCTTTTCACTTCTTGCAGTACTATAAACTAACTTAGTTATCTCAATTTGTATTCAGATGCATTTAGGAAAGACAGACAGTGTAACTTCTCTAGACTTTCAACAATGATAGACCCAATATATACAGGTATACCATATGTATATACACTATAATAGTCAATAGTAAATAGAAATAATAACTTTCACAAACACTGGTTTTTGTGGAGCCTCAGTGCCTTTAAATAATTACTTAAAAGCTCTATATTTAAGAAGGTGAAAGAACTGGATGCTTCATATATTGTATATATAGATGTCATATGTTATGAGGTTTCCATCTGTCATATGTTCATTGTCATTTTCATGGTTCAGTGGCTTATTGAAAAAAAGTTAAGTTTTTTTGTAATATAATTTCTCTCTTATGAGTAAAGAGGATAGCTGTATTTAGTGTGTGGTACCTTGCAATGTCCTCATGCCTGTCAGACAGTTTTCATTTAATGTGTTAGTGAATATGAACAATGCAAGGTATTAAATAGTTCATGTCCATATATCAGATTCTGTAAGCAATAGGTCTACTATAATTGATGTATAGAATTATTGTAAGGTGTACATGTCTGTCTGGCAGGTATCATCTGATCTTGACCTCATTTTTATTCTTCCTTTTTTTCCTGTAGAGCTTTATGTTTTCTGTTAAGGCCTTTGTGTATGCTAATGTTTCCTTCTTCTTTTTCCGGCAGAGCACGTGTTGCGGAAAAAATGAAGGAAACATTAGACATACACGAAGGCCTTAACAGAAAAAATCAAGCCCTACAGGAAAAAGAAGGAAGAATAAAAGGCCTTTGTGTATGTCTAATGTCGCTTTCTTTTTTTTCTTGCAGGGAGCATCCCAGATGGAACTCTGCAGGTATGTTTTCTGTTAAGGCCTTTGTGTATGTCTAATGTTTTTTTTTTTCCTTTAGGTTGTGTGGCCTATGGAACATTCGCAGGTATGTTTTCTGTTAAGACCTTTGTGTATGTCTAATGTCACTTCTTTATTTTTTCTGGCAGGGTGGTCGCAGATTCGCAGGTATGTTTTCTGTTAAGGCCATTGTGTATGTCTAATGTCACCTTTTTTCTGGCAGGGTGTTCGCAGATTCGCAGGTATCTTTTCTGTTAAGGCCTTTGTGTATGTCTAATGTTTTTTTTTTCCTTTAGGTCGTGTGCAGGTATGTTTTCTCTTAAGACCTTTGTGTATGTCTAATGTCGCATTCTTTTTTTTTCTGGCAGGATGGTCGCAGATTCGCAGGTATGTTTTCTGTTAAGGCCTTTGTGTATGTCTAATGTCGCCTTTTTTTTCTGGCAGGGTGGTCGCAGATTCGCAGGTATCTTTTCTGTTAAGGCTTTTGTGTATGTCTAATGGTTCCTTTTTTTTGCCTTAAGGTCCTGTGCAGGTATGTTTTCTGTTAAGACCTTTGTGTATGTCTAATGGTTCCTTTTTTTTTGCCTTAAGGTCCTGTGCAGGTATGTTTTCTGTTAAGGCCTTTGTGTATGTCTAATGGTTCCTTTTTTTTGCCTTAAGGTCCTGTGCAGGTATGTTTTCTGTTAAGACCTTTGTGTATGTCTAATGTCACGTTCTTTTTTTTTTCTGGCAGGGTGGACGCAGATTCGCAGGTATGTTTTCTGTTAAGGCTTTTGTGTATGTCTAATGGTTTTTTTTTCCTTTAGGTCGTGTGCAGGTATGTTTTCTGTTAAGACCTTTGTGTATGTCTAATGTCACGTTCTTTTTTTTTTCTGGCAGGGTGGACGCAGATTCGCAGGTATGTTTTCTGTTAAGGCTTTTGTGTATGTCTAATGGTTTTTTTTTCCTTTAGGTCGTGTGCAGGTATGTTTTCTGTTAAGACCTTTGTGTATATCTAATGTCGCATTCTTTTTTTTTCTGGCAGGATGGTCGCAGATTCGCAGGTATGTTTTCTGTTAAGGCCTTTGTGTATGTCTAATGGTTCCTTTTTTTTTCCTTTAGGTCGAGCGCAGGTATGTTTTCTGTTAAGACCTTTGTGTATGTCTAATGTCACATTCTTTTTTTTCCCTTTAGGTTGTGTGCAGGTATGTTTTCTGTTAAGACCTTTGTGTATGTCTAATGTCGCATTCTTTTTTTTCCTTTAGGTCCTGTGCAGGTATGTTTTCTGTTAAGGCCTTTGTGTATGTCTAATGTCGCATTCTTTTTTTTTTCCTTTAGGTCGTGTGCAGGTATGTTTTCTGTTAAGACCTTTGTGTATGTCTAATGTCGCATTTTTTTTTCCTTTAGGTCGTGTGCAGGTATGTTTTCTGTTAAGACCTTTGTGTATGTCTAATGTGGCATTCTTTTTTTTTCTGGCAGGATGGTCGCAGATTCGCAGGTATGTTTTCTGTTAAGGCCTTTGTGTTTGTCTAATGGTTTTTTTTTCCTTTAGGTCGTGTGCAGGTATGTTTTCTGTTAAGACCTTTGTGTATGTCTAATGTCGCGTTCTTTTTTTTTCTGGCAGGGTGGTCGCAGATTTGCAGGTATGTTTTCTGTTAAGACCTTTGTGTATGTCTAATGGTTCCTTTTTTTTCCCTTTAGGTCGTGTGAAGGTATGTTTTCTGTTAAGGCCTTTGTGTATGTCTAATGTCGCGTTCTTTTTTTTTCTGGCAGGGTGGTCGCAGATTCGCAGGTATGTTTTCTGTTAAGGCCTTTGTGTATGTCTATTAATGGTTCCTTTTTTTTCCTTTAGGTCGTGTGAAGGTATGTTTTCTGTTAAGACCTTTGTGTATGTCTAATGGTTCCTTTTTTTTTCCTTTAGGTCGAGCGCAGGTATGTTTTCTGTTAAGACCTTTGTGTATGTCTAATGTCACATTCTTTTTTTTTCCCTTTAGGTTGTGTGCAGGTATGTTTTCTGTTAAGACCTTTGTGTATGTCTAATGTCGCATTCTTTTTTTTCCTTTAGGTCCTGTGCAGGTATGTTTTCTGTTAAGGCCTTTGTGTATGTCTAATGTCGCATTCTTTTTTTTTTCCTTTAGGTCGTGTGCAGGTATGTTTTCTGTTAAGACCTTTGTGTATGTCTAATGTCGCATTTTTTTTCCTTTAGGTCGTGTGCAGGTATGTTTTCTGTTAAGACCTTTGTGTATGTCTAATGTGGCATTCTTTTTTTTTCTGGCAGGATGGTCGCAGATTCGCAGGTATGTTTTCTGTTAAGGCCTTTGTGTTTGTCTAATGGTTTTTTTTTCCTTTAGGTCGTGTGCAGGTATGTTTTCTGTTAAGACCTTTGTGTATGTCTAATGTCGCGTTCTTTTTTTTTCTGGCAGGGTGGTCGCAGATTTGCAGGTATGTTTTCTGTTAAGACCTTTGTGTATGTCTAATGGTTCCTTTTTTTTCCCTTTAGGTCGTGTGAAGGTATGTTTTCTGTTAAGGCCTTTGTGTATGTCTAATGTCGCGTTCTTTTTTTTTCTGGCAGGGTGGTCGCAGATTCGCAGGTATGTTTTCTGTTAAGGCCTTTGTGTATGTCTATTAATGGTTCCTTTTTTTTTCCTTTAGGTCGTGTGAAGGTATGTTTTCTGTTAAGACCTTTGTGTATGTCTAAAGTTGTGTTCTTTTTTTTTCTGGCAGGGTGGTCGCAGATTCGCAGGTATGTTTTCTGTTAAGGCTTTTGTGTATGTCTAATGGTTTCTTTTTTTTCCCTTTAGGTCGTGTGCAGGTATGTTTTCTGTTAAGACCTTTGTGTATGTCTAATGTCGCATTCTTTTTTTTTCTGGCAGGATGGTCGCAGATTTGCAGGTATGTTTTCTGTTAAGGCCTTTGTGTATGTCTAATGGTTCCTTTTTTTTTCCTTTAGGTCGCAGATTCGCAGGTATGTTTTCTGTTAAGACCTTTGTGTATGTCTAATGTCGCATTCTTTTTTTTCCCTTTAGGTTGTGTGCAGGTATGTTTTCTGTTAAGACCTTTGAGTATGTCTAATGTCGCATTCTTTTTTTTTCCTTTAGGTCTTGTGCAGGTATGTTTTCTGTTAAGACCTTTTTGTATGTCTAATGTCGCATTCTTTTTTTTTCCTTTAGGTCGTGTGCAGGTATGTTTTCTGTTAAGGCCTTTGTGTATGTCTAATGGTTCCTTTTTTTTTCCTTTAGGTCGAGTGCAGGTATGTTTTCTGTTAAGACCTTTGTGTATGTCTAATGTCGCATTCTTTTTTTTCCCTTTAGGTTGTGTGCAGGTATGTTTTCTGTTAAGACCTTTGTGTATGTCTAATGTCGCATTCTTTTTTTTTCCTTTAGGTCGTGTGCAGGTATGTTTTCTGTTAAGACCTTTGTGTATGTCTAATGTCGCATTCTTTTTTTTTGTTGCAGGATGGTCGCAGATTCGCAGGTATGTTTTCTGTTAAGGCCTTTGTGTATGTCTAATATCGCATTCTTTTTTTTCCTTTCGGTCCTGTGCAGGTATGTTTTCTGTTAAGGCCTTTGTGTATGTCTAATGTCGCATTCTTTTTTTTTCTTGCAGGATGGTCGCAGATTCGCAGGTATGTTTTCTGTTAAGGCCTTTGTGTATGTCTAATATCGCATTCTTTTTTTTCCTTTCGGTCCTGTGCAGGTATGTTTTCTGTTAAGGCCTTTGTGTATGTCTAATGTCGCATTCTTTTTTTTTCCTTTAGGTCGTGTGCAGGTATGTTTTCTGTTAAGACCTTTGTGTATGTCTAATGTCGCATTTTTTTTTCCTTTAGGTCGTGTGCAGGTATGTTTTCTGTTAAGACCTTTGTGAATGTCTAATGTGGCATTCTTTTTTTTTCTGGCAGGGTGGTCGCAGATTTGCAGGTATGTTTTCTGTTCAGACCTTTGTGTATGTCTAATGGTTCCTTTTTTTTCCCTTTAGGTCGTGTGAAGGTATGTTTTCTGTTAAGGCATTTGTGTATGTCTAATGTCGCGTTCTTTTTTTTTCTGGCAGGGTGGTCGCAGATTCTCAGGTATGTTTTCTGTTCAGGCCTTTGTGTATGTCTATTAATGGTTCCTTTTTTTTTCCTTTAGGTCGTGTGAAGGTATGTTTTCTGTTAAGACCTTTGTGTATGTCTAAAGTTGTGTTCTTTTTTTTTCTGGCAGGGTGGTCGCAGATTCGCAGGTATGTTTTCTGTTAAGGCTTTTGTGTATGTCTAATGGTTTCTTTTTTTTCCCTTTAGGTCGTGTGCAGGTATGTTTTCTGTTAAGACCTTTGTGTAAGTCTAATGCAGCATTTTTTTTTCTGGCAGGATGGTCGCAGATTTGCAGGTATGTTTTCTGTTAAGGCCTTTGTGTATGTCTAATGGTTTCTTTTTTTCCTTTAGGTCGTGTGCAGGTATGTTTTCTGTTAAGACCTTTGTGTATGTCTAATGTGGCATTCTTTTTTTTTCTGGCAGGATGGTCGCAGATTCGCAGGTATGTTTTCTGTTAAGGCCTTTGTGTTTGTCTAATGGTTTTTTTTTCCTTCAGGTCGTGTGCAGGTATGTTTTCTGTTAAGACCTTTGTGTATGTCTAATGTCGCGTTCTTTTTTTTTCTGGCAGGGTGGTCGCAGATTTGCAGGTATGTTTTCTGTTAAGACCTTTGTGTATGTCTAATGGTTCCTTTTTTTTCCCTTTAGGTCGTGTGAAGGTATGTTTTCTGTTAAGGCCTTTGTGTATGTCTAATGTCGCGTTCTTTTTTTTTCTGGCAGGGTGGTCGCAGATTCGCAGGTATGTTTTCTGTTAAGGCCTTTGTGTATGTCTATTAATGGTTCCTTTTTTTTTCCTTTAGGTCGTGTGAAGGTATGTTTTCTGTTAAGACCTTTGTGTATGTCTAAAGTTGTGTTCTTTTTTTTTCTGGCAGGGTGGTCGCAGATTCGCAGGTATGTTTTCTGTTAAGGCTTTTGTGTATGTCTAATGGTTTCTTTTTTTTTCCCTTTAGGTCGTGTGCAGGTATGTTTTCTGTTAAGACCTTTGTGTATGTCTAATGTCGCATTCTTTTTTTTTCTGGCAGGATGGTCGCAGATTTGCAGGTATGTTTTCTGTTAAGGCCTTTGTGTATGTCTAATGGTTTCTTTTTTTCCTTTAGGTCGTGTGCAGGTATGTTTTCTGTTAAGACCTTTGTGTATGTCTAATGTCGCATTTTTTTTCCCTTTAGGTCGTGTGCAGGTATGTTTTCTGTTAAGACCTTTGTGTATGTCTAATGTCGCATTTTTTTTCCCTTTAGGTCGTGTGCAGGTATGTTTTCTGTTAAGACCTTTGTGTATGTCTAATGTCGCGCTCTTTTTTTTTCTCGCAGGGTGGTCGCAGATTTGCAGGTATGTTTTCTGTTAAGGCCTTTGTGTTTGTCTAATGGTTTTTTTTTCCTTTAGGTCGTGTGCAGGTATGTTTTCTGTTAAGACCTTTGTGTATGTCTAATGTCGCGTTCTTTTTTTTTCTGGCAGGGTGGTCGCAGATTTGCAGGTATGTTTTCTGTTAAGACCTTTGTGTATGTCTAATGGTTCCTTTTTTTTCCCTTTAGGTCGTGTGAAGGTATGTTTTCTGTTAAGGCCTTTGTGTATGTCTAATGTCGCGTTCTTTTTTTTTCTGGCAGGGTGGTCGCAGATTCGCAGGTATGTTTTCTGTTAAGGCCTTTGTGTATGTCTATTAATGGTTCCTTTTTTTTTCCTTTAGGTCGTGTGAAGGTATGTTTTCTGTTAAGACCTTTGTGTATGTCTAAAGTTGTGTTCTTTTTTTTTCTGGCAGGGTGGTCGCAGATTCGCAGGTATGTTTTCTGTTAAGGCTTTTGTGTATGTCTAATGGTTTCTTTTTTTTCCCTTTAGGTCGTGTGCAGGTATGTTTTCTGTTAAGACCTTTGTGTATGTCTAATGTCGCATTCTTTTTTTTTCTGGCAGGATGGTCGCAGATTTGCAGGTATGTTTTCTGTTAAGGCCTTTGTGTATGTCTAATGGTTCCTTTTTTTTTCCTTTAGGTCGCAGATTCGCAGGTATGTTTTCTGTTAAGACCTTTGTGTATGTCTAATGTCGCATTCTTTTTTTTCCCTTTAGGTTGTGTGCAGGTATGTTTTCTGTTAAGACCTTTCAGTATGTCTAATGTCGCATTCTTTTTTTTTCCTTTAGGTCTTGTGCAGGTATGTTTTCTGTTAAGACCTTTTTGTATGTCTAATGTGGCATTCTTTTTTTTTCCTTTAGGTCGTGTGCAGGTATGTTTTCTGTTAAGGCCTTTGTGTATGTCTAATGGTTCCTTTTTTTTTCCTTTAGGTCGAGTGCAGGTATGTTTTCTGTTAAGACCTTTGTGTATGTCTAATGTCGCATTCTTTTTTTTCCCTTTAGATTGTGTGCAGGTATGTTTTCTGTTAAGACCTTTGTGTATGTCTAATGTCGCATTCTTTTTTTTTCCTTTAGGTCGTGTGCAGGTATGTTTTCTGTTAAGACCTTTGTGTATGTCTAATGTCGCATTCTTTTTTTTTCTTGCAGGATGGTCGCAGATTCGCAGGTATGTTTTCTGTTAAGGCCTTTGTGTATGTCTAATATCGCATTCTTTTTTTTCCTTTCGGTCCTGTGCAGGTATGTTTTCTGTTAAGGCCTTTGTGTATGTCTAATGTCGCATTCTTTTTTTTTTCCTTTAGGTCGTGTGCAGGTATGTTTTCTGTTAAGACCTTTGTGTATGTCTAATGTCGCATTTTTTTTTCCTTTAGGTCGTGTGCAGGTATGTTTTCTGTTAAGACCTTTGTGAATGTCTAATGTGGCATTCTTTTTTTTTCTGGCAGGGTGGTCGCAGATTTGCAGGTATGTTTTCTGTTCAGACCTTTGTGTATGTCTAATGGTTCCTTTTTTTTCCCTTTAGGTCGTGTGAAGGTATGTTTTCTGTTAAGGCATTTGTGTATGTCTAATGTCGCGTTCTTTTTTTTTCTGGCAGGGTGGTCGCAGATTCTCAGGTATGTTTTCTGTTCAGGCCTTTGTGTATGTCTATTAATGGTTCCTTTTTTTTTCCTTTAGGTCGTGTGAAGGTATGTTTTCTGTTAAGACCTTTGTGTATGTCTAAAGTTGTGTTCTTTTTTTTTCTGGCAGGGTGGTCGCAGATTCGCAGGTATGTTTTCTGTTAAGGCTTTTGTGTATGTCTAATGGTTTCTTTTTTTTCCCTTTAGGTCGTGTGCAGGTATGTTTTCTGTTAAGACCTTTGTGTATGTCTAATGTCGCATTTTTTTTTCTGGCAGGATGGTCGCAGATTTGCAGGTATGTTTTCTGTTAAGGCCTTTGTGTATGTCTAATGGTTTCTTTTTTTCCTTTAGGTCGTGTGCAGGTATGTTTTCTGTTAAGACCTTTGTGTATGTCTAATGTGGCATTCTTTTTTTTTCTGGCAGGATGGTCGCAGATTCGCAGGTATGTTTTCTGTTAAGGCCTTTGTGTTTGTCTAATGGTTTTTTTTTCCTTCAGGTCGTGTGCAGGTATGTTTTCTGTTAAGACCTTTGTGTATGTCTAATGTCGCGTTCTTTTTTTTTCTGGCAGGGTGGTCGCAGATTTGCAGGTATGTTTTCTGTTAAGACCTTTGTGTATGTCTAATGGTTCCTTTTTTTTCCCTTTAGGTCGTGTGAAGGAATGTTTTCTGTTAAGGCCTTTGTGTATGTCTAATGTCGCGTTCTTTTTTTTTCTGGCAGGGTGGTCGCAGATTCGCAGGTATGTTTTCTGTTAAGGCCTTTGTGTATGTCTATTAATGGTTCCTTTTTTTTCCTTTAGGTCGTGTGAAGGTATGTTTTCTGTTAAGACCTTTGTGTATGTCTAAAGTTGTGTTCTTTTTTTTTCTGGCAGGGTGGTCGCAGATTCGCAGGTATGTTTTCTGTTAAGGCTTTTGTGTATGTCTAATGGTTTCTTTTTTTTTCCCTTTAGGTCGTGTGCAGGTATGTTTTCTGTTAAGACCTTTGTGTATGTCTAATGTCGCATTCTTTTTTTTTTCTGGCAGGATGGTCGCAGATTTGCAGGTATGTTTTCTGTTAAGGCCTTTGTGTATGTCTAATGGTTTCTTTTTTTCCTTTAGGTCGTGTGCAGGTATGTTTTCTGTTAAGACCTTTGTGTATGTCTAATGTCGCATTTTTTTTCCCTTTAGGTCGTGTGCAGGTATGTTTTCTGTTAAGACCTTTGTGTATGTCTAATGTCGCATTTTTTTTCCCTTTAGGTCGTGTGCAGGTATGTTTTCTGTTAAGACCTTTGTGTATGTCTAATGTCGCGCTCTTTTTTTTTCTGGCAGGGTGGTCGCAGATTTGCAGGTATGTTTTCTGTTAAGGCCTTTGTGTTTGTCTAATGGTTTTTTTTTCCTTTAGGTCGTGTGCAGGTATGTTTTCTGTTAAGACCTTTGTGTATGTCTAATGTCGCGTTCTTTTTTTTTCTGGCAGGGTGGTCGCAGATTTGCAGGTATGTTTTCTGTTAAGACCTTTGTGTATGTCTAATGGTTCCTTTTTTTTCCCTTTAGGTCGTGTGAAGGTATGTTTTCTGTTAAGGCCTTTGTGTATGTCTAATGTCGCGTTCTTTTTTTTTCTGGCAGGGTGGTCGCAGATTCGCAGGTATGTTTTCTGTTAAGGCCTTTGTGTATGTCTATTAATGGTTCCTTTTTTTTTCCTTTAGGTCGTGTGAAGGTATGTTTTCTGTTAAGACCTTTGTGTATGTCTAAAGTTGTGTTCTTTTTTTTTCTGGCAGGGTGGTCGCAGATTCGCAGGTATGTTTTCTGTTAAGGCTTTTGTGTATGTCTAATGGTTTCTTTTTTTTCCCTTTAGGTCGTGTGCAGGTATGTTTTCTGTTAAGACCTTTGTGTATGTCTAATGTCGCATTCTTTTTTTTTCTGGCAGGATGGTCGCAGATTTGCAGGTATGTTTTCTGTTAAGGCCTTTGTGTATGTCTAATGGTTCCTTTTTTTTCCTTTAGGTCGCAGATTCGCAGGTATGTTTTCTGTTAAGACCTTTGTGTATGTCTTATGTCGCATTCTTTTTTTTCCCTTTAGGTTGTGTGCAGGTATGTTTTCTGTTAAGACCTTTGAGTATGTCTAATGTCGCATTCTTTTTTTTTCCTTTAGGTCTTGTGAAGGTATGTTTTCTGTTAAGACCTTTTTGTATGTCTAATGTCGCATTCTTTTTTTTTCCTTTAGGTCGTGTGCAGGTATGTTTTCTGTTAAGGCCTTTGTGTATGTCTAATGGTTCCTTTTTTTTTCCTTTAGGTCGAGTGCAGGTATGTTTTCTGTTAAGACCTTTGTGTATGTCTAATGTCGCATTCTTTTTTTTCCCTTTAGGTTGTGTGCAGGTATGTTTTCTGTTAAGACCTTTGTGTATGTCTAATGTCGCATTCTTTTTTTTTCCTTTAGGTCGTGTGCAGGTATGTTTTCTGTTAAGACCTTTGTGTATGTCTAATGTCGCATTCTTTTTTTTTCTTGCAGGATGGTCGCAGATTCGCAGGTATGTTTTCGGTTAAGGCCTTTGTGTATGTCTAATATCGCATTCTTTTTTTTCCTTTCGGTCCTGTGCAGGTATGGTTTCTGTTAAGGCCTTTGTGTATGTCTAATGTCGCATTCTTTTTTTTTCCTTTAGGTCGTGTGCAGGTATGTTTTCTGTTAAGACCTTTGTGTATGTCTAATGTCGCATTTTTTTTTCCTTTAGGTCGTGTGCAGGTATGTTTTCTGTTAAGACCTTTGTGAATGTCTAATGTGGCATTCTTTTTTTTTCTGGCAGGGTGGTCGCAGATTTGCAGGTATGTTTTCTGTTCAGACCTTTGTGTATGTCTAATGGTTCCTTTTTTTTCCCTTTAGGTCGTGTGAAGGTATGTTTTCTGTTAAGGCATTTGTGTATGTCTAATGTCGCGTTCTTTTTTTTTTTGGCAGGGTGGTCGCAGATTCGCAGGTATGTTTTCTGTTCAGGCCTTTGTGTATGTCTATTAATGGTTCCTTTTTTTTTCCTTTAGGTCGTGTGAAGGTATGTTTTCTGTTAAGACCTTTGTGTATGTCTAAAGTTGTGTTCTTTTTTTTTCTGGCAGGGTGGTCGCAGATTCGCAGGTATGTTTTCTGTTAAGGCTTTTGTGTATGTCTAATGGTTTCTTTTTTTTCCCTTTAGGTCGTGTGCAGGTATGTTTTCTGTTAAGACCTTTGTGTATGTCTAATGTCGCATTTTTTTTTTTCTGGCAGGATGGTCGCAGATTTGCAGGTATGTTTTCTGTTAAGGCCTTTGTGTATGTCTAATGGTTTCTTTTTTTCCTTTAGGTCGTGTGCAGGTATGTTTTCTGTTAAGACCTTTGTGTATGTCTAATGTGGCATTCTTTTTTTTTCTGGCAGGATGGTCGCAGATTCGCAGGTATGTTTTCTGTTAAGGCCTTTGTGTTTGTCTAATGGTTTTTTTTCCTTCAGGTCGTGTGCAGGTATGTTTTCTGTTAAGACCTTTGTGTATGTCTAATGTCGCGTTCTTTTTTTTTCTGGCAGGGTGGTCGCAGATTTGCAGGTATGTTTTCTGTTAAGACCTTTGTGTATGTCTAATGGTTCCTTTTTTTTCCCTTTAGGTCGTGTGAAGGTATGTTTTCTGTTAAGGCCTTTGTGTATGTCTAATGTCGCGTTCTTTTTTTTTCTGGCAGGGTGGTCGCAGATTCGCAGGTATGTTTTCTGTTAAGGCCTTTGTGTATGTCTATTAATGGTTCCTTTTTTTTTCCTTTAGGTCGTGTGAAGGTATGTTTTCTGTTAAGACCTTTGTGTATGTCTAAAGTTGTGTTCTTTTTTTTTCTGGCAGGGTGGTCGCAGATTCGCAGGTATGTTTTCTGTTAAGGCTTTTGTGTATGTCTAATGGTTTCTTTTTTTTTCCCTTTAGGTCGTGTGCAGGTATGTTTTCTGTTAAGACCTTTGTGTATGTCTAATGTCGCATTCTTTTTTTTTCTGGCAGGATGGTCGCAGATTTGCAGGTATGTTTTCTGTTAAGGCCTTTGTGTATGTCTAATGGTTTCTTTTTTTCCTTTAGGTCGTGTGCAGGTATGTTTTCTGTTAAGACCTTTGTGTATGTCTAATGTCGCATTTTTTTTCCCTTTAGGTCGTGTGCAGGTATGTTTTCTGTTAAGACCTTTGTGTATGTCTAATGTCGCATTTTTTTTCCCTTTAGGTCGTGTGCAGGTATGTTTTCTGTTAAGACCTTTGTGTATGTCTAATGTCGCGCTCTTTTTTTTTTTGGCAGGGTGGTCGCAGATTTGCAGGTATGTTTTCTGTTAAGACCTTTGTGTATGTCTAATGGTTCCTTTTTTTTCCCTTAAGGTCGTGTGAAGGTATGTTTTCTGTTTAAGGCCTTTGTGTATGTCTAATGTCGCGTTCTTTTTTTTTCTGGCAGGGTGGTCGCAGATTCGCAGGTATGTTTTCCGATAAGGCCTTTGTGTATGTCTATTAATGGGTCCTTTTTTTTTCCTTTAGGTCGTGTGAAGGTATGTTTTCTGTTAAGACCTTTGTGTATGTCTAAAGTTGTGTTCTTTTTTTTTCTGACAGGGTGGTCGCAGATTTGCAGGTATGTTTTCTGTTAAGGCTTTTGTGTATGTCTAATGGTTTCTTTTTTTTCCCTTTAGGTCGTGTGCAGGTATGTTTTCTGTTAAGACCTTTGTGTATGTCTAATGTCGCATTTTTTTTTTCTGGCAGGATGGTCGCAGATTTGCAGGTATGTTTTCTGTTAAGGCCTTTGTGTATGTCTAATGGTTTCTTTTTTTCCTTTAGGTCGTGTGCAGGTATGTTTTCTGTTAAGACCTTTGTGTATGTCTAATGTGGCATTCTTTTTTTTTCTGGCAGGATGGTCGCAGATTCGCAGGTATGTTTTCTGTTAAGGCCTTTGTGTTTGTCTAATGGTTTTTTTTTCCTTCAGGTCGTGTGCAGGTATGTTTTCTGTTAAGACCTTTGTGTATGTCTAATGTCGCGTTCTTTTTTTTTCTGGCAGGGTGGTCGCAGATTTGCAGGTATGTTTTCTGTTAAGACCTTTGTGTATGTCTAATGGTTCCTTTTTTTTCCCTTTAGGTCGTGTGAAGGTATGTTTTCTGTTAAGGCCTTTGTGTATGTCTAATGTCGCGTTCTTTTTTTTTCTGGCAGGGTGGTCGCAGATTCGCAGGTATGTTTTCTGTTAAGGCCTTTGTGTATGTCTATTAATGGTTCCTTTTTTTTTCCTTTAGGTCGTGTGAAGGTATGTTTTCTGTTAAGACCTTTGTGTATGTCTAAAGTTGTGTTCTTTTTTTTTCTGGCAGGGTGGTCGCAGATTCGCAGGTATGTTTTCTGTTAAGGCTTTTGTGTATGTCTAATGGTTTCTTTTTTTTTCCCTTTAGGTCGTGTGCAGGTATGTTTTCTGTTAAGACCTTTGTGTATGTCTAATGTCGCATTCTTTTTTTTTCTGGCAGGATGGTCGCAGATTTGCAGGTATGTTTTCTGTTAAGGCCTTTGTGTATGTCTAATGGTTTCTTTTTTTCCTTTAGGTCGTGTGCAGGTATGTTTTCTGTTAAGACCTTTGTGTATGTCTAATGTCGCATTTTTTTTCCCTTTAGGTCGTGTGCAGGTATGTTTTCTGTTAAGACCTTTGTGTATGTCTAATGTCGCATTTTTTTTCCCTTTAGGTCGTGTGCAGGTATGTTTTCTGTTAAGACCTTTGTGTATGTCTAATGTCGCGCTCTTTTTTTTTCTGGCAGGGTGGTCGCAGATTTGCAGGTATGTTTTCTGTTAAGGCCTTTGTGTTTGTCTAATGGTTTTTTTTTTCCTTTAGGTCGTGTGCAGGTATGTTTTCTGTTAAGACCTTTGTGTATGTCTAATGTCGCGTTCTTTTTTTTTCTGGCAGGGTGGTCGCAGATTTGCAGGTATGTTTTCTGTTAAGACCTTTGTGTATGTCTAATGGTTCCTTTTTTTTCCCTTTAGGTCGTGTGAAGGTATGTTTTCTGTTAAGGCCTTTGTGTATGTCTAATGTCGCGTTCTTTTTTTTTCTGGCAGGGTGGTCGCAGATTCGCAGGTATGTTTTCTGTTAAGGCCTTTGTGTATGTCTATTAATGGTTCCTTTTTTTTTCCTTTAGGTCGTGTGAAGGTATGTTTTCTGTTAAGACCTTTGTGTATGTCTAAAGTTGTGTTCTTTTTTTTTCTGGCAGGGTGGTCGCAGATTCGCAGGTATGTTTTCTGTTAAGGCTTTTGTGTATGTCTAATGGTTTCTTTTTTTTCCCTTTAGGTCGTGTGCAGGTATGTTTTCTGTTAAGACCTTTGTGTATGTCTAATGTCGCATTCTTTTTTTTTCTGGCAGGATGGTCGCAGATTTGCAGGTATGTTTTCTGTTAAGGCCTTTGTGTATGTCTAATGGTTCTTTTTTTTCCTTTAGGTCGCAGATTCGCAGGTATGTTTTCTGTTAAGACCTTTGTGTATGTCTAATGTCGCATTCTTTTTTTTCCCTTTAGGTTGTGTGCAGGTATGTTTTCTGTTAAGACCTTTGAGTATGTCTAATGTCGCATTCTTTTTTTTTCCTTTAGGTCTTGTGCAGGTATGTTTTCTGTTAAGACCTTTTTGTATGTCTAATGTGGCATTCTTTTTTTTTCCTTTAGGTCGTGTGCAGGTATGTTTTCTGTTAAGGCCTTTGTGTATGTCTAATGGTTCCTTTTTTTTTCCTTTAGGTCGAGTGCAGGTATGTTTTCTGTTAAGACCTTTGTGTATGTCTAATGTCGCATTCTTTTTTTTCCCTTTAGGTTGTGTGCAGGTATGTTTTCTGTTAAGACCTTTGTGTATGTCTAATGTCGCATTCTTTTTTTTTCCTTTAGGTCGTGTGCAGGTATGTTTTCTGTTAAGACCTTTGTGTATGTCTAATGTCGCATTCTTTTTTTTTCTTGCAGGATGGTCGCAGATTCGCAGGTATGTTTTCTGTTAAGGCCTTTGTGTATGTCTAATATCGCATTCTTTTTTTTCCTTTCGGTCCTGTGCAGGTATGTTTTCTGTTAAGGCCTTTGTGTATGTCTAATGTCGCATTCTTTTTTTTTCCTTTAGGTCGTGTGCAGGTATGTTTTCTGTTAAGACCTTTGTGTATGTCTAATGTCGCATTTTTTTTTCCTTTAGGTCGTGTGCAGGTATGTTTTCTGTTAAGACCTTTGTGAATGTCTAATGTGGCATTCTTTTTTTTTCTGGCAGGGTGGTCGCAGATTTGCAGGTATGTTTTCTGTTCAGACCTTTGTGTATGTCTAATGGTTCCTTTTTTTTCCCTTTAGGTCGTGTGAAGGTATGTTTTCTGTTAAGGCATTTGTGTATGTCTAATGTCGCGTTCTTTTTTTTTCTGGCAGGGTGGTCGCAGATTCGCAGGTATGTTTTCTGTTCAGGCCTTTGTGTATGTCTATTAATGGTTCCTTTTTTTTTCCTTTAGGTCGTGTGAAGGTATGTTTTCTGTTAAGACCTTTGTGTATGTCTAAAGTTGTGTTCTTTTTTTTTCTGGCAGGGTGGTCGCAGATTCGCAGGTATGTTTTCTGTTAAGGCTTTTGTGTATGTCTAATGGTTTCTTTTTTTTCCCTTTAGGTCGTGTGCAGGTATGTTTTCTGTTAAGACCTTTGTGTATGTCTAATGTCGCATTTTTTTTTTCTGGCAGGATGGTCGCAGATTTGCAGGTATGTTTTCTGTTAAGGCCTTTGTGTATGTCTAATGGTTTCTTTTTTTCCTTTAGGTCGTGTGCAGGTATGTTTTCTGTTAAGACCTTTGTGTATGTCTAATGTGGCATTCTTTTTTTTTCTGGCAGGATGGTCGCAGATTCGCAGGTATGTTTTCTGTTAAGGCCTTTGTGTTTGTCTAATGGTTTTTTTTTCCTTCAGGTCGTGTGCAGGTATGTTTTCTGTTAAGACCTTTGTGTATGTCTAATGTCGCGTTCTTTTTTTTTCTGGCAGGGTGGTCGCAGATTTGCAGGTATGTTTTCTGTTAAGACCTTTGTGTATGTCTAATGGTTCCTTTTTTTTCCCTTTAGGTCGTGTGAAGGTATGTTTTCTGTTAAGGCCTTTGTGTATGTCTAATGTCGCGTTCTTTTTTTTTCTGGCAGGGTGGTCGCAGATTCGCAGGTATGTTTTCTGTTAAGGCCTTTGTGTATGTCTATTAATGGTTCCTTTTTTTTTCCTTTAGGTCGTGTGAAGGTATGTTTTCTGTTAAGACCTTTGTGTATGTCTAAAGTTGTGTTCTTTTTTTTTCTGGCAGGGTGGTCGCAGATTCGCAGGTATGTTTTCTGTTAAGGCTTTTGTGTATGTCTAATGGTTTCTTTTTTTTTCCCTTTAGGTCGTGTGCAGGTATGTTTTCTGTTAAGACCTTTGTGTATGTCTAATGTCGCATTCTTTTTTTTTCTGGCAGGATGGTCGCAGATTTGCAGGTATGTTTTCTGTTAAGGCCTTTGTGTATGTCTAATGGTTTCTTTTTTTCCTTTAGGTCGTGTGCAGGTATGTTTTCTGTTAAGACCTTTGTGTATGTCTAATGTCGCATTTTTTTTCCCTTTAGGTCGTGTGCAGGTATGTTTTCTGTTAAGACCTTTGTGTATGTCTAATGTCGCATTTTTTTTCCCTTTAGGTCGTGTGCAGGTATGTTTTCTGTTAAGACCTTTGTGTATGTCTAATGTCGCGCTCTTTTTTTTTCTCGCAGGGTGGTCGCAGATTTGCAGGTATGTTTTCTGTTAAGGCCTTTGTGTTTGTCTAATGGTTTTTTTTTCCTTTAGGTCGTGTGCAGGTATGTTTTCTGTTAAGACCTTTGTGTATGTCTAATGTCGCGTTCTTTTTTTTTCTGGCAGGGTGGTCGCAGATTTGCAGGTATGTTTTCTGTTAAGACCTTTGTGTATGTCTAATGGTTCCTTTTTTTTCCCTTTAGGTCGTGTGAAGGTATGTTTTCTGTTAAGGCCTTTGTGTATGTCTATTAATGGTTCCTTTTTTTTTCCTTTAGGTCGTGTGAAGGTATGTTTTCTGTTAAGACCTTTGTGTATGTCTAAAGTTGTGTTCTTTTTTTTTCTGGCAGGGTGGTCGCAGATTCGCAGGTATGTTTTCTGTTAAGGCTTTTGTGTATGTCTAATGGTTTCTTTTTTTTTCCCTTTAGGTCGTGTGCAGGTATGTTTTCTGTTAAGACCTTTGTGTATGTCTAATGTCGCATTCTTTTTTTTTCTGGCAGGATGGTCGCAGATTTGCAGGTATGTTTTCTGTTAAGGCCTTTGTGTATGTCTAATGGTTTCTTTTTTTCCTTTAGGTCGTGTGCAGGTATGTTTTCTGTTAAGACCTTTGTGTATGTCTAATGTCGCATTTTTTTCCCTTTAGGTCGTGTGCAGGTATGTTTTCTGTTAAGACCTTTGTGTATGTCTAATGTCGCATTTTTTTTCCCTTTAGGTCGTGTGCAGGTATGTTTTCTGTTAAGACCTTTGTGTATGTCTAATGTCGCGCTCTTTTTTTTTCTGGCAGGGTGGTCGCAGATTTGCAGGTATGTTTTCTGTTAAGGCCTTTGTGTTTGTCTAATGGTTTTTTTTTTCCTTTAGGTCGTGTGCAGGTATGTTTTCTGTTAAGACCTTTGTGTATGTCTAATGTCGCGTTCTTTTTTTTTCTGGCAGGGTGGTCGCAGATTTGCAGGTATGTTTTCTGTTAAGACCTTTGTGTATGTCTAATGGTTCCTTTTTTTTCCCTTTAGGTCGTGTGAAGGTATGTTTTCTGTTAAGGCCTTTGTGTATGTCTAATGTCGCGTTCTTTTTTTTTCTGGCAGGGTGGTCGCAGATTCGCAGGTATGTTTTCTGTTAAGGCTTTTGTGTATGTCTATTAATGGTTCCTTTTTTTTTCCTTTAGGTCGTGTGAAGGTATGTTTTCTGTTAAGACCTTTGTGTATGTCTAAAGTTGTGTTCTTTTTTTTTCTGGCAGGGTGGTCGCAGATTCGCAGGTATGTTTTCTGTTAAGGCTTTTGTGTATGTCTAATGGTTTCTTTTTTTTCCCTTTAGGTCGTGTGCAGGTATGTTTTCTGTTAAGACCTTTGTGTATGTCTAATGTCGCATTCTTTTTTTTTCTGGCAGGATGGTCGCAGATTTGCAGGTATGTTTTCTGTTAAGGCCTTTGTGTATGTCTAATGGTTCTTTTTTTTCCTTTAGGTCGCAGATTCGCAGGTATGTTTTCTGTTAAGACCTTTGTGTATGTCTAATGTCGCATTCTTTTTTTTCCCTTTAGGTTGTGTGCAGGTATGTTTTCTGTTAAGACCTTTGAGTATGTCTAATGTCGCATTCTTTTTTTTTCCTTTAGGTCTTGTGCAGGTATGTTTTCTGTTAAGACCTTTTTGTATGTCTAATGTCGCATTCTTTTTTTTTCCTTTAGGTCGTGTGCAGGTATGTTTTCTGTTAAGGCCTTTGTGTATGTCTAATGGTTCCTTTTTTTTTCCTTTAGGTCGAGTGCAGGTATGTTTTCTGTTAAGACCTTTGTGTATGTCTAATGTCGCATTCTTTTTTTTCCCTTTAGGTTGTGTGCAGGTATGTTTTCTGTTAAGACCTTTGTGTATGTCTAATGTCGCATTCTTTTTTTTTCCTTTAGGTCGTTTGCAGGTATGTTTTCTGTTAAGACCTTTGTGTATGTCTAATGTCGCATTCTTTTTTTTTCTTGCAGGATGGTCGCAGATTCGCAGGTATGTTTTCTGTTAAGGCCTTTGTGTATGTCTAATATCGCATTCTTTTTTTTCCTTTCGGTCCTGTGCAGGTATGTTTTCTGTTAAGGCCTTTGTGTATGTCTAATGTCGCATTCTTTTTTTTTCCTTTAGGTCGTGTGCAGGTATGTTTTCTGTTAAGACCTTTGTGTATGTCTAATGTCGCATTTTTTTTTCCTTTAGGTCGTGTGCAGGTATGTTTTCTGTTAAGACCTTTGTGAATGTCTAATGTGGCATTCTTTTTTTTTCTGGCAGGGTGGTCGCAGATTTGCAGGTATGTTTTCTGTTCAGACCTTTGTGTATGTCTAATGGTTCCTTTTTTTTCCCTTTAGGTCGTGTGAAGGTATGTTTTCTGTTAAGGCATTTGTGTATGTCTAATGTCGCGTTCTTTTTTTTTCTGGCAGGGTGGTCGCAGATTCGCAGGTATGTTTTCTGTTCAGGCCTTTGTGTATGTCTATTAATGGTTCCTTTTTTTTTCCTTTAGGTCGTGTGAAGGTATGTTTTCTGTTAAGACCTTTGTGTATGTCTAAAGTTGTGTTCTTTTTTTTTCTGGCAGGGTGGTCGCAGATTCGCAGGTATGTTTTCTGTTAAGGCTTTTGTGTATGTCTAATGGTTTCTTTTTTTTCCCTTTAGGTCGTGTGCAGGTATGTTTTCTGTTAAGACCTTTGTGTATGTCTAATGTCGCATTTTTTTTTCTGGCAGGATGGTCGCAGATTTGCAGGTATGTTTTCTGTTAAGGCCTTTGTGTATGTCTAATGGTTTCTTTTTTTCCTTTAGGTCGTGTGCAGGTATGTTTTCTGTTAAGACCTTTGTGTATGTCTAATGTGGCATTCTTTTTTTTTCTGGCAGGATGGTCGCAGATTCGCAGGTATGTTTTCTGTTAAGGCCTTTGTGTTTGTCTAATGGTTTTTTTTTCCTTCAGGTCGTGTGCAGGTATGTTTTCTGTTAAGACCTTTGTGTATGTCTAATGTCGCGTTCTTTTTTTTTCTGGCAGGGTGGTCGCAGATTTGCAGGTATGTTTTCTGTTAAGACCTTTGTGTATGTCTAATGGTTCCTTTTTTTTCCCTTTAGGTCGTGTGAAGGTATGTTTTCTGTTAAGGCCTTTGTGTATGTCTAATGTCGCGTTCTTTTTTTTTCTGGCAGGGTGGTCGCAGATTCGCAGGTATGTTTTCTGTTAAGGCCTTTGTGTATGTCTATTAATGGTTCCTTTTTTTTTCCTTTAGGTCGTGTGAAGGTATGTTTTCTGTTAAGACCTTTGTGTATGTCTAAAGTTGTGTTCTTTTTTTTTCTGGCAGGGTGGTCGCAGATTCGCAGGTATGTTTTCTGTTAAGGCTTTTGTGTATGTCTAATGGTTTCTTTTTTTTTCCCTTTAGGTCGTGTGCAGGTATGTTTTCTGTTAAGACCTTTGTGTATGTCTAATGTCGCATTCTTTTTTTTTCTGGCAGGATGGTCGCAGATTTGCAGGTATGTTTTCTGTTAAGGCCTTTGTGTATGTCTAATGGTTTCTTTTTTTCCTTTAGGTCGTGTGCAGGTATGTTTTCTGTTAAGACCTTTGTGTATGTCTAATGTCGCATTTTTTTTCCCTTTAGGTCGTGTGCAGGTATGTTTTCTGTTAAGACCTTTGTGTATGTCTAATGTCGCATTTTTTTTCCCTTTAGGTCGTGTGCAGGTATGTTTTCTGTTAAGACCTTTGTGTATGTCTAATGTCGCGCTCTTTTTTTTTCTCGCAGGGTGGTCGCAGATTTGCAGGTATGTTTTCTGTTAAGGCCTTTGTGTTTGTCTAATGGTTTTTTTTTCCTTTAGGTCGTGTGCAGGTATGTTTTCTGTTAAGACCTTTGTGTATGTCTAATGTCGCGTTCTTTTTTTTTCTGGCAGGGTGGTCGCAGATTTGCAGGTATGTTTTCTGTTAAGACCTTTGTGTATGTCTAATGGTTCCTTTTTTTTCCCTTTAGGTCGTGTGAAGGTATGTTTTCTGTTAAGGCCTTTGTGTATGTCTAATGTCGCGTTCTTTTTTTTTCTGGCAGGGTGGTCGCAGATTCGCAGGTATGTTTTCTGTTAAGGCCTTTGTGTATGTCTATTAATGGTTCCTTTTTTTTTCCTTTAGGTCGTGTGAAGGTATGTTTTCTGTTAAGACCTTTGTGTATGTCTAAAGTTGTGTTCTTTTTTTTTCTGGCAGGGTGGTCGCAGATTCGCAGGTATGTTTTCTGTTAAGGCTTTTGTGTATGTCTAATGGTTTCTTTTTTTTTCCCTTTAGGTCGTGTGCAGGTATGTTTTCTGTTAAGACCTTTGTGTATGTCTAATGTCGCATTCTTTTTTTTTCTGGCAGGATGGTCGCAGATTTGCAGGTATGTTTTCTGTTAAGGCCTTTGTGTATGTCTAATGGTTCCTTTTTTTTTCCTTTAGGTCGCAGATTCGCAGGTATGTTTTCTGTTAAGACCTTTGTGTATGTCTAATGTCGCATTCTTTTTTTTCCCTTTAGGTTGTGTGCAGGTATGTTTTCTGTTAAGACCTTTGAGTATGTCTAATGTCGCATTCTTTTTTTTTCCTTTAGGTCTTGTGCAGGTATGTTTTCTGTTAAGACCTTTTTGTATGTCTAATGTGGCATTCTTTTTTTTTCCTTTAGGTCGTGTGCAGGTATGTTTTCTGTTAAGGCCTTTGTGTATGTCTAATGGTTCCTTTTTTTTTCCTTTAGGTCGAGTGCAGGTATGTTTTCTGTTAAGACCTTTGTGTATGTCTAATGTCGCATTCTTTTTTTTCCCTTTAGGTTGTGTGCAGGTATGTTTTCTGTTAAGACCTTTGTGTATGTCTAATGTCGCATTCTTTTTTTTTCCTTTAGGTCGTGTGCAGGTATGTTTTCTGTTAAGACCTTTGTGTATGTCTAATGTCGCATTCTTTTTTTTTCTTGCAGGATGGTCGCAGATTCGCAGGTATGTTTTCTGTTAAGGCCTTTGTGTATGTCTAATATCGCATTCTTTTTTTTCCTTTCGGTCCTGTGCAGGTATGTTTTCTGTTAAGGCCTTTGTGTATGTCTAATGTCGCATTCTTTTTTTTTTCCTTTAGGTCGTGTGCAGGTATGTTTTCTGTTAAGACCTTTGTGTATGTCTAATGTCGCATTTTTTTTTCCTTTAGGTCGTGTGCAGGTATGTTTTCTGTTAAGACCTTTGTGAATGTCTAATGTGGCATTCTTTTTTTTTCTGGCAGGGTGGTCGCAGATTTACAGGTATGTTTTCTGTTCAGACCTTTGTGTATGTCTAATGGTTCCTTTTTTTTCCCTTTAGGTCGTGTGAAGGTATGTTTTCTGTTAAGGCATTTGTGTATGTCTAATGTCGCGTTCTTTTTTTTTCTGGCAGGGTGGTCGCAGATTCTCAGGTATGTTTTCTGTTCAGGCCTTTGTGTATGTCTATTAATGGTTCCTTTTTTTTTCCTTTAGGTCGTGTGAAGGTATGTTTTCTGTTAAGACCTTTGTGTATGTCTAAAGTTGTGTTCTTTTTTTTTCTGGCAGGGTGGTCGCAGATTCGCAGGTATGTTTTCTGTTAAGGCTTTTGTGTATGTCTAATGGTTTCTTTTTTTTCCCTTTAGGTCGTGTGCAGGTATGTTTTCTGTTAAGACCTTTGTGTATGTCTAATGTCGCATTTTTTTTTTCTGGCAGGATGGTCGCAGATTTGCAGGTATGTTTTCTGTTAAGGCCTTTGTGTATGTCTAATGGTTTCTTTTTTTCCTTTAGGTCGTGTGCAGGTATGTTTTCTGTTAAGACCTTTGTGTATGTCTAATGTGGCATTCTTTTTTTTTCTGGCAGGATGGTCGCAGATTCGCAGGTATGTTTTCTGTTAAGGCCTTTGTGTTTGTCTAATGGTTTTTTTTTCCTTCAGGTCGTGTGCAGGTATGTTTTCTGTTAAGACCTTTGTGTATGTCTAATGTCGCGTTCTTTTTTTTTCTGGCAGGGTGGTCGCAGATTTGCAGGTATGTTTTCTGTTAAGACCTTTGTGTATGTCTAATGGTTCCTTTTTTTTCCCTTTAGGTCGTGTGCAGGTATGTTTTCTGTTAAGGCCTTTGTGTATGTCTAATGTCGCGTTCTTTTTTTTTCTGGCAGGGTGGTCGCAGATTCGCAGGTATGTTTTCTGTTAAGGCCTTTGTGTATGTCTATTAATGGTTCCTTTTTTTTTCCTTTAGGTCGTGTGAAGGTATGTTTTCTGTTAAGACCTTTGTGTATGTCTAAAGTTGTGTTCTTTTTTTTTCTGGCAGGGTGGTCGCAGATTCGCAGGTATGTTTTCTGTTAAGGCTTTTGTGTATGTCTAATGGTTTCTTTTTTTTTCCCTTTAGGTCGTGTGCAGGTATGTTTTCTGTTAAGACCTTTGTGTATGTCTAATGTCGCATTCTTTTTTTTTTCTGGCAGGATGGTCGCAGATTTGCAGGTATGTTTTCTGTTAAGGCCTTTGTGTATGTCTAATGGTTTCTTTTTTTCCTTTAGGTCGTGTGCAGGTATGTTTTCTGTTAAGACCTTTGTGTATGTCTAATGTCGCATTTTTTTTCCCTTTAGGTCGTGTGCAGGTATGTTTTCTGTTAAGACCTTTGTGTATGTCTAATGTCGCATTTTTTTTCCCTTTAGGTCGTGTGCAGGTATGTTTTCTGTTAAGACCTTTGTGTATGTCTAATGTCGCGCTCTTTTTTTTTCTGGCAGGGTGGTCGCAGATTTGCAGGTATGTTTTCTGTTAAGGCCTTTGTGTTTGTCTAATGGTTTTTTTTTCCTTTAGGTCGTGTGCAGGTATGTTTTCTGTTAAGACCTTTGTGTATGTCTAATGTCGCGTTCTTTTTTTTTCTGGCAGGGTGGTCGCAGATTTGCAGGTATGTTTTCTGTTAAGACCTTTGTGTATGTCTAATGGTTCCTTTTTTTTCCCTTTAGGTCGTGTGAAGGTATGTTTTCTGTTAAGGCCTTTGTGTATGTCTAATGTCGCGTTCTTTTTTTTTCTGGCAGGGTGGTCGCAGATTCGCAGGTATGTTTTCTGTTAAGGCCTTTGTGTATGTCTATTAATGGTTCCTTTTTTTTTCCTTTAGGTCGTGTGAAGGTATGTTTTCTGTTAAGACCTTTGTGTATGTCTAAAGTTGTGTTCTTTTTTTTTCTGGCAGGGTGGTCGCAGATTCGCAGGTATGTTTTCTGTTAAGGCTTTTGTGTATGTCTAATGGTTTCTTTTTTTTCCCTTTAGGTCGTGTGCAGGTATGTTTTCTGTTAAGACCTTTGTGTATGTCTAATGTCGCATTCTTTTTTTTTCTGGCAGGATGGTCGCAGATTTGCAGGTATGTTTTCTGTTAAGGCCTTTGTGTATGTCTAATGGTTCCTTTTTTTTCCTTTAGGTCGCAGATTCGCAGGTATGTTTTCTGTTAAGACCTTTGTGTATGTCTAATGTCGCATTCTTTTTTTTCCCTTTAGGTTGTGTGCAGGTATGTTTTCTGTTAAGACCTTTGAGTATGTCTAATGTGGCATTCTTTTTTTTTCCTTTAGGTCTTGTGAAGGTATGTTTTCTGTTAAGACCTTTTTGTATGTCTAATGTCGCATTCTTTTTTTTTCCTTTAGGTCGTGTGCAGGTATGTTTTCTGTTAAGGCCTTTGTGTATGTCTAATGGTTCCTTTTTTTTTCCTTTAGGTCGAGTGCAGGTATGTTTTCTGTTAAGACCTTTGTGTATGTCTAATGTCGCATTCTTTTTTTTCCCTTTAGGTTGTGTGCAGGTATGTTTTCTGTTAAGACCTTTGTGTATGTCTAATGTCGCATTCTTTTTTTTTTCCTTTAGGTCGTGTGCAGGTATGTTTTCTGTTAAGACCTTTGTGTATGTCTAATGTCGCATTCTTTTTTTTTCTTGCAGGATGGTCGCAGATTCGCAGGTATGTTTTCGGTTAAGGCCTTTGTGTATGTCTAATATCGCATTCTTTTTTTTCCTTTCGGTCCTGTGCAGGTATGTTTTCTGTTAAGGCCTTTGTGTATGTCTAATGTCGCATTCTTTTTTTTTCCTTTAGGTCGTGTGCAGGTATGTTTTCTGTTAAGACCTTTGTGTATGTCTAATGTCGCATTTTTTTTTCCTTTAGGTCGTGTGCAGGTATGTTTTCTGTTAAGACCTTTGTGAATGTCTAATGTGGCATTCTTTTTTTTTCTGGCAGGGTGGTCGCAGATTTGCAGGTATGTTTTCTGTTCAGACCTTTGTGTATGTCTAATGGTTCCTTTTTTTTCCCTTTAGGTCGTGTGAAGGTATGTTTTCTGTTAAGGCATTTGTGTATGTCTAATGTCGCGTTCTTTTTTTTTCTGGCAGGGTGGTCGCAGATTCGCAGGTATGTTTTCTGTTCAGGCCTTTGTGTATGTCTATTAATGGTTCCTTTTTTTTTCCTTTAGGTCGTGTGAAGGTATGTTTTCTGTTAAGACCTTTGTGTATGTCTAAAGTTGTGTTCTTTTTTTTTCTGGCAGGGTGGTCGCAGATTCGCAGGTATGTTTTCTGTTAAGGCTTTTGTGTATGTCTAATGGTTTCTTTTTTTTCCCTTTAGGTCGTGTGCAGGTATGTTTTCTGTTAAGACCTTTGTGTATGTCTAATGTCGCATTTTTTTTTTTCTGGCAGGATGGTCGCAGATTTGCAGGTATGTTTTCTGTTAAGGCCTTTGTGTATGTCTAATGGTTTCTTTTTTTCCTTTAGGTCGTGTGCAGGTATGTTTTCTGTTAAGACCTTTGTGTATGTCTAATGTGGCATTCTTTTTTTTTCTGGCAGGATGGTCGCAGATTCGCAGGTATGTTTTCTGTTAAGGCCTTTGTGTTTGTCTAATGGTTTTTTTTTCCTTCAGGTCGTGTGCAGGTATGTTTTCTGTTAAGACCTTTGTGTATGTCTAATGTCGCGTTCTTTTTTTTTCTGGCAGGGTGGTCGCAGATTTGCAGGTATGTTTTCTGTTAAGACCTTTGTGTATGTCTAATGGTTCCTTTTTTTTCCCTTTAGGTCGTGTGAAGGTATGTTTTCTGTTAAGGCCTTTGTGTATGTCTAATGTCGCGTTCTTTTTTTTCTGGCAGGGTGGTCGCAGATTCGCAGGTATGTTTTCTGTTAAGGCCTTTGTGTATGTCTATTAATGGTTCCTTTTTTTTTCCTTTAGGTCGTGTGAAGGTATGTTTTCTGTTAAGACCTTTGTGTATGTCTAAAGTTGTGTTCTTTTTTTTTCTGGCAGGGTGGTCGCAGATTCGCAGGTATGTTTTCTGTTAAGGCTTTTGTGTATGTCTAATGGTTTCTTTTTTTTTCCCTTTAGGTCGTGTGCAGGTATGTTTTCTGTTAAGACCTTTGTGTATGTCTAATGTCGCATTCTTTTTTTTTCTGGCAGGATGGTCGCAGATTTGCAGGTATGTTTTCTGTTAAGGCCTTTGTGTATGTCTAATGGTTTCTTTTTTTCCTTTAGGTCGTGTGCAGGTATGTTTTCTGTTAAGACCTTTGTGTATGTCTAATGTCGCATTTTTTTTCCCTTTAGGTCGTGTGCAGGTATGTTTTCTGTTAAGACCTTTGTGTATGTCTAATGTCGCATTTTTTTTCCCTTTAGGTCGTGTGCAGGTATGTTTTCTGTTAAGACCTTTGTGTATGTCTAATGTCGCGCTCTTTTTTTTTCTGGCAGGGTGGTCGCAGATTTGCAGGTATGTTTTCTGTTAAGACCTTTGTGTATGTCTAATGGTTCCTTTTTTTTCCCTTAAGGTCGTGTGAAGGTATGTTTTCTGTTTAAGGCCTTTGTGTATGTCTAATGTCGCGTTCTTTTTTTTTCTGGCAGGGTGGTCGCAGATTCGCAGGTATGTTTTCCGATAAGGCCTTTGTGTATGTCTATTAATGGGTCCTTTTTTTTTCCTTTAGGTCGTGTGAAGGTATGTTTTCTGTTAAGACCTTTGTGTATGTCTAAAGTTGTGTTCTTTTTTTTTCTGACAGGGTGGTCGCAGATTTGCAGGTATGTTTTCTGTTAAGGCTTTTGTGTATGTCTAATGGTTTCTTTTTTTTCCCTTTAGGTCGTGTGCAGGTATGTTTTCTGTTAAGACCTTTGTGTATGTCTAATGTCGCATTTTTTTTTTCTGGCAGGATGGTCGCAGATTTGCAGGTATGTTTTCTGTTAAGGCCTTTGTGTATGTCTAATGGTTTCTTTTTTTCCTTTAGGTCGTGTGCAGGTATGTTTTCTGTTAAGACCTTTGTGTATGTCTAATGTGGCATTCTTTTTTTTTCTGGCAGGATGGTCGCAGATTCGCAGGTATGTTTTCTGTTAAGGCCTTTGTGTTTGTCTAATGGTTTTTTTTTTCCTTCAGGTCGTGTGCAGGTATGTTTTCTGTTAAGACCTTTGTGTATGTCTAATGTCGCGTTCTTTTTTTTTCTGGCAGGGTGGTCGCAGATTTGCAGGTATGTTTTCTGTTAAGACCTTTGTGTATGTCTAATGGTTCCTTTTTTTTCCCTTTAGGTCGTGTGAAGGTATGTTTTCTGTTAAGGCCTTTGTGTATGTCTAATGTCGCGTTCTTTTTTTTTCTGGCAGGGTGGTCGCAGATTCGCAGGTATGTTTTCTGTTAAGGCCTTTGTGTATGTCTATTAATGGTTCCTTTTTTTTTCCTTTAGGTCGTGTGAAGGTATGTTTTCTGTTAAGACCTTTGTGTATGTCTAAAGTTGTGTTCTTTTTTTTTCTGGCAGGGTGGTCGCAGATTCGCAGGTATGTTTTCTGTTAAGGCTTTTGTGTATGTCTAATGGTTTCTTTTTTTTTCCCTTTAGGTCGTGTGCAGGTATGTTTTCTGTTAAGACCTTTGTGTATGTCTAATGTCGCATTCTTTTTTTTTCTGGCAGGATGGTCGCAGCTTTGCAGGTATGTTTTCTGTTAAGGCCTTTGTGTATGTCTAATGGTTTCTTTTTTTCCTTTAGGTCGTGTGCAGGTATGTTTTCTGTTAAGACCTTTGTGTATGTCTAATGTCGCATTTTTTTTCCCTTTAGGTCGTGTGCAGGTATGTTTTCTGTTAAGACCTTTGTGTATGTCTAATGTCGCATTTTTTTTCCCTTTAGGTCGTGTGCAGGTATGTTTTCTGTTAAGACCTTTGTGTATGTCTAATGTCGCGCTCTTTTTTTTTCTGGCAGGGTGGTCGCAGATTTGCAGGTATGTTTTCTGTTAAGGCCTTTGTGTTTGTCTAATGGTTTTTTTTTCCTTTAGGTCGTGTGCAGGTATGTTTTCTGTTAAGACCTTTGTGTATGTCTAATGTCGCGTTCTTTTTTTTTCTGGCAGGGTGGTCGCAGATTTGCAGGTATGTTTTCTGTTAAGACCTTTGTGTATGTCTAATGGTTCCTTTTTTTTCCCTTTAGGTCGTGTGAAGGTATGTTTTCTGTTAAGGCCTTTGTGTATGTCTAATGTCGCGTTCTTTTTTTTTCTGGCAGGGTGGTCGCAGATTCGCAGGTATGTTTTCTGTTAAGGCCTTTGTGTATGTCTATTAATGGTTCCTTTTTTTTTCCTTTAGGTCGTGTGAAGGTATGTTTTCTGTTAAGACCTTTGTGTATGTCTAAAGTTGTGTTCTTTTTTTTTCTGGCAGGGTGGTCGCAGATTCGCAGGTATGTTTTCTGTTAAGGCTTTTGTGTATGTCTAATGGTTTCTTTTTTTTCCCTTTAGGTCGTGTGCAGGTATGTTTTCTGTTAAGACCTTTGTGTATGTCTAATGTCGCATTCTTTTTTTTTCTGGCAGGATGGTCGCAGATTTGCAGGTATGTTTTCTGTTAAGGCCTTTGTGTATGTCTAATGGTTCTTTTTTTTCCTTTAGGTCGCAGATTCGCAGGTATGTTTTCTGTTAAGACCTTTGTGTATGTCTAATGTCGCATTCTTTTTTTTCCCTTTAGGTTGTGTGCAGGTATGTTTTCTGTTAAGACCTTTGAGTATGTCTAATGTCGCATTCTTTTTTTTTCCTTTAGGTCTTGTGCAGGTATGTTTTCTGTTAAGACCTTTTTGTATGTCTAATGTCGCATTCTTTTTTTTTCCTTTAGGTCGTGTGCAGGTATGTTTTCTGTTAAGGCCTTTGTGTATGTCTAATGGTTCCTTTTTTTTTCCTTTAGGTCGAGTGCAGGTATGTTTTCTGTTAAGACCTTTGTGTATGTCTAATGTCGCATTCTTTTTTTTCCCTTTAGGTTGTGTGCAGGTATGTTTTCTGTTAAGACCTTTGTGTATGTCTAATGTCGCATTCTTTTTTTTTCCTTTAGGTCGTGTGCAGGTATGTTTTCTGTTAAGACCTTTGTGTATGTCTAATGTCGCATTCTTTTTTTTTCTTGCAGGATGGTCGCAGATTCGCAGGTATGTTTTCTGTTAAGGCCTTTGTGTATGTCTAATATCGCATTCTTTTTTTTCCTTTCGGTCCTGTGCAGGTATGTTTTCTGTTAAGGCCTTTGTGTATGTCTAATGTCGCATTCTTTTTTTTTCCTTTAGGTCGTGTGCAGGTATGTTTTCTGTTAAGACCTTTGTGTATGTCTAATGTCGCATTTTTTTTTCCTTTAGGTCGTGTGCAGGTATGTTTTCTGTTAAGACCTTTGTGAATGTCTAATGTGGCATTCTTTTTTTTTCTGGCAGGGTGGTCGCAGATTTGCAGGTATGTTTTCTGTTCAGACCTTTGTGTATGTCTAATGGTTCCTTTTTTTTCCCTTTAGGTCGTGTGAAGGTATGTTTTCTGTTAAGGCATTTGTGTATGTCTAATGTCGCGTTCTTTTTTTTTCTGGCAGGGTGGTCGCAGATTCGCAGGTATGTTTTCTGTTCAGGCCTTTGTGTATGTCTATTAATGGTTCCTTTTTTTTTCCTTTAGGTCGTGTGAAGGTATGTTTTCTGTTAAGACCTTTGTGTATGTCTAAAGTTGTGTTCTTTTTTTTTCTGGCAGGGTGGTCGCAGATTCGCAGGTATGTTTTCTGTTAAGGCTTTTGTGTATGTCTAATGGTTTCTTTTTTTTCCCTTTAGGTCGTGTGCAGGTATGTTTTCTGTTAAGACCTTTGTGTATGTCTAATGTCGCATTTTTTTTTTTCTGGCAGGATGGTCGCAGATTTGCAGGTATGTTTTCTGTTAAGGCCTTTGTGTATGTCTAATGGTTTCTTTTTTTCCTTTAGGTCGTGTGCAGGTATGTTTTCTGTTAAGACCTTTGTGTATGTCTAATGTGGCATTCTTTTTTTTTCTGGCAGGATGGTCGCAGATTCGCAGGTATGTTTTCTGTTAAGGCCTTTGTGTTTGTCTAATGGTTTTTTTTTCCTTCAGGTCGTGTGCAGGTATGTTTTCTGTTAAGACCTTTGTGTATGTCTAATGTCGCGTTCTTTTTTTTTCTGGCAGGGTGGTCGCAGATTTGCAGGTATGTTTTCTGTTAAGACCTTTGTGTATGTCTAATGGTTCCTTTTTTTTTCCCTTTAGGTCGTGTGAAGGTATGTTTTCTGTTAAGGCCTTTGTGTATGTCTAATGTCGCGTTCTTTTTTTTTCTGGCAGGGTGGTCGCAGATTCGCAGGTATGTTTTCTGTTAAGGCCTTTGTGTATGTCTATTAATGGTTCCTTTTTTTTTCCTTTAGGTCGTGTGAAGGTATGTTTTCTGTTAAGACCTTTGTGTATGTCTAAAGTTGTGTTCTTTTTTTTTCTGGCAGGGTGGTCGCAGATTCGCAGGTATGTTTTCTGTTAAGGCTTTTGTGTATGTCTAATGGTTTCTTTTTTTTTTCCCTTTAGGTCGTGTGCAGGTATGTTTTCTGTTAAGACCTTTGTGTATGTCTAATGTCGCATTCTTTTTTTTTCTGGCAGGATGGTCGCAGATTTGCAGGTATGTTTTCTGTTAAGGCCTTTGTGTATGTCTAATGGTTTCTTTTTTTCCTTTAGGTCGTGTGCAGGTATGTTTTCTGTTAAGACCTTTGTGTATGTCTAATGTCGCATTTTTTATCCCTTTAGGTCGTGTGCAGGTATGTTTTCTGTTAAGACCTTTGTGTATGTCTAATGTCGCATTTTTTTTCCCTTTAGGTCGTGTGCAGGTATGTTTTCTGTTAAGACCTTTGTGTATGTCTAATGTCGCGCTCTTTTTTTTTCTGGCAGGGTGGTCGCAGATTTGCAGGTATGTTTTCTGTTAAGACCTTTGTGTATGTCTAATGGTTCCTTTTTTTTCCCTTTAGGTCGTGTGAAGGTATGTTTTCTGTTTAAGGCCTTTGTGTATGTCTAATGTCGCGTTCTTTTTTTTTCTGGCAGGGTGGTCGCAGATTCGCAGGTATGTTTTCCGATAAGGCCTTTGTGTATGTCTATTAATGGGTCCTTTTTTTTTCCTTTAGGTCGTGTGAAGGTATGTTTTCTGTTAAGACCTTTGTGTATGTCTAAAGTTGTGTTCTTTTTTTTTCTGACAGGGTGGTCGCAGATTTGCAGGTATGTTTTCTGTTAAGGCTTTTGTGTATGTCTAATGGTTTCTTTTTTTTCCCTTTAGGTCGTGTGCAGGTATGTTTTCTGTTAAGACCTTTGTGTATGTCTAATGTCGCATTCTTTTTTTTTTCCTTTAGGTCGTGAGCAGGTATATTTTCTGTTAAGACCTTTGTGTATGTCTAATGTCGCATTCTTTTTTTTCCTTAAGGTCGTGTGCAGGTATGTTTTCTGTTAAGACCTTTGTGTATGTCTAATGTCGCATTCTTTTTTTTTCTGGCAGGATGGGCGCAGATTTGCAGGTATGTTTTCTGTTAAGGCCTTTGTGTATGTCTAATGGTTTCTTTTTTTCCTTTAGGTCGTGTGCAGGTATTTTTCTGTTAAGACCTTTGTGTATGTCTAATGTTGAGTTCTTTTTTTTTCTGGCAGGGTGGTCGTGGATTCGCAGGTATGTTTTCTGTTAAGACTTTTGTGTATGTCTAATGGTTCCTTTTTTTTTCCTTTAGGTCCTGTGAAGGTATTTTTTCTGTTAAGGCCTTTGTGTATGTCTAATGTCGCGTTCTTTTTTTTTCTGGCAGGGTGGACGCAGATTCGCAGGTATGTTTTCTGTTAAGGTCTTTGTGTATGTCTATTAATGGTTCCTTTTTTTTTCCTTTAGGTCGTGTGTAGGTATGTTTTCTGTTAAGACCTTTGTGTATGTTTAATGTTGTGTTCTTTTTTTTTCTGGCAGGGTGGTCGCAGATTCCCAGGTATGTTTTCTGTTAAGGCTTTTGTGTATGTCTAATGGTTTCTTTTTTTTGCCTTTAGGTCGTGTGCAGGTATGTTTTCTGTTAAGACCTTTGTGTATGTTTAATGTTGTGTTTTTTTTTTCTGGCAGGGTGGTCGCAGATTCGCAGGTATGTTTTCTGTTAAGGCTTTTGTGTATGTCTAATGGTTTCTTTTTTTCCCTTTAGGTCGTTTGCAGGTATGTTTTCTGTTAAGACCTTTGTGTATGTCTAATGTCGCATTCTTTTATTTTCCTTTAGGTCGTGTGCAGGTATGTTTTCTGTTAAGACCTTTGTGTATGTCTAATGTCGCATTCTTTTTTTGTCTTTAGCTTGTGTGCAGGTATGTTTTCTGTTAAGACCTTTGTGTATGTCTAATGTTGCATTCTTTTTTTTTCTGCCAGGATGGTCCCAGATTCGCAGGTATGTTTTCTGTTAAGGCCTTTGTGTATGTCTAATGTCGCATTCTTTTTTTTCCCTTTAGGTCGTGTGCAGGTATGTTTTCTGTTAAGACCTTTGTGTATGTCTAATGTCGCATTCTTTTTTTTTCTGGCAGGATGGTCGCAGATTCGCAGGTATGTTTTCTGTTAAGGCCTTTTGTGTATGTCTAATGTCGCATTCTTTTTTTTTCCTTTAGGTTTTGTGCAGGTATGTTTTCTGTTAAGGCCTTTGTGTATGTCTAATGTCACATTCTTTTTTTTTCCCTTTAGGTCGTGTGCAGGTATTGTTTCTGTTAAGACCTTTGTGTATGTCTAATGTCACATTTTTTTTTCCTTTAGGTTGTATGCAGGTATGTTTTCTGTTAAGACCTTTGTGTATGTCTAATGTCGCATTCTTTTTTTTTTCCTTTAGGTCGTGTGCAGGTATGTTTTCTGTTAAGACCTTTGTGTATGTCTAATGTAGCATTCTTTTTTTTCTGAAAGGATGGTCGCAGATTCGCAGGTATGTTTTCGGTTAAGGCCTTTGTGTATGTCTAATGTCGCATTCTTTTTTTTCCTTTAGGTCGTGTGCAGGTATGTTTTCTGTTAAGACGTTTGTGTATGTCTAATGTCGCATTCTTTTTTTTTCCTTTAGGTCGTGTGCAGGTATGTTTTCTGTTAAGACCTTTGTGTATGTCTAATGTCGAATTCTTTTTTTTCCTTTAGGTCGTCTGCAGGTATGTTTTCTGTTAAGGCCTTTGTGTATGTCTATTAATGGTTCCTTTTTTTTCCTTTAGGTCGTGTGAAGGTATGTTTTCTGTTAAGACCTTTGTGTATGTCTAAAGTTGTGTTCTTTTTTTTTCTGGCAGGGTGGTCCCAGATTCGCAGGTATGTTTTCTGTTAAGGCCTTTGTGTATGTCTAATGTTTTTTTTTCCTTTAGGTCGTGTGGCCTATGGAACATTCACAGGTATCTTTTCTGTTAAGGCCTTTGTGTCTGTCTAATGTCACTTTTTTTTCTGGTAGAGTGGTCGCAGATTCGCAGGTATGTTTTCTGTTAAGGCCTTTGTGTATGTCTAATGTCGCCTTTTTTTTCTTGCAGGGTGGTCGCAGATTCGCAGGTATGTTTCCTGTTAAGGCTTTTGTGTATGTCTAATGGTTTTTTTTTTCCTTTAGGTTGTGTTGCCTATGGAAAATTCGCAGGTATGTTTTCTGTTGAGGCCTTTGTGTATGTCTAATGTCACTTCTTTTTTTTCTGGCAGGGTGGCCGCAGATTCGCAGGTATGTTTTTTGTTAAGGCCTTTGTGTATGTCTTATGTCAACTTTTTTTTACTGGCAGGGTGGTCGCAGATTCGCAGGTATGTTTTCTGTTAAGGCCGTTGTGTATGTCTAATGTCGCCTTCTTTTTTTTTCTGGCTTGGCGTGTCGCAGATGGAACATTCGCAGGTATGTTTTCTGTTAAGGCCTTTGTGTATGTCTAATGGTTCCTTTTTTTTTCCTTTAGGTCGTGTGGCCTATAGGACATTTGCAGGTATGTTTTCTGTTAAGGCCTTTGTGTATGTCTAATGTCGCCTTTTTTTTCTTTCTGGCAGGATTTTCTCTGTAGTGCATACAGGTTACACTTGTTTGCAAATTTGTCCTCCTTTACATAAAATCACACATGTTCCCGTAAATTTTGACATCATAATTCAAAACATGTGACGTCACAACTAAAAAGTGATTGTTGCTTGACATCAAAAGGTTATTCGGAGGTGATATAAGGTCATTCGGAGGCACAATACAAAATTGTAAATACGTTTATTGCATAGCGAGAATGGCCGAGTAGTTACGATACACCTTATCGCTAATCCCACCTGACCCGGCCGCTTGAACTTTTGACGCACACAACAATCACTTTTCCATTGTGGCGTCAGATATTTTGCTTTATGACATCAAAATTGAACGGAAACCCGTGTGATTTCCAGTAATGGCGGACAAATAGCAATAAGGTGTATTGTTTTCTACTTGATTTATCAATAAAATTAAGGGGGGTCTATATATTTGTTACATTTGGACACCTTATAGTAGTCTCAGATTTGGACTATCCTGGAATGTTTTCTTTCTTAATTTTTTTCCTTGACTTTTTTTACTATTTGTTTGTATTTAGGTGAGATAAGACTTCAATATTTTGTAATTCGTTGTGTCCATGTGTCCGGACACATAATGCATGCCAACTTTTTGCACCGGAACCTTGCCCTGATGAAAATAAAGGTTGAATTTCCCCTTCTCGGAAGCTCTCTGGCTTTATCCATACCGGTGTCCTTATGTTTGAAAATGAGCAGCTAGTTTTCTGAATTTTTAATATGTTTTGGGATAAAAGTCAAACTTTATACACACCAAATCTTATCGGAAAAGAGCAGGTGGATTTTTGTTAATTGTCATTATGTTTTGATAGACAATTAAGGGAAAATAACTGTGTTCTCTGGCCTAAGAGGACAATGGACGTTTTGGCCCCTGATTTGCACCATTTGCTTCAAATTTGAAATGCAAAAATATGTTATTGTTAATTTATAGTAAATGATTGGAAAACAATTGTTATGCCTATTTTACCATATTTTGGGGTTGTTAAGTTTATATGTTGAAACTTTTGCGGCAAATCTCAAATCAGGGGCTCATAATTTTTCTGTTTTGAGCAAATTCCTACTCATTCTGATAAAAAATATTTCATTTAAAGGACTTATTCCAAAATATTGAGCAAAATTACAAGAAAAAACTGCCCCTAAGTAATATTAAATTAAATGTTTATCCTATTTAATTGGTGTAAACACCAATTTCACATATCTTTTTGAAGGATTTGGGTGGTCCTTAACAATGACCTTTGGTTGAGTTGCTGGTTTGCTGTCTCATCTATGGTGCTGGTGGTAGTTTTCTCTTGCAGTTAGTACTATGGCTAAGAAAGGCCGGCACTGGGTCCAGCTGTCCTTTTCTGTAAACATCTTGCTCTTTACTTTTTAGCTTGGCCTCTCTATGTTCCACTATTTTTTTCCCACTCTGTGTAAGACATCTATGTTTAACTTCAGTTTTTTTCCATAGTCTTGCTTGTGGGTAAACTGTTTGTCCATGCTTTGTTGAGGTTCCTGGCATGTTGTTGTTTCTGTGAATTCAACTGTAGGTTGAGTTTTGAATTTTTCATTGATTTTTCTCAAATATTCTGGGTAGGAATTTATGTGATTTGAAATGAATTTAGAAAAGTAACCTTAATTACATAATGATGTGTTGTTTTTTTTTTTGGAAAATTTTATTATTGATTTAATTTCATCAATGTTTCTACTTTAACAAACACTTTAGTTTTTCCAAAAACTTGCACTAATAAAAAAGCTATGATCATTTAAATATAGAAGGTATTTTGAGGGAAATGAAAATTCCATTCCAGAAAAATGATAAAATTTTGGTGTGAAGGTTGTGCTAATTGTCTGCATTGGTCAAAGGGAATTTCCGAAAATTTTTACAGAACTGGAAAGAAAGCCTGTTGTGATTAATATTTATAACCTTTCCATCATTATTTAAAGCAAAGGAGTAGGGGCAATAAGGCCCTTATTTGGCCCAAAAATTACTGCAAATTTAAAAGTTATCATACATACTCTTAAATTACTGAAAATTTGACTAAAGTACAAGGTTTTCAGAATTACAAAAGAAATTTGGCATTGAACAAGTTACTATGGCAACAAATCATGACTTAATTTGCATATTTTGTGAAATTTCTTGATTTTCCTTGTTTTTCATCAAATTTTAAGTATAAATTAGATTGGAAAAGTATGTGCGCATACAAGAAACAACTTTATATTTGTAGACATAATGTTAATAGTTATAATAAAGCTTCTGTTAAATTATTTTGTTGTTTCTTGGCTGCGCACGATGTTTCCACAACCGAAATAAAGATAGAAAACTGCATAAATTCTGTATTTTTCATTGTTTTTGTGAAAACAGAACATATTATGACGTAATTGTGACGTCATCAAATAAAAATCTGAATGATTTTCATTTATATTTCTTGACCCTATGCATTTCTAAACATTATGTGCCAATTTTAAAAACTTATCAAACATTTTATTTTCTTGGGCCAAAACCAGGCCTTAATGCCCCTACTTATCAGCGAGTACACATCAAAGGAAAAATGTACAAATTACCGATATAATAAATACCTTGATGGTTTAACATATAAATATCCTGATGGAGAGCTTAGTCGATTCTGAAACTGAGGGGTGCAACAGGTAACGGGAAAACCCCAAAAGTTGACCTACTTGGTCGAATGAAAATGTCTTTTCTTAATAGTGTTGTTAATCATTATTGGAACATTATTAAGAACGGCTTGCATGTATTAGATTGACTTGTTATAATATCACTTTTAACTTTTATAGGCAGGGTTTGTAAAACTGCTTTTCTTTTCAAGAATTTCCTGTTTGATCAAATATTGCTATTTTTTTAAAAAACAACATAAAAATTGTAAACACATATATCATGTTATGGGGGTATTTGCGAAAAATATCAGTTATAACTTGAGGGACTGTTAAATTTTCCGAGCTGCTAGACAAGGGTATTTGGTCTCAAGGTATTTTTAAGGTGTCATTAACTGTTAACAAAACTTTGAATTTTTGAAAAACTACGGCTTTTCTTCCTCAGGAATAGATTACCTTAGCTGTATTTGGCAAAACTTTAAGGAATTTTTGGTCCTCAATGCTCTTAAAATTTGTCTTCTATTTGGCCTTATAAACATTGTTTGATTCGAGTGTCACTGATGAGTCTTTTTTAGAGGAAACGTGGTCTTGTATAAATATAAAATTTTGAACCTGGTATCTATGATGAGTTTATTATATTTGAAATACCATTTAGCAATACATGAAATTGCTGGCCAAACCAACAGAAATGAATCTTCAACCTGACTAAGTCTGGAGTCTTTACATAAGAAAAATGATAAGGGCAAGTTTATTTAAGCCTAACAATTTCTATACATTCTCTAGAAATATTTGATAAATATTTTAAATTGAGACATGTTCATGCACCATTGGAGAACTTGTGAGCAGTTGAAATTGAAATCATGAAATGACAAGGTTGGACTAATTACAACAAGATTTATTCATTCAATGGGAGATAACTCTGTAATATATGCAGATAATTATGAGCAGTTAAAATTGAAATCTAGAAACTATAAGGGTGAGGGGGACTTATTACAGCAATATTTATTCATTCAAGGGGAGATACTCTGTAATATTTGCAGATAATTTTTGTGCAGGCGATATTCAAATCATAAAACTCTTTGATTATGTTTTGTTTTCCATCTTTTAAATTAATTCTACAAACTGGTGTTATACTTCTGTGTACATGCAGTAAGAAATCAGAAAAATATTATGTAAATGTTATATTGACAACGAAAATGGATTTGTAAAATATAAAATGTATCCATTTTAATAATTTTTTAGGCTCTTTCTGTGACATGTTTTTTATGGTATTGGGAATAAGACTTGGTGGTCAAATGCAGCTTTTACAAAGGTAGGTACCAGTATTTTGTTCCATTTTTAAAAAGAATACTGTGGATTCATTTATTTTCGTGGGTACCAATTTTTGTGGATTGTGGAATGCATGTATTTTCGTGGATATTTGATTACCTATGTGGTTTTGCTTAGGTCTGCATACAAACATATAGAAAATTTGCTATTCATTGAACATTTAAATCCCTGGTTTTTACCAAATGTACATATAGTATATTACAATTATCATTTTAAACAGTTTTTAAGGATGAAGCATTTTATATTTTAGATTAGATCCACAGCTTGTCTTTAGGATTGATGCATGGAATAATGGCCATCTGAGCTGACTTTTATGGTAAGTATCAGTCAGATTTTTTAACTATTTAACCAGCTGGGAACAGTATATCTTAACGAGAAATGAATCTGATAGGCTTAAAATTTTCAGTATAAAATTGATAAAATCTCGGACTCCCTAGACTTCCTGAGACTTCGCAAGATTTATGGATTTTGATCAGGTCAAAAACTATCGGAACTGCTCAATGAATTAACCACATAATTCTACTCATAAAAACAAATGTGGAAGTTTTAACATAAAGTAGATATATTTGGTCATATAAAATGACCAAAATAAGTTTGATTTATTTTGTGTGAAGTGTTTTATAACGGGAATGCAATTTGAATTAATATCATCAAAAATTATTAGGATAATAGCGAGTACATTTTTACACATGTCCGTTTCCTTTAGTATCTTTACTAACTATGACCTGACGATAAAATCGGAAACAATTGGGTAGTGTCAAGTCCCATCAACATATAGGTTTCTGATTCAACCTATAGTACCACTGTAGATTTTCATGTTATAACTGTATATCTCTAATTCTATGGAAATTTATCCCTTTCCTAAACCAATTGTATAAAAAAAATTGATCAACATGTGGTTGCTGATGATCTTTGGATGATTTTAAGGGTCATAACCTTTTGAGCTAACTGGATGAATCAAAATATGCTAATAGGTGTTAATGAAATTGACAACTTCGTGGAATGTGAAAGGCTGGGACTTTAAAATTGATAATTTAACCATCTCGATTGGATAAATCCAATAATCCACTGGTATCAATGTAAGAATCTATATATAAATTGGAAGGAGGTATCAAGATAAAAAATAAGGGATACATTATCTTGGTATTTTTTTGTTGTCATCTTAACTTGTTCCCTTATATATAGAAAATAAGAGATTTGGTATGATTGCATTTGACATTTATCAAGCAGAGACCGAATGGCAAGGATGTTAGCAACTAAAGATCAAAACGGTTGTCAACAGTGAGCAAAATCTATACAGTATCATACCTGCCAACTTTTCAAAATGCCCATGGGGGTTTTGCATGCAAGATGGCTGTCATAGTCCTCAAAAACCTTCAAGGGGGCCTTCACATACATTTTAATGTTGTTTTTTGGCTTCTTCATACTTTTATAAGCCTAAAGTCATTGTAAAATTAATTGTTTTGTTTAAATCTAGGACAAAATTGCTCTTTCAAAATTTCAATTTGGGAGCCTCCATGGGGGAAATCCCCCGCAAATAGTGACAGTTGGCAGGTATGCAGTATAGTAAGCTGAGTAAGTCCCCAGAATGTCAAGATATGAAACAATTCATACCAAACTCCAATGGCTTGAGATATGATAAAATGAAAACCAATAACAAATGTGATAAACAGCAAACAATGACTTTTTCCATCGTTTTGTGCCAACAAAAACTTGTAGTTTAAAAGATATGTCAACATGTCACTTAAAGCATAAGTAAAGAACTGTTAAATTGTATATTTACTCAGTTAATTATTCTTTTGCATTAAATATTGTTTCAATTATTTTTCATATAGATTTTCCATATTGCAGCCAGCAGAGCAATTCCATTGAAGATGGTTAAATAAACATTCAACCAAGTCAGAAATAAGTCTTCAGTTTTACCTAGAAAATAAAAAAGGCAAGTTTATTTAAGCCTTACAATTTCTATACATGTACCAGGTATATCAACAAGATTTCCTATTAAAATTAGAAAAAGTAAGCCTGCAGATTGGAATATTACATCCAAGGGGAGACAATTTCAACCAAGATTTGTTAATTCAATAAGAGATAACTCGGTAAATATTGAAATTTTTGGGCAGTTGAAATTCAGGTCATTATTCTTCTACTTCTTTTTTGTCGAGCCTTCGACTTTAGTCGAAAAAGCGAGACTAAGCGATCCTACATTCCGTCGTCGTCGGCGTCGTCGGCGGCGTCAACAAATATTCACTCTGTGGTTAAAGTTTTTGAAATTTTAATAACTTTCTTAAACTATACTGGATTTCTACCAAAGTTTGACAGAAGCTTGTTTATGATCATGAGATAATATCCAGAAGTAAATTTTGTAAAAATAAAATTCCATTTTTTCCATATTTTACTATAATTGGACTTAGTTTTTTCTGCGGGGAAACAAAACATTCACTCTGTGGTTAAAGTTTTTTGAATTTTAATAACTTTCTCAAACTATCCTGGGTTTGTACCAAACTTGGACAGAAGCTTGTTTATGATCATAAGATAATATCCAGAAGTAAATTTTGTAAAAATAAAATTCCATTTTTTCCGTATTTTACTTACAAATGGACTTAGTTTTTTTCTGCGGGGAACCATTACATTCACTCTGTGGTTAAAGTTTTTAGAATTTTAATAATTTTCTTAAACTATCCTGGGTTTGTACCAAACTTGGACAGAAGGTTGTTTATGATCATAAGATAGTATCCAGAAGTAAATTTTGTAAATAAATAAATCCATTTTTTCCATATTTTACTTTTAAATGGACTTAGTTTTTCTGCGGGGAATCATTACATTCACTCTGTGGTTAAAGTTTTTAAAATTTTAATAACTTTCTTAAACTATCCTGGGTTTGTACCAAACTTGGACGAAGCTTATTTATGATCATAAGATTGTATCCAGAAGTAAAGTTTGTAAATAAATAAATCCATTTTTTCCATATTTTACTTTTAAATGGACTTAGTTTTTCTGCGGGGAACCATTACATTCACTCTGTGGTTAAAGTTTTTAAAATTTTAATAACTTTCTTAATTAAACTATACTGGGTTTGTACCAAACTTGGACAGAAGCTTATTTATGATCATATTAGATTGTATCCAGAAGTAAAGTTTGTAAAAAGATTACTCCGTTTTTTCTGTAATTTACTTTTAAATGGACTTAGATTTTCTTACAATCATAAAATAGTAACAAGAGGAATATTTTTATTGATTTTTTTCCTCATTATTGTTGAGCCTGCAATTTACAGCAAAAATAGGCGAGACACTGGGTTCCGCGGAACCCTTACAAATTTTTGTATTACATCGTTATATGAATTTTACAAACTTACGTGTTGATATAATATTATTCTGATTATGTAGTAAGAAATCAAAACAATATTTAGTAAATGATATGTTGATAATGGAAATGGATTTGAAAAATATTTAATGTATCCATTTTATTTTATTTTTAGGTTCTTTCAGTGAGATGTTTTCACGGTGTTGGCCAAAAACTTGGTAGTCTTATACAGCTAATACAAAGGTACGTACCAGTTTTTTATTTTGGTAAAAAAGCAGAGAAGTCTACTCTCATTTTTCAGTACCAATATATGAGTAAATTAAAGTATATCTTTTAAATGCATAAATAATTGCTGTGTTGCTGGATAGCTGTCTAATCCATATATTCTTTACATTTATTAAACCTTTATATACTATAAATCAATTTTTGATGATGAAGCATTTTATATTTCAGGTTAGCATCACAGCATGTACATTAGAATTGAGGCTGGGTATCGCCATTGGAGCTAACCTTTATGGTGAGAATCTGTAGATTTATGAATTATTTATCTAATAGCATGTCAATGTTGATTTTAACCACTGTAATAAATTAAGAGATGTGGTGTGATTGCCAATGCAATGAGACAATTGACACATATGACAAGGATTTTAGCAACTTATATCACTTTACCACCTTTAACAATGAGAAAAACCTATACTGTATTGTTAACTATAAAAGTCCACAATATGAAAAATGTGAAGCGTTCAATGGTTAAACTAATGGCCTGATGAATGATAAATCAATTATAAAGAAAAACATATTTAATGTCGGACATCAAATTACTTGTTGTTCATCCTATTTTGCTAATAAAGACTTATGTTTTAAAAGTTAATAATGCCACCAAATCATTTAAAAAATAAAGTAAAAGAAAAGTTATGTGTATACATATTATTCTTATTGTTATGCCCAGATAATTATTCTCTTGCATAAAATAGTGTTTCAATTATATAGTGTTGACTTAGATATGTTTAAGAATTTATATTTCTTTTTCAGGTATCTTATACTGTGGCTGCATGAAAGGTTTCTGCAGAAAAATACAATGTAATTCAGACAATTTTTCACAACAACAACAGATTTCATCGGCAACGCCGACCTAAAGCTGCAGCAGAACCAATAAAGCCAAAAGGATTCCACCGGTAGTAGCTAGCACTAAACAGGAAATAATTCCAAAATTTAGAATCGTAGCAGCACCATCTAAATACCCAGCCTCAACTACTGTTAACACACAAAAGACACCAGAAAAATCAACTATAGATATACTGACAGAGAATACTTGCACATCTGCAATCCTGAAGATTAAGATGATGATGTAATATGTGTTAAAACCACAGGATGGCAGAAATACAGTACAAACCACTATGGCTATATAGAGGAAGAAGAACAAAAATACCAGACTTTTTTTATAGCTTTAGATTTTACAATAGACATTTTTACATTTTGTATTTTATGCATATTATGTTTTTCATTTTATTACACATGTTACTGTACATATGTTTATTTCATATCTTTTTTCAATTAGTCCCTTTATTTGTAAGTAAACAAACTAGCATATTTTCTTATATTAATTTAATATAATTTTATCAAATTATTTCTCACAATATCTTTTTATTTTTGCTTTAAATCAAGCACCAATTGCTTTAATTTGTTTTAAATTATTCCACATTTTCAGACTTTAATTGTAAACAATTTTGCAGAATTAAATAATTCATTTTCATATAATAAAGAAAACCCAGGAAAATCTATGGAAAAATAGATTTTCCTGAATGCATACCTACAAAAATGCAAGTCCACTATCAAACTCACACATTGACCTCAATAATCACACATTAAATCATATACCATCAAGCTTCAGTTCCCAAAGAACTTCCTTGAAATTTTATCTCTGTACCATTTATTATATCTCTATTTTTGTCAGCATTAATTACCCGTACGAAAATTTCAACAGGAGTTCAACTGGACTTCAGCTGGACTTGAGACGTATTCCAGTCTGACTTTGAAAAGTCCAGTCTGACATGAGCTGTACACGTACTTTTTCTTATACTTCAGTTATTTGCCAGCCGGTATTTTCTTAAAAGTCCAACCGCACTTTTTGTAATTTTGACAAGAAAATAAACACGGCTGGACTTTTGAGGGAAATTATTCTTTCTGTAGAATGATCAGCAAGATTTTTGTCTTAGAAAATTTACAGACATTTATGAGCAGGAATTAAGACTTAGAAAATTTTCATCAGCCAAATCTGCCCTTACAGAAATAAAAAGTTTGTCACTAGGATTCTGTTCTTTGAAAGGAACAATTTCTTTCAAAATGGAAAAGAGTTATAAATGAAAATTTGCAAGTTATAATAATGATATCATATTTTTTTTTTAAATATACTTTAAGATCAAACAATAAGATGTGATATTTTCCCCTAAAATTTTCAATTCCATTATAAAATATTTAAAATAGACTGTAAATGGAAAGTTGAAATTTAATATAGGTGATATAATTTTGATTGAATTATATCCCAGTTAATATGTTTTCAACAATTATTTAACATTTTTACTTTTTCATGAAATAAAACCCCTAGCAAAACATTTCAAAATTACAGATGAAGATACTAATAGGTTAAATTTATACATTTTCTAGTATATTTATATTTGATAAGATGAATGCATAAAATAAATAATTATCATCATTCTTTAACATCAATTAGAAACTTGAGCCATTAACAGTGATTTAATAGCAGTAGTCTTGTAGAGAGTGCCATCTGTTTTCAATTAACCTCAGTCTGGACAGGTCACAGGAAGTAGCATCTACACAGAGGTTGATCATGAGGCCATTTGAAGGATAACACATTTCTAAATACATTTATCTGCAATAACTATCACTTTTATTAAACATTTCATAATTGAACAAATTAATAATTGATTTTCTTTTTTTTTAATATATCACATATTCAAAATTAAGACTTGTGCAAGAAGTCATAAGAAGAAAAATTTTCACAGCTCCTCAAACAACCTCGTGTATTGCAATACAACAAAATTTGAATTTGGAAATAAACAGGAAGATGTGTCTTCTTTCTTGAACAAAATGAGAATTTAACTTTGGATGTTAAGCAAATGTTTGGAAGTAGTTCTTTTCACATTAAATAGAGAAGATTGATCCTTATAACTGGTATCAATTGCAATTTAGGAAGATTGCTGTTTGCTTGTAGTTTGGATTGCATATTCTGGTAAGTACAATCTGATATGCTCTTTTTTCTTCAACATATTGATGAAATGATTACAACATTATAAATAGGGGGGGGATCAGCCCCTGCTGAGATCATTTTTAAAGGTCAAACAGAACTTTTTGAAGTCCAGCTGAACTTTTATGAGTTCAGCTGGACTTCTTAAAGTTCAGCCGGACTTTGTAAAGTCCAGCTGAACTTTATAGAGGCCATATTTTTGCCAGAAATGCCGGCTGGATTTTTTCAGACGTACTTTTATAAAAGTCCAGCTGGACTTTCTGAACCGGACTCCTGCTAATTTAAATATTTCGAGACGGTTTACGGCTAATTTCGCTGAAAGTCCAGCCGGTTTATCCATTATAAGACATTCAAAGAAAAGTCCAAATGATTATTATAAGTACAGTTCTCAGTACGGCTACTGTCCAGCTGGAGTACGTGTCATGTTTTTCGTAAGGGTAATATCACTTCCCCTTAAAAAAACTGATTGTCCACCATGCCAAAATTGAAGTTACTTGCTTTTTTAACAAAACTTTTAGATCTGACAATGAAATTCATTTATTAGATAAAAATGCCCGGTATGCCTTTCAATGAAATAAAAAAAATCATTTTTAAAAGAAAAAATATGTATAAAAAAATTCTGCTTATTTTTATAAAAAAAGTATAAACTGACGACCAACTATCTAAAACTTAGGGCCATCCTATCAATTAATACATGTAATTAGAAATACATTGTACTAGGAACAAACTTATTATATCAAACATTACAAACTATAATCATACAAAATCAAAACCTTTATTATATTTATAGAGTCTATTATCTTTTGATCAGTTAGCAGTATTATTCCTTCAAAGAACATTTGTATAATTCTAATCATATAATTCATTCATTTTGTTTCACATAAATTCTTATTAAATCATCCACAAGTACTGCTACAATCCACTATTCAACCATATTTTATATACAAGTCACGCTTTAGTTAAACTAAAAACTTAACTTAATGAGCCATCAATACATGTCTTATCTATAAAAGTATTCAAATGTATTGAAAAGATGTACTAAAGGGAAGAAACTCACAAGGCCATACCGACCTATTAAATTGATTTTTTCGTTACATTATTTTGTTCATTATAAATGAAGTTTATGTTTATCAAACATTCAAAATTATCTCTAAAACAACTTTTCACAATTAAGACTTAGTCAACCTGGCCTTGGGGGTATAGGCAGTACTAATTTTTTGAAGTTCGCGATCAAATTTTTATTTGGGCAGTCACCAGAAACTCATTCTCTGGATTTCAATCAATTGAGTTTTATTTTTTTGTTGTTAATAATATTGATGTGTGAAACACCTACTGATGAGTCCTATTCACACATCCATATTACAATACTTTGTTATCAATTTCTATTCATTCCAGATTTTGATCTTTTACAACCTTACTACCACCTATATAATTAACATTTTGCAATTATTTTCACCTGAAGAATGCATAATAAAACAGAACCTATAGTGTGACCTATAGTCTAATAATGCCCTTTAACAATTTCCTTTATTTATAAAATAATAAATAAATATATATTTATTATTGTGTCACATTTTGATTGAGAAATATTTACAAATCACAGTATTCAATAAAACAATCAATACCAAGTCATAAATTTGACTCGTGAGACGCTTATTTATATTTTATATATGCTTACAAGTGTGGACACAGATGAGTGTGGATAGTATGTTTGGATGTTTGACAGTTACTTATGACAAAAGGGAGTTCTATGTTTTCCTATATGGTGTTATTAACGGCGTTGCACGATGACAACCAACCTGAGCATTAGGAGTATTGTTTATTCAATATTTAGTTTTTATGTTCAAGATGGGCATGGAAGAGACAGTAATTACATTAGTTACCAAATGATTATGATCGAATATGTTCCACATCTTTGATTTTTGATTCACTTTGTAGCTAGGAGAGCAACACGTAAAAGGTTCATTAAGGTCTTTCCTCTCCGTGAGGAAAGACCTTATTGTTTTTCTAATTTTTTCATGTGGTTTTTTTCTAAATGGGAGATGATATAAAGATTTGATAATATCAAATTATTACATGGCATTTTTCATATCGCATGTATTATCAGCGCATGGCTCGAGGGCTGATATTGACCGAGGGCTGATAATACATGAGATATGAAAAATGCCATGTTATGATCTTTTTATCATATGCTTCATATATTGATCCTTTTACATGGTTCTACAACAGAAGTTCAAAGATTAAAAAGGTCACGGATGTCGGACCCCAGATTTAGTACATTCGATATGAAATCTTTCTATCATATGTCTCAATAAAGAGGGAAAATATTTTAATATGGACGAATCAACAAAAAAAATAATTCAACAATATGCATAATGAACACCTTTTGGAAAAGTTAACTTTTTTGAAGTAACTTTCTAAGTTATGTTTGAAACTTTTAATAAATGCATTTATTTAATATAATACATGTAATTGTTTTTTGTTTTATTATTTTACACAATAATATACTTTCCAGTATCCAAATAATTGTTTTGTACACTACTTTGTAATGTTTTTCTCTGAAAACGTAGCACTGAGGTGTAATTTCCGGAATTTACTGAGTATCACCGGAATGCCATGATAACGTTACGGAAAGGCATGTGATAACAATCGATGCATGTGATAAACTTTTCATATCAGCCTGCTAAGCACCAGTTCGAAAAATATGGAGTTTACTTTAATTTAATGTTATTATCATACAGTAAAAATTATATGTTATTTAGTCTAAGTATATAACATGATATAAGGAGCTTGTAATTCAGTGGTTGTCATTTGTTTGTGTGTTACATATTCGCTTTTTGTATAATTTTTGGTACATAAATAAGGCCGTTAGTTTTCTCGTTTGAATTGTTTTATATTGTCATTTCGGGGCTTTTTATAGCTGATGATGGGGTATTGGCTTTGCTCATTGTTGATGGCCATATGGTGACTTGTAGTTGTTAATTTCTGTGTCATTTTGATCTCTTGTGGAGAATTGTCTCATTGGCAATCATATCACATCTTTTTTTATATGTATTTGCTTACTATTTGTATGGTTCTATCTATATTATTTTGTGGTGGATCATCAGTATCATTAGTAAAAAATTGTTAAAATGTTCCTCATATTAGAATACATTTATTGGTTTTTAGTAATGACAATGCCTGACATGATGTTTGGGAGGAAGAGAACCTTTGTGCTGATTTTTTATCAATTCTTTGATAATATCCCCTCCAAATCTGGTTGAAGCAAAGAAAAATATTGACCAATATGACAATGATTTCACCAAAAGAACCTTTGAGCATGCTTCAAAGACCCACAACTGCTCCAAAAGTAATATGATAGAATTTCAAGTATGTCAAGTGGATATTATCAACAGCTTAATTAGTCTTAATATGTTTAAATATCTAAAAAGTAATAGTATTCAAAAGGTTATGCAAAATTATTCTCTTTTCATTTTTTTCTGTTATATGGATACTAATATAAGTGATACATGTACCAATACAGTATGTGTTGTGGTATGAAAGTGTAGTAATTAACATTTACTGTATCAATGTTAATTCACACAAATTAAGAAATAAACAAATGAATGAAAAATGTTCAACATGTACAATAAAATATAGTTTTAGAAATCAGGTTAAATTGAAGTTCACATGAATACAGATTTAATGAGGTCGACTTAATCACTTGCAAGTGAATACTTCATTTTCAATATTATTTAACATAATTTGACAAAATTGAACCATTTTGGCTGCTGGAAGCGAATTATTATTTCACTATTTCAGTTTTATAATTGATTGAACAAAAACGAATCATACTTTAGATCTTTATACATCTCTTAGCTAGTGCCCCTTTAAACATACTTGAAGGACCATTTACACTCAGGACCAAGTCATCAGTAGGCAGTACAGATGTATTAAAACAACCTAGCATCATATTGCTAGTAGCAGGAGTAGTATTGTCAGGTAAATTTTGTCTTTTTTTTTTAAAATTTAGTCAATGAACAATCGAAATAGAATGCTTTTATCTCCCTATTACTTACATTGTACATAGAGGTGATACTTCTTTGACAAATTCTTGTACATGAGAGTTGTCTGTCAAATCTTTATTTCACAAAGAATGAATTGCATAACAATGAACTGAGCTCAAAGCAAAGTACTTTAATAATACACTTAGACAAAGAGCTAAATCCAGTGATATACTTTGTACTACAGGTCCTTCACGAACATCAATCAACCAAAACCATATCCCAATAACATGCCATACTACATGGTTGGATCAGAAGTCCTGAAAAAGACATGATTTTTTTTATCGTATTTTAAGTATATATGCACAGGTTAAAACTTTTTTGTGGTATAATCATTCAGTATCTAGCAACTATCAATTTGCTTCATGCACAAATTGATATAGGTTGAGTGCCCCTCTGTTGGAAATAAGAACACACCTCCACCTAATTTTAGTCAACTGATGAAAAAACATTCAAAACTATAAAATGTTATCTAAGACTTGTCAGTATCTATTTACCATTGCCAATGAATCGGTGATATATCGTACACATAATTATATACATGCAAGACTAAAATTTTAAAGTACATATACAAATGTCCAAATGACAAAGCAATTATAGGCAACCATACAGCCTTCAAAAATGAGGGAAACTGTCCCAACATGAAAAGTATGCATTAATACAATTGAGAAGAGTAATGGCCTGATTCACAATTCCACTAATAAACAGGTCGGGAACATCTACCCTTCAAATAAACCAGATGTTCCACAGGGCGCAGCTTGATACTACAGCAGAGGTCGAACCCTGAACAGTGGGGGCAAGTATGGACACAACATTAAAGCCTGATAGAGCTCTGAATTTGGATTGTGGTTTGTTTTTGACAGGTTTTTTTTTTTTTGTAATCTAAGAGGACAAATTATTCATTTTCTGCACTATTGAAGCAAGATTTTTCATTTTCATTAAAGCAAGGGACTGATTATTCATTTTCACAACTGTCATGACTGTATTTATGATATTTAAAAACATACAATTTTTAAATGATTTGTTTATTATAAACAAAATATTTGTGTTTCCTTTAAATTTTTATTTTGACATTTTTTTTTGGCATGCCGAATGCTATAAATTTTATTTTGACATTTTTTTTTGCATGCTGAATTGATGTGCACGCAACTGCGTGTTGGCGTATAGGGAGCTACGCGCCTGAATACAATTTAATTAAATATATTAAAATAACTGGGAATCCTCCCCCTTTATAAGTAGAGACAATCCATAACCTACATCTCAGAAATATTAATCTTAAATTTATATAAATGAAAAGTAAGCTTCCATAAATAAAATTCAACAATGTTTCTTAAAATTAGTAAAAGTGGTTTATAGTCATACGGACTCATACCCCAACATGTTGACCATAGATAGACAAACAATTCACTTGCATTCGATTCGCATTTGAACTATGTGTTTGTTAATGTAAACCGTTTCAAATGTGAATAAACTAATTCAAATTAGGTGTGAACTCAGTATGATTGTCAGGTAGTTTCAAACTGAAAGATACTTTTAAGGGAAGGGAAAGAAACGGATAAAACCATGTGTGTTACAAACACTGTTTATTCAAGTCAGAATCCTGGATCTCAATAGTACTTTCATAATGTCAAATAAAAACATGAATATGATAGTTAGATACAATACTACATGTATTTATTACGTATTAAATGACATTTATTTTAGTGATTGGTAATTAGGAAAAATCTGAAATTCAGGTGTAAATTGAGACAAACAATATCACTGAATGCAGTTTCTAGTCAAGTGACCAGCAAACATGGAAATCTACCTTTTGAATGAAAGGAGAACTCTTACATTGAAAATGAATGATGTAAATCTAGATTCTAATAATAGCCGAAGGGAGCTCACATTCACAACAGTCAAAGCATTGCTGAATTAGTGAAAAAGCATTTTTCTCATTAACTTGAAAATCCACCTATTAGAATGGATAAAATCCGAATTTTAAGACATAAGGTCCGAGACCACAATTATTTCGTAATGCATTTCTTTTAGAACATAAATGAAAATAAAAAAAATCTAACCTGCGCTTTCTCAAAGAAACTTTTACAGTGTGTTGTACTACTCTTGGGAACAATTATATCAAAATAATAGAAAACTTCATCGGCTCTAATTCAAACTATGAACAATTTTATGTTTAGGGCGTCTTGAAATCTTTTGACAGCTTCTGAAGTGCTAATTTTAAACCTTTTTCAGCTGGACCAAATCACTATACTTTCCTTTAAAATTCTGGACTCATTTTTTTTTTACAGTGTAATTTGACCCCCCCCCCCCCTACTTGCAATTTGAGGCATTAAACATGGAGAAATAAATTTGGAAGGGGTATAAAAATTAATGGCAAGTAACCAACTGTCAACACTAGGGACTATATTTGTGAACAACGAAAATCAAGGAACGACAATTGTGGTCTCGGACCCAATAAATTATAAAATTCCTGATAAAAAGCGGTGCTGAGCATGCATGCATGTAATGTGCTTGAAACATATTCAAAGAATAAAGTTTTATAACTTCCTAATGTCATATCCAAAATTTATCAAAACCTAAAGAGGAGTTATCTTACTGTGGATTCCTATATTTTTCGTGGATGTCAGTTCTCTTGGATTGTTGAAAACTTGCATATTTATCGATATTTGATTTTGTGGTTTTAACAATCCAGACAGACAAATAGCAATAAGGTGTTTAGGAAAACATGACCTAAAACCTCCTTCATATAAGACAAAAATACATGGGAACTCATACTGAATGGTCAAATGTGTTCAATACACCTTATCGCTAATCCCGGCTGACCTGGCCGCTTGAACTTTTGACGCATACAACTGTAGCAGGGTTGCTTCCCCTCAGTACAGGTAGAACATATAAAGCCCTTAATCAACTGAGCTAGAGAATGGATTCTTTGGCTCAGTGGGTTAACGCACTAACTGTCACGCAGACAACTGGGGTCGAATTCCGGTGGTGACGATATGAATTTGTAGAGTAGATACATGCTCTGCGGTTACACAACAATCACTTTTCCATTGTGGCGTCAGATATTTTGTTTTATGACGTCAAAATTTTACAGGAACCTGTGTGATATCCAGTAATGGCGGACAAATAGCGATAAGGTGGATATGAAAATTGCAGTTAAGATGGTAAAATCACAAATCAGCTGTTACTGTAAATGGACTAAAAGTATGACTTTTGAGCAAATTTAAAGGGAAATGACAGGGAAGGGGCCAAATAGTGTTGAAGGGGAGCAAATGCCCTTTAATTTGGTATGCAGGTTTCAAAAATAGAGGGAGAATTAGAGGGAAAGTTGAGTCATCTTTTTAGACTTCAGTTAAATAATAACTTATGAAGTTTAATATGTAGACTTACCTTCTAATTCTAAAAAAAAACCACACTACTCAGAACTATGACCAGAGATAATACAATTGTATTATATGTCTCTGCTATGACTATGTCGAATTCACTTTGACTACTGATATGCAAACCTAAAAACAGAAAAATATATCATAAAATAGTGATTGAAAGATTCATAACACTTTGAAAGGATAATTCAGACACGTGTTACACGAACCAATGTTTGTTTACAAATAATAATATCACGTGATCGCGCTGACCTCACATGTTGCATCGCCCTTACAATCCACTAATACATAACCCATTATCATGCAAACATGCAACGTGAATGTGATTGGTTATCAAATAATACAGAAATAATGCATGTACAGTTTATGAAGAAATTAGTTCATCAAATAGATGCGATTTTCACTTTTGACACGAACAGGTCGGGTTGACATTTCTGTCATCGGGGATAATATTGAGATAAATTGGATAAAACTGACCGTCAAAAAGGTCTAGAGAAGCACATCAGTAGAACCTTAACATTAATAAGTAAAACTTACCAAAATTTCTCTAATTAATAAACTATATAACTGAAATTTCACAAAGATAACGGTAAATAATTTTGATGATGGTAATGATGCTGGTTAAATTGGCGCGAAATAATATTCTTACTCCTATTGCTTTACGTAAAAAAAAATGTATAGAATTGAATTTGACTAAAGTTGAGCATAAAAAAACGTGAATATGCAAAAGCCTGGTAATATATTAATGATAAGGCAGCAACCATTTGAATTTCTGGGGGGGGGGGGGGGGGGGGGGGGCTATGGTTTTTTTTTTTCTGGACAAATTTTTTTTTTCGCCTGTGGCGAAAAACAATCTATTTTTTTCGCGACAAGTCGAAAACAATTTTTTTCTTTCAATTTTAGCATTACATATAATGGCAGCTGAGGGTGAAACAAACAATTTTTTTTTCTCAGAATCAAAAACAAATTATTTTTTTCTCCAAAAACTGGAAACAAACTTTTTTTTCCAAAAAAAACCATAGCCCCCCCCCAGAAAATCAAATGGTTGCTGCCTAAAGTGTGTATAAATTTCCGTAAACGAATTTACCCGTATACTTCACTTAGAATTACATTTGAGCGCAAGATCTTTATTTGTGAATCGGTTTATATAACCCCAGTTGAACTCAGTCTCAGGGTCGTATATATATATTTTTATTACGGGTTTCCACATCTTTAAATCGGAATTATAGAAAAAATGGAATGTTGTTAGCAGAATCAAAACAGAAATGATGAACACTGCAACATTTTCAGCAAAACATTAATAGGATGGAGGATCTGTGTATTCACATTATTTGTAAAACTCTCCTTATTCCTGTGAAGCGTGTGCTTTACATCGAGGCTTTCTATGCTTATCATCGACGCCACAGTACTTCAACCAATCAGACAACGTTTATTTGGGGCATTCGACCTATTTTAACTCAGATTTTGGAATTTTTTAATCGAAATTATAGAAAAATGGAATGTTGTTAGTACATATAAAATAGAAAAAGATGAATACTATTAGCTAAAGCAAGTTTGGATGGGGTTCTGTGTATTTACATTGTTTGTACAACTCTCCTTACTGATGCCATATTTTGGAATTTCCGTGACCTAAATGGTTCGCGAAAATTAATATTTTTATATATAGTATAGTAATGATTTGTATTCAAGTTTATTGTTTTAATAATTGTTTTTCCCTGTGGTTCATATAGTAAAGCACGAAATATTGTATTGTCGTTACATTTTCATAAATATTCATATTACTAGGCATGAGAAAATTGACCAATCAGATTGTCGAATTTTGTGTTACAATATCTTGGTATTTTTCAATTGCTTCCCTTTCTAGGCATCATTCAACATAGTAATTATATATAAAGGCCTTTTTATAATTGCTTATTGCAATAAAAGTTGTTTTTCTAATTTTCTATTTGTATACCCTTTTGCTAATTAAAGGTGTGGTCCAACACTTTTATTCTGAGATAGGCCTGAGCATTGGCATCGAATACAGATTTCCATTCATATTCATATACATATAAATAATGATTGTTGTTTTTTCGTGGACGGCATTGGCTATTTCTAAAGGGTAAAAATTCAGAAATATAAGTGAATACACTATTGATACAAATTTACATTTGGGTTTTAGTTTTATTTAGTCATTTTAGTTAGAACCCTGTGTCCTCACAAGCTTTCCAAATTATCGGAATTATAAATATATATTGTTTGATTTGTTTAAGCCTAAATATTTTAGGGGTAGAAGTTATAGTAAATAGATATAAGAAAGTGTGGTATGAATGCCAATGAGACAACTCTCCATCCAAGTCACAATGTGTAAATGTAAACCATTATAGATCATTATAGGTCAAAGTATGGCTTTCAACATAGAGCATTGGCTCTCATTCAACAGCAACTATAAAGGGCCTAAAAATGGCTACTGTAAAACCATTCAAACAGGAAAACCAACAGTCTTATCTATATAAAAAAAAAGAAATGAGAAACAATTATGAATCACATCAACAAACAATGAACATTCCTGACTATAGACAGGTGCCAACAAATTCAGCAGGTTTAAACGTTTTAATAAGCTCTTAAAAATACAGGTCAAGTCATTTTTTTTTTTTACAATAATTGTTCACAAGTTGTGGCTTGCCTTTGAAAGTGGTATTTCATATATCTCTGGATGATCGTTATAGTCCCACTTGACCCAATCCTTTGAAATTGTACACACTATTGTGGATCATCCAATGCAGTTTAAAGTCTATTTTTGATGGTTTTTGTACAGCCTATTACTTCTGTCGACATCATAGTGATCTGGCAGCGGCTTTAGTTAACTTATTAAAAGCTTTATAGTTTAAAAGGGGGAAGACCGGGATGCTTCATACTTTGTATATAGATGTCTTATGTTAAGAATTTTCCCTCTGTTACATAGATATAGGAAAATGTGGTATGAGTGCCAATGAGACAATTCTCCATCCAAATAACAATTTATAAAAGTAAACCATTATAGGTCAAGGTACGGCCTTTAACACAGAGCTTTGGCTCACACCGAACAACAAGCTATAAAGGGCCCCAAAATTAAAAACAATTCAAATGGGAAAACCATTGTCCTTGACATCTTTTTCACGGTTCAGTGACTATTGAAAAAAAAGTTAAGTTTTTTGTAATGTTAGTTGTTATGAGAAATAGGATAACTATCTTTGGTATGTGGGTATCTTGAAAGGTCATCATGCCTGTCAAACTTTTTTCACTTGACCCTGACCTCAGTTCATGGGTCAGTGAACAAGGTTTAGTTTTGGTGGTCAAGTCCCTATCTCAGATACTATAAGCAATTGGTCTAGTATATTTGGTGTATGAAAGGATTGTAAGGTGTACATGACCAACTGGCAGGTGACTCTAACCTTGACCTCATTTTCTTGGTTCAGTGGTTATAGTTAAATTTTTGTGTTTTGGTCTGTTTTTCTTATACTTTATGCAATTATTATAGTGACTAATGTCTATTATATTTAGTGCATGGAATGATTGTAAGGTGTTCAAATCTAGCTGGCTGGCAGATGTCATTTGACCTTGACCTCATTTTCATGGTTCAGTGGTTTAATGACAACAAAGTTACAACACTTGTTCAGCATCTCATTAGGAACATTCATGCTATATTTGGTTTCATTCCATTTAGTGGTTCACTAAAAGAAGACATTTGTATGTATTTCCCATAGGGTCCTATGTTAAACTAAGTCCCCCACTGGCGGCCATCTTGGACGTTGGAATGGCGACAAAGTAGTTGTCATTGCAACATCTAAGATGGCCGCCAGTGGAGGAACTTAGTTTAACATAGGACCCTATGGGAAATGCATACAAAAGTCTTCTTCTAGAGAACCACTGAATTGGATAAAATCAAACATAGCATGAATGTTCCTTTCCTTATGAGGTGCTGGCCAAGTGTTGTTACTGTTAGCAAATTTTATATTTTTTCATATGATTTCAAAAACCCAAGTAAAATCAGGTGAGCGATACAGGCTCTTGAGAGCCTCTAGTTGTTATTGTTCAGATTCCTGAAAAACCAAGTTTGTTGGTCCCTTTTTTGCCCTAAATTACCTAAATGGTTTATGCTATAAACCACAAAATCAATCCAAACCTTCCTTTTGAGATATGGAACCTTGTGGTATATTGTAGTTCCTAGAGATCCATTCACTAATACACTAGTTATTGTTCTGAATGAAGAAAATGCTTGTTTTGGCCCCTTATTCTTAAACAGGAAGTATGTTAACCTCCAAAGTCAATTCTAACATTACTTCTGTTGTATTGAAAACAAACATCTTTGATAACAAGGAAGGACACCAACAATGTCGTATCATTATATAGACTTCAAAAATTTTGTGGTGTTGTAAAAAAAGATGGGCCGGACTTTTTCCAAGTTAACTCAAGGAGAGAAAGCAAACTGCCACACTCCCCTCATACTTATGACCTTTCCGGATTTTTTCCAATTTATCAGTTTGTCGAAATGTTTCCAACTGCAATTTGGGAAACCTTTTTAGCATGGTATTGTCAAAGGGCAAAGGACTAAATATGCACAATTGCATTTGGCTCTCATTAAGCGTGTCTGAGAAAATGTTTGATTGCTAAATTCATATGCCATGCATGCACGCAATAAAACGAAGAGTTTCATGGACCTAGTGTTCATTGTATTGTTTTCAACAGAAGACAGGTTTCTACATAAAATGTCAAATTCTCAACGACCATTACATTATAAAGTCATTTCATTACATTTGTAGTTTAAGCTTTCTCCATGTCAGGTTAAGACACTTATAAATTTTCTTTAAATTATATCCCATTTTTCATGTGGAAGCAATTTATAGTGAATGATTCAGTATGGGTTTTTCCAATTGTTGAACTCTGTACTGTAACATATAATTGTGTATATCTTTTTTTATTTGAACTCCGGTGTATAAAATTGAGAAAGGAAATGGGTAATGTGTCAAAGCGACAACAACCCGACCATAGAGCAGACAACAGCCAAAGGCCACCAATGGGTCTTCAACGTAGCGAGAAACTCCCGCACCCGTAGGTGTCCTTCAGCTGGCCCCTGAAAAAATATGTATACTAGTACAGTGATAATGGACGTCATACTAAATTCCGAAATTATACACAAGAAACTAAAATTAAAAAATCATAGAAGACTAACAAAGGCCAGAGGCTCCTGACTTGGGACAGGCGCAAAATTGCGGGGGGTTAAACATGTTTATGAGATCTCAACCCTCCCCCTATACCTCTAGCCAATGCAGAAAGTAAACGCATAACACTACGCACATTAAAATTCAGTTCAAGAGAAGTCTGAGTTCGATGTCAGAAGATGTAACAAAAGAAAATAAATAAAATGACAATAATACATAAATAACAACAGACTACTAGCAGTTAACTGACATGCCAGCTCCAGACCTCAAATAAACTGATTGAAAGATTATGTCTTCATCATATGAATATCAGGTACAATCCCTCCCGTTAGGGGTTTAGTATCATACTATCATAAAATATATGAGAAGAACATAACCGGTGTCATGCCAACAACTGTTTTTCAAATAAATGTGTTTAGTTCCGATGCAAAGACTTGGATGGAGAGTTGTCTCATTGGCACTTATACCAATCTTCTTATATCTATGTATAGTTGTCTCATTGGCAATATTGCAACCACATTTTTTTTCATTTTCACAAGTTTGCATTCAACACAATATCCTTTACATAACAACAATAAAATATTTAGTATGAAAATCTTTTTTAATGAAGTCCATGTAATTCAGATGTATAAAGTAGCTTCTATTTCTGATAATGACTAAAGTATGCATGTTGAAAAATAATTGTAAATGTACACTATAAAAAAAAATACAACATAAAAAATTCTCACAACCATTATTTAAAATAAATAAACAATCTCTCTACAACCAGCAAAATTAAACTTTGTCAAAATAATTTTCTTTTAGCTGTTTAATTAATTTACTGAATATCACTGCATACACTACATTAGAAAATTTGTGTTTTGTTTTATCGTATGTTAACTTTATAAATTGGTTTATTATTTCTGACTCAATATTTCAGGTAATAAAAATCAATTAAATTAATGAAATTTTAGATATTAAATTTCCACATAGATATGGATATATTTTGGAAATAAGGCTGTTGTAACAATAACTTGCTCAAAAATGAGCATCTCAAAGTTTATGAAATAATAATTCCATTGTACATAAAATAGCAAGACTAATCTTCAATCAAAATTAAATATTTGTGTCTTTTGCCCTCTACCTTTCCTTAAAGCTCAGCAAAATACAGATTTTGATTTTTTAATTATTCAACTAATAAAACTATGAAAAATATAATGAGAGAAATCTAAATGAAAAACTTAACTAGATATAAGGGGAAATAACTCTGTAAATACCAATAATGTGTTTATTAAATAAATGTTATCATAAATGGTATTAATAAATTTCAACTTTAAAATTTACTTTATATATTTTTTATTTTTTATACTTTTGAGAAACATTTATGTAAATTTTCTAACAAACACTGCCTGAATTTTCTAAACAAACATGTGTTTAAATAAAATAATGAAATGAAAAATGTGATCAACAAAAATCTAGTAAAATAATTAGAAGTTAATAAAAATTTAAGTAGCACAATAAAATGATATGTGTTTAGTTCCACAACACAGTCAAACTACATGTATGTAAATTAACAGACAACTATATGAGATTCTGTTACAAAAATGATAAATCCCCATTGATGATTAAACAAGGATGTAGATAGTTGATTTTACAGAACTGATATTTGTATGACATTGATACCAATATGGGTTAATATGTGTTACATATTTTTTGAAAGTATGCTTTAATGCTGACTTGTCTTCATGTATATAAATAAATCAAGTTCTATTGCAGTTCAAATACTTCTAATGTGAAACCCTTCAATGATATTTGTCTACATCAATCACCATTTAGTTTCAAACTCTGCATCATTTTCAACATTTTATATTTGTGAATGAATTCTTTCCTATGCCATTTTTAATATTTTACATCACAACCATAATATAGAATTCTTCCTCAAAATGTTACTGTATATAAAAGTCTGTGTTATAAAAAGATCTTCCAAGTAAACAATGTATATTTTAAATAACAATTAAAATGACTTATTTTGGTCCTTAAATAATGTGAAAGGTTTGAATGTAAAATAGCACCTTCTATTAATTCTATCTCCTCTCTGTCAAATAATAAAAGGTACCCAATATTTTGAATGCTAATAATTTCTCCTACACATGTAATAAATATAAAATTTATTTGTTCCAACTTGGGATCTTATTTTTTACAGTTACAAAACAAAGAACATATATTAACATACACCTGTTTTTGATGCCTTTCAGGAAGGACAACCACATACTTTCTGTCATGTCAATATAGAATATTTAACTTTGTGTAGTCCAAAACATAAAACAATTTTCTCAACAGAAACTACTAGTATCTATTTCCTGGAATTCACTAAGTGCTTTCACTGGTTCTACATTCTTTTTAATGGCACTCTTTTTGATCTGAGATCTTAAGTCTTTAGCATCTTCTTTCCTTACTAATGGTTTCTTTTCAGGAGCTTTCATTTTCCACATCACAACATTCTGTAATTAACAAAGTTAAGTTATATGAAACCTCAAAACAAAAAAAATGATGCATATGTTTTTTATAATTAAATAGATAGTTTTCATTATAGAATTTATATACATATACATTTTTGAAGAAAATTCTCTTATTTGTCCACATTTAGAAGTAGTTTACTTTTTGGAAGTAGGCAATTTGCCAAAATATTTTTCGTATGCACGTAACCTAAAAGTGATCCTTCTCGTAGAAATCTGGTGATTGCAATACGTATGGATCTGTCATTAAAAATAAACTATTATCTGATTGTACATGATATACACGTGCTCAATTTCATTGCTTCTTTGTTGATTGTTTACTATAAGGCGACAATTGGTTAACTACAGCTTCAAAACACGGCAATTTATAAGCTGTCATATTTTACAGACTAAAAAAAAATTGACGATTATACAATATTTTTGCATAAGAAATGAAAAAATCCTGCACAGAAGACTAAGTTTATGATATATACATGCATTGGTTTAAGAATTGGATAAGGTTATTTTTCACCAGTCACTCGTTTCATAAGACTAAGTTATATAAATTGCTTCACCAAGCTCAGCTGGCTATGCCCGCAGAGGTCCAACCCTGAACAGTTGGGACAAAAACAGACACAATACACAATATTCTCGCTTGATACAGGTCTGAATTTGGATTGTAATTAAATAATTGACACTTAATAGGTTTCTGACACAATATAACTGTAGTCAAAGAACTCAGAATTAGTTATGTCATTTGAATTTACATACAATTATTGGATTTTGTGCAATACACTATGCTGTTGTCAATTTGGTGGTTAAAAGTGAGGTGATGCTTTGAAATACACATGACCAGTTTATTCATCATGTATGACACATCTAATTTCATATCTAAGGAATAGATCCCGCTAACACTACTATAAAAACTCCACTCAGGAATTGAAGTTTTTCATCTGAAATTAGATAATCTTCCTAAACAAAGGGCATAACTAAAAGTTGTATTAGCCTAAAAATTTAAACAAACACAATTTGTTTTCTGCAAATTCAGACTGACTAAAATCTGTCTAAAATTTTAGATAAGAAACAAAATTATTTGTCATCAATACCAGGACCAGATCATGACATTCGATGGAAGACAAAACAAAAATATTTCAACATAGACAGTCATAAATAAACCTACCCTTTGTCCAGGCAACTTGTACTGTAATAGAAAGAAAACAAATATGTATAAATAATATCACCTAAATCACAAATGTAATACAAATCTCATGCAGGAGTGTTTTCTTGTTTTTTTTTGTGTTTATCAAAAATAAGAAGATGTGGTACGATTGTGAATTTTAAAACTCTCCACAAGAGACCAGGATTAATTTGTTGGTCGACTGTTGGTGCTTTAATTTCCAATACAAAATATCTCACGAATATTCAAACTGCAGTATGTGTTTTAATTCAATTTTTTTATATCACATTAATATTCAGAATTAATTGGATGGTTGACTATTGGTGTTTAAATATCTCATGAATATTTTGGATGAATATTATACAGGAATCATGCATCTTATTAATTTATAGATTGTATTGTTTACCTTAGTAGAAGCAACATAGGCAGCTTTGACTGTTAATACCACTGTATTCATCAAGTTCTTGGCTGCTTGGATTAAAGATGTAGCACTGTCTAACTGTAAACAAAAGATTTCAAACATGAATAAAAGTATTATTAATTTTAAACAAGTGAAACTGCGAGCTACTGCTCACTGATGATACTCCCACCGCAAGTGGATAATATTAATTGTGTAAAAATATGCAAGTGTTCGGTAAACAGGAAGTTGTCGAGTGATGAATCTGAAAAAGCATCACATGGTATAGCTGACTTATATTAACCCTTAAACCAAATTTCAGAAATCCTTGTATTGGAGTTCCTGAAAAAAATGTGACGAAAAATTTTCAACTTGGCTATCATGTGTAAAATCAAACAAGTGTTCGGTAAACAGGAAGTTGTTGAGTGATGAATCTGAAAACGCATCACACGGTATAGCTGACTCATATCAAGCCTAAAACCAAATTTCAGAAATCCTGGTAGCGTAGTTCCTGAGAAAAATGTGACCAAAAATATTCATGGGACGGACGAACTGACTGACAGACTGACGGACAGACAGAGGTAAAACAGTATACCCCCCTTTTTTTCAAAGCAGGGGTATAATAAAAAAAGAAATAGCAAAGGGTTCTAGTGTAAAATGTAATAATGTGATTGATGTTGACTTCCAATATAACTATCAGTCCACTTATGAGTAAAATTCAGAAATATGATGGAGACAAAAATTGCTCAGGTTGCTATTATTTTATTATGAAAAAGCTTCAGTTGCAGTTTAGTAAATTGTAATGACAGATGATAATAAGGGACAACATCAATAGTTCAATGTATGATAAAAAACTTAATTCACATAGTTTTTTCACTGACCCCCCAGCCCCTCTTAACTTAATTTGGTAAAAATTGATTTACCTATATGGATGTATGTAAAATCGATTTTGGATTAACAAAACTTGCAGCAATGTTAACCCCACCCTCAAACTATTTGATTTAAGTTTTTTATCCAACATCAATCTTTTGATGCCGTCCCTAAAGTCTATGAAGTGGAGGGGAATTGAATAGTAATATTTATCAATCCAGACATTCAAAATTGAATGAGAATTGAATTTTTCATTTATAAATCTATTGAAATTAAGCCAGAACTCATCTCCAATATCCTTTCTTTTAAAGCCCATAATGAATAACATGGGTAAAATTACAAAACAAAATAATTTAAGATTTTGAGAGTAAATTCTATAGTTAGGTTATATACACCCTAGTTTACAGTATAAGTAAATGATAACACTGACATATTGTTTGTGTTTCTATAGTAACTGAAGTTATTTACCCCTGATACAATAAGTTCTCCACTAGCACTGGTAACATCAGCTTTGACTTTACTGGTGATATTCAACTGATGGCAGTATAGGGCTATTCTCTGTAAGTAAGCTTCTAAATCTTTCTTGGAGGCAGAATCTGGACACTGAAATGAAAGAAAAATATTTAAAGTTATTTTCTCTCAACCACTACTGTATATTCAGGAATTATTGTGTGCTTTAATTAATGTGATATGTCTACACTTATTGCAAAAAGATAATGATTGATCAGATTATTTCTTCATTCTTGCTTGTGATTCCCATTATTCAATGATTACTTTTCACAGATACAATTTGCATCCCAGATATTCTTGACACCATTTTAATAAAAATTGAACTTGGAAAATATGATTATTTTGACACATTTTCAGTCAAAATTAAGATAAATATAATAAATTGCTGGAGTATATAGAATTAGCTCATACTATTTAGTTGATTCAACATATTTTTAATGTCCAATGTGCATATAATAAATTGAGAACCTACCATATCAAGTATAGTTCTTGATAACTTATCAAGTTTTGTTCCAGCTTCTGAGATTTTCTTTGCTGCATTGATGACATCCATGGTACTCTTCAATGGACCTCGTCCTCTGGAAAAATCATACAAAATTAAAATAAAATTTGAAATGTATTTTTTAAAAGTCTTTAGTGGGTCTTTGTTGTCAATGTAGTGGTTTTTTTTATTAACTTTAAGTGTGTCTGTCAACCTTTTAAGTTATGATGTTTTATGGTGTTATGTCTGTATTTCTTCAATATATTCTATTTCAATTTAAACCTTATTTGAGTAGAATTGACAGCTCTTCTATAAAAGCATGCAAAACAAACTTTGATCAACTTGCTTGCTATGTTGCTTTGATGTTTGCACACAATAGGTAGGTGGAGTTTCAGTCTGTTTTATATATACTGGGATTTGAATGGACAATAAAAATTGACATGAAATGAAGTTAATGGCTAATGTTTATTGTCCAATCAAATTCAAGTATAAAGTAAACAGACAGACTACTTACCCGTTGTTTACAAACATCCAAACAAACATAGCAAGCAAGTTGATCAAAGGTTTGCTTTGCATGCTTTTATAGAAGAGCTGTAAATCCTTCAATAAATAGCAAATAAGTCATATTATATCACTATATACATTGATTAATATTTATTCCTAAAAGCAAACCTTGTGAAATCTGTCATTTCCATCATAATCATACACATCTGTTTGGCCAAAACAATGATGTCATTTCCGCTGTCATCCCATTTCCTTATTTCCTGGTCCAATTCTCGTTTGGCAGTACGGAATTCCTGGACATGTTGTTGGATAACTTCCTTTTCTTCTGCAGGCAGATGAGCCATAATCCATCTCTCACTCTTTTGTCCTGAGTAATCTTGTTCTGTTGTGTAACTTGCTATAATATAAAGGAGAAAATTTACCACCGCTGTAACCATTTTTGACTGCATTTCAATTATGCACCTTCACTTTCAATTTGACATGCAAATGTATTTAGAATGCTCAATTTAATCTGCAAACCTAGCAAGGAGTTTTGTTCTAAACTAGATAATTTTTCTTTCAAGCTAAGCTTTTCACATCTAACTAATTTTCTGTAGCATGTAAAAATAGTTTTCATTAATATTTTTTTGAAAGATGTTCCCTAGTTTTAAGTTTAATTGGCCTTATTTTTTTCATAGATATATGAAAATGTGGTATGATTGCCAATGAGACAACTCTCCATCCAAGTCACTATTTGTAAAAGTAAACCATTATGTATCTATCCTATTCAAAGTATCCTAAAATGAGTAATTCTTTGTTATATTTATTTCAAATAATTTTTTATTCATGTGTGTCATATTCATATTATTGTTCTCTATTTATTCATTTGTAACTCACATTTATCATAATTCATATTTACTAATGTGTATCATATTCATTAAAGAGACTTACATTTACTCATGTGCGTGTCATATTCATCTTCAATATCATACTCTGTGTCTGTATCTATTTCTTCAGGACTCTACAAATATAAAATAGGTGTCAAGAACCTTTTTTATAGGAAAAAATAGTTGGAACAAGATTTAGATGTTGTGGTCCTATTGTTTGGTTATTATAATCTGGTATCCATTTAAACTTGCATTATCTCTAGATTAGGACACCAGTTATCTATATAAATATATATTACTAGCTTAAAGAGCAGTTCAAATATCCCCCCTCAATAGCATCCATTATTTACAATATTTAAATTCAGTATTTAAAGTGGCTTGTGATGTGTCCATAAAAAAATTAATATTCTCAAAATAGATGTTTTATTTATCGATATAATTACCAAATATTTACTAGATTAAAGCAATTTCACAACTAGTATATACAAACCCTGTTTATAAGAACTGCCTGTCTGATTTCTCTGACTCCATCATATACCAGACGACTAGCATCAATAAATTCATTCTCATCTATCTCCCTTGGTGGATTACAACTCAATGCATCCACTGCTATCTCCACTTTCTCAGCAAAGTTTGGCATAACTGAAATTTAAAGTTCAACATGTAAATTAAAAACATTATGTTTGCTTGTGAACGGTAAATTTAAGAATTTTGTATAAATACATCTGAAAGCAACAATCAACTGAAACTTGAACAATTCACCTTATTTTCCCACTAACTGTATGCAACATATTGAACTTTAGAAAATTAATGTTTAATAGTTTTCCCTTAAACAATAAGTACATATCTATATCTTTTAAGGTTAAAAAAACTAAAATCTTTAAGGTTTGGCCTAAGAATTTTACCTTGATCTCTGAGCATTACAACAGCCTCCATTACTCTGTCTGTGTACAGACCAGGTTCATAATTGTCCATCTCAGCACTAACAACATTACAGACTCGTGATGAACGACCTCGGATAGCTCCGGCAGTACGATCTAGATTGTCAGGGTCCATCTCTTGTAATGCGACCACACATTTATTCACATCTTCCAAGATGTGGCTTTCTGTAAAAAAAAGTATAAAATTATAAGCAATGAAAGTAAATAAAGAGGATTTTGATAAAATCTACCCTTTTAACGGCAAATGTTTTCTATTTCCAAATAACTTTTGAAATCATTTGGTGACATTAAAGAGATGGTTGAAAGAAGCAATTAAAGTTTTATGTCAGTGTAAGGATACATATTCAATTTTCATGTTTCAAACCGCTAATCACTGACTCACAGTGTTGACCTTTTTTTTTAATGATTACTGCCTTAAGAATCAACATGGCAATGGACTACAATTATCCACTTTTTATTACAAGTTAACTTTGGATAAGAGAAAGTAACTATTTGAAATTGAAATTTGGAATTAGTATGAAATATTTTCCAAATTGCATAGAGGCAGTAGGACTTCATGTTAATTAATAAAAGCAATTTTAGATAATGACTTATAATTTCAATTTATGTAAAATATTACCGGAGACAGCTAAGAAATCATCAATAGTTGTAATATCATCCACAGCATCTGTGAGCAGACGCACTTCTCTTTCCCAGGCATCTTTGAAGACATCCATATTTTCCTGTGCCACTTTAGATCGTGGACGAGCAGCCAGTACTCTAGCAGCATTTATAACCTGAAGCATAATGAGAAATTATTTCTACAAAACATTTCCCTGTTGAACATTTGGAAGACTATCAAGATTTAAAGCCAAGTTAATGCAGGGTTAAAATTTAAATAAAATCTAACTATTCTTTAACATTGAAATAAAATCCAATGAATGGTAGAACCTTAGATTTCTTTTGAAACATTGTTTGAGTCTTTCGTTTTTCGTCTCATTTATGCATATCAACAGTACAGTAAGGTATTAAAAAAAGTAAAATATATTCCATACCTGTGGACAAAGATTTTCTAATTCTGCAGCAGCAAGTCTGACCATTTTAACACCATCCTCATTACTGGACATTGAACAGGCTAAGTTGGCTACCTGTTAAACATCGATTCAATAAAAGTATTATATCTTCTGTCAAATATCCATTATAACTCACAATTAACTTAAAGCTAATAAATCTTTTATTATATTCTTAAGTTATATTATACTTCAGATAAGTGAAATATGTAAAGTGTTGTACCGAAATAACTTATTCTGAGGTAACATGGAAACGAAATAATGGAAATTCAGATAACTCAATCAGTTTTTAAACAGAACTTTCCTCATCTAACATATATCTAACCAATTAACCATACACTCCAAAAACAAAACTTTTTGCCCTGGGCCAAAAGGCTTTCCAAAATTCTAATAAAAAATATTTGTTAATGTTGCACTAAACTATGAAAATTGGGTACAATGATATTTTATGGCATACAAAAAACGAAATTTAAAATATTTCATAAACAAGTAAACAATTTCAAAACAATATACAATCCTTTGATAAGACAGTCAAAAAGTAAAAATACAAATAATTTTGAAGTATTTGCAATTTTTACATAAAAAAGATGTATCATTACCTCTACAAGCTTATTGGCATGTTCAGCAAACACCTGGGCATATTCCTCTACACCTTTCTCATCCCCTGCCTTTGCAGCCTCTATCAGGACTAACAATGGTACATTGGTCTCTAAAAATGAGTCAGATACATGGTCCACTACTGCTTTCCTCAACTAAAATGCATCAAGAATAATTTGTTAAAGAAAGATTGACCAAAGTACTTAATTTTCTACCTGCAGGGCTCACACTACTTCAGAATTATAGGGAGAAGTGACTTCTCTTTTTGAAACTGATAGGGAGAAGTGGTGAGATTTGAAAGAGAAGTGCTCATTCGTGCGGTGCGATACAATGTTTGGATTTTACAATAGTATAAAGGGCCATATGTAAATAATGTTCTTTTTATACTGTTCAATTCATATCTGAGTAAAAAAAATTACAATTAAAGTAACATTTGAAATTAAAAGTTGTTTAAGCTTGTGAGAAACTACCAACTAAATATCAAGGATTTGTATAGTATTACTATACAAATCCTTGTAAATATCTAGCACTAAAAAAATAAAAAATATTTTAAAAAATGTAAAGAAATTATAATATATCAATTACAATTTAATTAAAAATTATCTTGTGTATGACATTCAGTGTTTCTCATAAAAAAATATAAAAGTTATTAAGCTGGGCCATAATATATTGATATTAGTATAATAGTCTCAGAGTTAAACAACTTTAATCAATAGTTTGAAACAATCCATAAAAAATATAAGGAATTATATACACCAATCAATTAGATGTTACCAAAAGTCTCTTAATGCGTGTGGAATGCGTAATTTTTCCCTTTGGGATCAATATTCTTCTGTCAGCTGTTCCATCCGTGCGTCCGTAGTAATTATTGTAAAAGTACAGATTTCAGTCATAGCTGGTCCGGTTCAGATCCGGAGATTAGAAATCGGTCAATGGTGGACGAATGCAAGAAAATTTACAAAAATAAACGATGTTTGACAAGTTATTTGGAAAGGAACATGACGTTTTTAATGCAATAAATGGATTAAAATTTACTGGAGGCAACTTTTATCACGTTTAAATGAAGTAACAAACTTATTTTGCCGTCGAAATTGAGGTTGATGTACGTTTTCGAGTAACAAGCATGGTACTTGCGGAAATGCACGAAGTGATAAAAAGTTGTATTTTTATCAAATAACCTGCTACACACTGCGAAGACAATGCTTCAACCTCTTTTCAAAAGATAATGAATCGTTTATGTCTGAATTTCTTTAATTATCAATAAAAATTTGATGTTTCATCAACTTGGTAAAAATTGAAAATGTCCGATGACGGAAGCGACTGAAAGCGACTGTCGTCAAGAACAGGGCGACTTGTTTTAGCTTTTAGGGGTAGGGGAAAGCGAAGTGACGGTCGGGAAGGCGACTTCTTCGCCCAAGTCGCCTGGTAGCGTGAGCCCTGACCTGAACAAGTTTTTGTTAGCAATTTATTTATAGAAGCTATACACAAAACAAATTTTCCTATGATATTGCCTGACAATGGGACAAAAAAGTATATTCCTTCTGTTTTACAAAACTCCTTCATGTTTTCACCCACTTGTTATAGACACATGACTTGACTTTGTATTTCTTTGAGAACAAATTCTAGTGTGAGGAAATTCTCATAAATACCAAATAAAGCTTCCACAATACCATTTCATTTACAAGAACTTTGACAATAAACTTCACCATGTGCTTTCCATTCAATAAATTTTGCAAAGAATATATCTCCAAACCGAAGGAATATTGGGCATACTGGGGCATATATACAATAAGTTAAATTGTGTTTTTTGCAGACTATCTCAGAAAGGTCCTATGACATTCCAACTTGTTATATATATGCTGCTCATACATCATCCAAGCACAGTTTATAGCTTTCTAGAAATATCATCAAATTAACAAGGAGTGAAAAAAGAAGACTGTAAACAGACAATATATACAAACCTGTCTCCTCAGATCTTTTGTCTTTTTCTGCATGTTTTCAATTGCTCTTTCTAATCCTTCACTTGGTTCTGAGTTACCAGCCTACAAGAATAAATTCCATTTAGCATATTTTCAAAATTTAATATTGACATTAATTGATATTTTTTCTTGAATTTTATAAAATCTATTCATTATTTCATTCCTGTTTCAATTAGTATAAAAATAGATGTGGTATGATTGCAAATAAGACAAATATCCAGCAAAGCTTAAATGCTTGCCACAAAATTATGAAGCAGTAATGAATGAATACAAAACTTTGCTTAAGCAAATAAAATGCTTTTTTGACTAAATAATAACAGCAAAAAGTTAGATTTTTCTAGTCAACTGTTCTATCATTTAATAATCCACTCGTAAAATAAAATAAATTCATGTTCCACTTTTTAGCATGATTTAGTGTTTGATGTTTGTGTATGAATAAAAACTCAACACCTGATTTTTAATTCTTATACGATTTTCCTGTGTTAAAATTCAGTATATAGTATATAAATGTTTGTTGATTTTTTCTTTCTATCTATGTTAGAAGTTTTTTTTGGTTATTTTTTTAAACCTATTACTTAATACTTAATAAATTAAAATGACAATAAGCTCTATAAATCATTCTTTCTACAGCAACATTTCTAGAGTGTATCAAACATAGTTTTGTCATGGCTGTGCTGTTAGTAAAAATATTACTATACATAACATTCAAAGGATCAAAAAAGGAATTTGTAGAACATTCTATTTATAGGTTTAAACAACTTAAAATGTCACATTCTATTTATAGGTTTAAACAACTTTTATGTCACATTCTATTTATAGGTTTGAACAACTTAAAATGTCAATCTCTTGTTTTATGTCTGGAAAACGATAACATTGCAACAAGGAATAAATCAAAAACTTAAACAAACAAAAAATCAAATAAGAAAGAAACAACAAAAGTAAACTGTATACAAAATATCAACTCCTGCTGAATACGTCACTGTTAGTTACACATGCATTTCAAGTATTAATTCTTACAACATAAACTGGTTTGTTCCATATACAAAAAATATTTTTCTTCCGACTGGAAATAAATCTAAATAATACAAATATGCAATGTGTAAATTTCTGAACAAGAAACTCATGCTTTTTATTACATGATATGGACGAAATCCTTGGAGGTACGGATCAATATGTACATCTCTCCAAAATGGTGAACCTGGGTGTGGCTTTGTACACTGTCTCATAAAAATAGTCACACATTGTTTAAATACATGAAAAATAGTCAAAAACACATCGTTTAAACACAAGAAAAATAGTCAAAAAAGACTTTGTTTAAACATTTGTTAAACACACGAAAATAGTCACAAAGACATCGGACATTGTTTAAACATAAGACGATAATTGAATGTAACAATTTAATTATAGGACTGGTTGACTAAGTTATTCATTACATAATTACATTTATGTAAATCTTATGAATAATAAGAATTACTAGATTCACCAGATTATGACAATACAGATAAATATATGGATAAAGACCAAAATTACTTTTTCTGTGGTATGAAAATTCTAAATTACTGAGTTAATTTTACAGATTTTCTATTTCCAGCAATTAATAGGTCAACACACAATATAATTGAATTATTGTCCCCCCATTTCATCCCAGGCAAAAAAGGCAAATCTGATATAGGTCTTGTTTCAATTCGAAATCTTAATTCAATTTCCATTCATGTTTTCTCTTTTGCAATTATATTTACAATTTTCTCAAGTGTAGGTTGAAAAGATTGAGGCGGTTAAAAATAGGAAATACTGAATTAACAGAAGTCTATAATCCTATTCAGATACTTAAAAAAAAAATCACAATGTCTTAATTAATCCACCTGCTATTATCTTTATTTTTCTATCAGTGGTATTTCTTTTTTAATATCAAATAAACTAGTTCTTGATGATCACCACCTCCAGTAACAACTTACATTGTTCATATATTCTGTCAGTAAATCTTGGAGAGCTTGTCTGACAGCATTACATTCCTGTACGATCCTTTCTCTACGATCATCTCGTGTACAGGATGAGTCAGCCATTAAAGCAGCACCACTGATTATACTCTCAAGTCTTTCTTCTAACGACGGCCTCGTTCTGATTTCATTGTACGATAATGGATCCATTATTATCTTTTGCTGAATTAAAAATAACAAAATAAATCTAGGCATGTATTAAAGTATTCAGAATATTAAAAAGTGAAGCAAAAATAAATATATATGTGTTGATGATAAGATAAAAATTTGTTTGAATTATGAAATTTTGTATTTATAACTCAATTTGAATTTCATTGTAGATTAATATTTGTTATCTTACAAAAAATAACTTCTCAGTTTGAATGTTAAACTTTGAATTACCAGATTTCAAAATAACCTGTTTTATATTCAGTCTGTTTTTCAAAGTTTTGTTGTATGCAAATTTTAAATCTAATTGACAGTAATTATAAAATACAAAGAAAATCAGAAAATATTTAAATACACATTTTTTCACAGATTATATTTGTGAAGCATAAAATAAATTCCCAGAAGCAAGATTTAGTTAATTATTGTCTTAGATTTTGGTGTGTGGTTCCTTTCCTTAATTTAAACTTTTAGCATTTTTAAATAATTCTCTCAAGCATAATCTTACCATTAATTCATCAAGAGCTGATGCCAATTCTCCAGCTCCTTCATAAGGATGAGCATCAGATTGTCCAGATGCTTGGGCCACACCAGAGATAGTGCTGATGGCACTTCTGACTTGTTGGTAAGCATAGTCACGATTAGCTCTGGCTGAGGCTAATTCTGGATGTCTCACATAAGCCTAGAACAAAATCGAGAAAGAACGTTATAACATAAACTCAAGGAGAGTTAAAAAGATCATTTGTATGAGATAACAGAAATTGTGTGCTATGATAAAAATATATAATTCTTTGATAAAGGCAGTCAAAACATAGTTTTTTCAAGGAAGAAATGGTGCATTGAGATTTCCAATGATATTTATAAGATTTGATCTTTCAAAACAACCTTTTTAAAAACTAATCTAGATTAGTCAACCAAACATATTCTAATTGCAGGGCCATAGTCAACTATCATGAAAACTCGATTTAACCAGATATCTGACACTGTGCCAAATAAAAATGTTTGAAAGAAGCAGTTGTTTAGGATGTTGATAATGTCTTTTAATTGAATTTTATCAATTGCATCACTTAAGAATACAGGTTTGTAGAAATTTTACTTCTCAAGCTAAAAGCTTTATTTTTACTCAACTGGAAACATGATATAAAGCTTTGCAAAGCCTCAGATTCTACTAGTTTCTAAGCCATATTCAATTAAATTTTATATTTTGAGACAATGTTTTGTTTTTCTATATATATGACTAGTGCATGGTCATGATGGTTGTACATGTATTTGTTAATAAACAAAATAATAATTTCACACCTTTATGATCTCGTGCAGTTTTGATTTTTACAAATGTACACTCAATTACCCTTCATAAAATTTTGTGATATTAAACTGTGACATAAACTATTGTTGTACCTTAGATGCAGTTAATAACATCATACTATTTTTCTTTAATAAAGCTCGAGCTGCAGCCATATCTTCCTTTCTTCTTGGATCCTTTAGATCCTATAACAAAAAGTAGAAACATATTAATGATAAGTTTATACTTCTGAACTTGTATATCTATGAAGGGGAATACATGTAGATGAAAAGTGTACAATGAATACGCATCTATGCCTGGATTTCCAAAAAAAGTAATTTTACTACGTTACGCTTACTATACAGGATGGTTTTTTTCATTGTAGAAGGCAGTATAGTTGCATATTATTTCAAAATCCCTTGTTTGAACTCTTCTGGATAGTTGATTCATTGGCAGTCATACCCAATCTCTTATTTTTATCTCATTTCAATCACGTTTTGATTGTAAGTATTTAAAGCAAGCAGAAAATATCCTTTGGGTATCAAGTTTATCATAATGAGTTCTACTTATATTGAACATGTTCCTTAAAGTATGAAAAGACATTAAACTACAGTCAAAGGTAAATCATGGACTCATCAAAATCTACTGGGACTCACCATTTCTAACAGTGATGAATCCCAGGACTCACCATGAAAAATTCCTTCTGAGAACCCTGTTTATCAATGCAGTTAATACATTTTTTTTGTCAATGCAGTTAATTAAGACTTGTATATAGACATGCATTGTTGCCCAGTTCAAAAGGTAACACATTTTAATCATATCTAATGCAATATCTTCCCAATTTTCTGATGAGATTTTTTTTTATTTATTTGAGTGTAATGAAACATTTTAAATAATGATAAAAATTATGTACTACTTTATGACATTCTTTCTGATGTTTCACTTCTACACTCGACTCACATTTTGTCTGTGTGCTGCTTTATTTGTCAGATCCATTATACTATCTCCTAAGTCTTTAAATGTTGCCATCAGATCTTGCTGGCTTGTGGCATTTAATACTCTGTCTAGGTCACCCTCAACCTGAAGAAAACAAATCTTAACATTTAACCTTGATCATGCAATTATCTGTAATCCATATTTCTACCAATTTTCAATCATATGATCTTTCAAAAGACCTTCTTAATTAAAAGTATGATCATTAGACAAAACAATTTACCCTTCAATGTGTCAATTCTTACTGTACATATTTTAATCAAGGTAACAGGTACTCTATCTTACACTTTCATCCATTTCCAAGAACTTATTTTTTTCAGAAAATCATAATATCATAGTTACTCTCCATTTTTTATTTTTGTGTCGAGCTTAGTGTTATTTATAAAAAAAAATAATTACATAGAGATACAATTACTAATCTTTTTGTTCCTCTTAGAAACCAATCTTTTAGCAAAGTAAACAAACAGTGTCATCAGATTTGAATGAGAAAACTGGCTTCAAAAATGTTAGAGAATCTAGATTGATTTTATAATGAAAAAAGTTTTAATACTGTAACTTTAATTCTAATTTTTGGATTTGCAAGATACAATAAGATGCATAAAAAAATGTTTACCAAATTTAAAGTCTTCAACAGTAAATGTACATCAACCATATCTGCCAAAATCATCAGTCGTGTGACAGCAGACAGTAATGCACGTGCAGCACGAACCATAGCACCTCTTTTAGCTAAAGAACATGGATCAGCAGCAAAGTCTTGTGATGCCTCTGTCATTGCGTCACCTGAAAAATAAACAATTTTTAATCGTGTCTCCTAAATTTATGTTGGAAGCTCAAACACAAATATCACAGATGTCAGTGGTACTTATATAGCTCTCTCAATTTTATTGAGGTTAGTTAAAATTGTAATACATTTTGTAGGAGGGAATGGCGCCAACAAACTAGTTTAACCCCATCATATTCTGTATGGACCTTGGCAATCATATCACATCTCCTTAAATTTTAATATGTTAACTAAATAACACCAGTTGAGAATTAGCTAAGTTTATTATTTGCTTCCAGTATTTTCCATTTCTTCTGTTTTAGTAGGAATTGACAATGATTTACAAATGCTAAACCCTGTGAACCGTCAGGTTGAAATAAGGAAGATGTAATGTCTGGATCAAGGTATTTTATCTTCAGGTGCTATAAATTCTAGACAAAAAATGTACCTGTTTTCTTGACTTCATCTACAGCATCCAGCATATCATTTCTGATGTCTGGATTTTCATTGGCAATTGTTTCTCCAGCAATGATAAAGTTTTCTGTTGCCTTCTGTACAGCAGCACTTAAGACATGAGCTTTCTTTGACCTTCCTTTCTTTTTATTAGATGGGGATTTCTGATTGACGAGTGTAGTAACCTGAAATTCATTTGAGATATTTACAAAGAATTCTATCACGTCAATAGTCACACACGTGAAGCATGGTGAACCAACTTTACTGTAGTTTGTTGAAAAAGTTTCTATGCAGTGTTATTAAAATTAACAATTATGAATTTAAAAAAGCTAAGTAGACAACCTAAAATAAAGTAAACTGTCTGTATTTAATCAGCATGCTTTGCCATTTTTTTGTAACAGAAAATTGATGATTTTGAAAAAATCTGCATAACATGTCTACCACTAGGCACTAAATTTAACATGTTTAAATAGATTAACCACCAATAATTTATGAATGTATAAAAGTCTCATATGTTCCTAAAAGACAATTTTACCTGTGTAACTAATGGTTCTAGAGTTTTTTCTACAGACTTTGTTTTGATTTCCAAATTCTTTGGATCCCAACGGACTTGAAGTGTCCCCATTTGTGGGGCATTCAATGCCATTGTGTCTTTATTCTGAAAAAGATTATATTATGTAAACATAATTATATATAAGTAATTAGTCAAATGCAAAAAACAACTAGGGCTCCCCTTTATCAATCATCTGACTTCTATTCCATTGTATTCAATCAGAATCTAATAGTGTCTCAATAGAAAATTTGATGATATGGAAACTATTTAGACGGATTAGTGGTCCTATCATATCCAGCATTGAAAGCAAATGACAAGAACATGTTAATGTCTTCATGTTACAGAAATATTTCTATTTTGATTTTTGAACTCAACAGACAGTCTATGATTATTTACCATTCAGTGAGATCAAAGACACTTAGCATAAATTTACCTATTAATTAGAATTCTTAATTAATTGCTATCAACAGTCATTGAAAGAAATTCTGAATAAAAATGAATGTAACAATGAAACCAATAATGCTCCTGGAAACTAGCCAGTATTTTTCAAATATTTCCCATAATTTTGTGAGAAACATATTATATTTCATAAATATCTGAATAAGTTTACATGTACATTTGTATCAAACCGCAATACCATAAGTATTATATTAATATCTTAAAAATAAAAGTAGGGTGAATGAACCATGGGCCAAAATATCAGGGAATCTACTATCTTGGGAACAGTAGCTCTTAGGTTCTTAGAATATTTTTTACTATCTGCAGTCCTAATTATATAACTAAAGGCTCTAAAGAGCCTGTGTTGCTCACCTTGGTCTATGTGCATATTAAACAAAGGACACAGATGGATTCATGACAAAACCATGTTTTGGTGATGATGATGTGTTTGTAGATCTTATTTTATTGAACATTCTTGTTGCTTACAATTATATCTATCTATAATGAACTTGGCCCAGTAATTACAGTGGAAAATATTTTGTAAAAATTTACAAAATTTATGAAAATTGTTAAAAATTGACTGTAAAGGGCAATAACTCCTTAACCCTTTCACCGATTGCTGCCCAGACAGAAGCTACTCTGAGACGATGGCTTCCCTGGCTACTTTTACTAAAGTGGGAGACCTTCATAATAAATGTCAATAAAAACTTGTTTATAGTTATTTGTGTATTTATTTCATTCACTAACACCATGTTCACAGTTTTGTTCATGTTTTGATAATTTTTTCTTCATAAAATATTCAAATTTTCGGCATTATCTAGGTGAAATTCTCAAAATTCTGCTCTAAGACCCCAAATCGTAATTTTTTAACCCAAAACGGCAAAATTTGAAAAATTTTATGAGGCTGTACAAATTCCTCACACTGAACGATGTCCATTCCAAGTGTTTTGTATATAAAACGACATTTTATGTCAAAAAAGTATAATAGTTTGGCTTCAATTCTTCCATATTCTTTCAAAAAAAATGTTCCCTCATTTCAAATTCTCGTAAATTCCGTAAATTTCGTCTGATTTTGACACGGTTTTCAACAAACAGAAGCGCCATGTTTACACTTTCATCCGGGTATTCATCAAAGAAGGATAACTCATGTTTGCACTGTTTTGAGCGGGAAATATAAAAGAGGTATTCCGATCCCGGTAAAACGGGACTCATCGTCAGCTGTCTGAAGCGTGAATCCCGGTAAACCGGGACTCATCGGCGAAAGGGTTAAGGGGTAAATTGACCATGTTGACTTATTTTTAGGTCTTACTTTGCTGTAAATTATTGCTGTTTACAGTTTGTTTCTATCTTAATAATATTAAAGATAATAACCAAAAGCTGCAAAATCTTCTTAAAACTACCAATTCAGGAGCAGCAACCCAACAAAGGGTTGTATGAATGGTATGAAAATTTCAGGGCAGATAGATCTTGACCTAATGAACAATATAATCCAGTCAGATTTGCTCTAAATGCTTTGGTTTAAGAGATATGAACCAAAAACTGCATTTTACCCTATGTACTATTTTTAGCTATGTCAACCATCTTGGTTCGCAGACGGGGTCATCAGACACATTTTTGTAAACAACATTCCCTAGTGATTTTTGTGGACAAGTTTGGTTAAATATGTCTTAGTTGTTTCAGAGGCTAAGATTTTTGTAAAGATAAAAAGAAATTAGGAAAAATTGTTAAAAATTTACTATGAAGGGCAATTTTGGTCATGTTGACTTATTTGTAGATCTCACTTTGCTGAACATTATTGCTGTTTACAATTTATCTCTATCTATTATCAAATTCAATATAATAACCAAAATCGGCAAAATTTCCTTAAAATTATCAATTCAGGGGCAGCAACCTAACAATGGTTTGTCTGATTCATCTGAAAATTTCAGGGCAGATAAATTTTTGCCCATGTCAGATTTGCTCTAAATGCTTTGGTTTCAGAGATATAAGCCAAAATCTACATTTTACCCAAATTTTTTATTTTTAGCCATGGCGGCCATCTTATGTTGGTTGGCGGGGTTATTGGACACATTTTAAAATTAGATACTCCAATGATGATTGTGGCCAAGTTTGGTTAAATTTGGCCCAGTAGTTTCAGAGGAGAAGATTTTTGTAAAAGTTAATTACGACGACGCCAAGGGATGAGAAAAATATATATTTTTGCTGATGATTGTCTGCTACACAAAAACATTTAAACACAATGGGACCACACTCTTTTATAATTATAGGAGCCCTCTCTCCCTACGAGTTCAAGCTAGTATTGGTACTTTCGAGGAAACGATACAGATAAGAGCAACAGTTTGGCAGCTAGGAGTAGGAGTCTACTGCCCTAGCCAAGCGTAATAAGAGCAGGACCTAAAATATATTTGTTTCAACTACAATTTTGACCCTACATTTTGTATATGATGGGGGGTTGGGCCTTTAACAGGACTCCGGGATCGGGTGTTTTTAAGCTTGGGATTTTGGGATTGACCCATTCGGGATCCGGGAATTCTTTTTCGAAATTTTGGGACCTCCTGATTTCGTGTTTTTAACCCCGGAATTTCGGGATTTCGTGTTTTAAGCCCTGGATTTCAGGATCAGGACCCCTCCTATCCCCCCTCTTATATGGACACAGAGCGAAATTACGAATGCTCATTTTATATTTTATAAATATGTATTAATACTTTTATAAATATGTATTAATACTTTCATACTATTAATAAGTATTAAAATAATAGCCTGTTTTTTTTTTCTAGCAGCCCAGACAAATGGTTGAAAATGAAATGCCTTGCTACACAGACACAGTGCAGCTATCGGGATAAAATAGTATACAATCGCTTGAACTATTTGGTAAAGATATTCTTTTCTATTGATGCGAAACGCAAAGACTTATGTTCGACGTGAATTCCTACCAACCTGTTTCAGAATGTTTGTAATATTTCTAGTGAATAATTCGCTTCCGGACTCATTAGTCACAACATCCGCTTTTCCACTTCCGTTTATAAATTCCTCCCAGGCAAATAATAAATGCTGAACGTTTTATTGATAGTTTGATATTTGATTTAACACGACATAGTATAATTAAACAATAAATTATTGATGACTACAAATTAAGCTACAAACAATAAATAATGTAGAATAACAAATAATATATTTATATTTCATACATATTTTACGAAGTGGGTAATTATTATAGAACAGCTAAGAATGTGATCACGTGTTTATAGGAATTTCGGTGCGCGACATTACGAAAACTTCCCTCTGTCGTCTTAACAAAATAATAATCCACAGGGGCAAGGATTTGTATAGTCTCACTATACAAATCCTTGACAGGGGTTAAATGTAAACCAAAAACCGAGTTTGATGATCATAGCCAATCTTGGCACAGATCATGGAGACAATTTGATAGCACTGTTTTAATTTTTAAAAACAAGATCACTGATGATGGTCCGATAAAACGCCTATTCAATTACCAGTGGCGGATCCAGGGAAAAGGGGGGTGCGGGGGTTGGAACCCCCTTTTTGGGACGATCAATGCATTTGTGAATGGGACATGTGGTTGGAACCCTCACCCCTGATCCAGTATTAGGAACTCCCCTTTTTAAAATGCGGCTGGATCCGCCCCTGCCTACTGTTTAATTTAATTGACTGAGTTAATACTTTTCAATTCATATTTCATAGTGCGTCTTTCTATGTTGTAATGTTACACATATATTGTTTCAGTTGAAACCTATTAAAACTTTTAAACCCGCTGCATTTGTTTGCACCTGTCCTAAGTCAGAAACCTGATGTTCAGTAGTCGCCGTTTGTTGATTTGGTTCATAAGACTAAGTGTTTCTCGTTTCTCGTTTCAGATTTTTAATTAGGCTGTTGGTTTTCCTGTTTTAATGATTTTACACTAAGTCTAGTCATTTTTTTGGGCCCTTTATAGCTTGCAGTTCGGTGTGCGCCAAGGCTCCCGTGTTGAAGACCTTATACATAAAATGGGACACTGTATATCGAAGGAAAAGTCAATAAGTGGATTGCAAGCCTTCTGTCTCGTAAGTCGAAGCAGAAGTTGTGGATGGAGAAAGCACATCACATATTGATGTAGTCTTACTAGAGTCTGGAGTACCACAAGCCTCAGTACTTGGGCCTTCACTATTCCTCTTTTACATTAACGATATCCCCGATGTGATTACATCTACTATCCGACTATTTGTAGATGATACAATAGCTTACCTCACAATATCATCAGACAAAGATTCACAGGTTTTACAACTTCATAGAGCTTACATGGTCATATTCTTGAATCAGTCAGAAGTGCAATATACATAAGACTGCACATTTACATCAGAACACAGAGGGAATGATAATGTATAAATGAATAATATAAATAACAAGGCAAATTGAACAATTGGTTTCCTAAAAATAAATTTAAACAAATGATCAATTTTAGTAAAGGAGAATGCCTACAAAACACTATTACGACCGATTGTAGAATACGCCATTCCAGAATGGGATCTATAATTTAAGACAGAGACTGACAGACTGGAGATGACCCAAAAGAAGAGGAGTTCGCTATGTATCCAACAAACATCATAACCACTGAAACGTTAGTAGTGCGATGTTCAAACACCTTAAAAGGACATCCATAGATCAAAGAAGGAAAGAAGCGAGAATAACCCTGCTCAACAACATAGAAACAACAAAGTCACAATGCCAAAGGGAGGTCGCCTCATTCAACCAAAACTACTGTCAAAAATGTGCACGACAAATGCTTCCAGTTACCATCGACATACTGTTATTATCGCAAACCTCATTCTTCCGAAGAACCATACGATATTTGAACGCTATTTGACCTGGGGTTCGGAATCAGCACCGTCAGTCAAAGCCTTTCTAGCCTCGATGACAAAGTTGAACTAGATTAAAATTAGGAGAGGGGATGGTATGTGCACCAAACACATGCCAGTATAAATAGTTCGTTGGCAGAAGTAGAAACAGAAGTACCATTCCGGAGCATCGGATATCATATCTGGTATTTGGCGGGGAAAGGGACATGTGTGATGTTACTCGCTCTGGAAGGGTATGCAGACCCTGCTCCACACGTGGCACCGGTCGTGTTGATGATGTTAGTACAAACCCGGTGATCAGTCTATTTCGGTAGGTCACTTTTGAGAAATGAGGACGCAATTGTAGATTTTATGTAATTTATATATGCAAGTCATAATCCATGAAAACAATTCTGATAGTGAGTTTAAAGCATTGTCTATTGCTTGGATTAAGCCTGTAAGTTCCTTATATTTCAGCTCAAAGTTAATGTGGTTTTTTTTTTATTAACGACTAGACATCCGATTTGTTTTAAATAACATCAATGAAATCTATGCATTTGCATAGGGATACATATTTAAAAACTGCTTTCTCCAGGGTTGGAACCACCTTTCAAAAATTGCAGGATAAGCCACTGGAGGGGTCTGATACAAGTTTTCTACTTCTATCCAAACTTTGCCCCAAGATTGTAGTATACAGTATTCGCATGCATGTCATCCTTCCAACTTTGCATAAGTTACCTATAATTGTACATATTGCCACTTTTTTTTATCCATAATATATAGGAACTATTTGCATTTGAAGGTTAAAATTGGAAGTTATGTTTAGTATGCTCCGGCTCTTTTGGTTGTTTAGCAGTACATCATTCGATCAACAGATACATTTTAACGACAGTGATAACTAATGATAATCAAAAAAAATATGACCGGGATAATGTGGCAAAGTATCTGTCCATAAAACCGAGACGGATAAAAAAAAACAATTTTACTGACCACAAACACACATTGTTTTACAACAAAAAATGTGACAGCACACTTTAAATTCGAGTTCGAATAGATGTGGATGATAAGTTATGGTATAACAAGCCTATGAAAGTCATAGTATAAGTATACTTCATCTTATCGCAGTTTCAGAAAATAGGAGCAACGAGTTGAAGAGAAAGTGGGAATAATTGACAAAGAAGGTATTGTATACGATTATCATGTATAAGTGAAAAGATTAACGCATTGGTAAGGGGGAAGTAAAAAAAATCATAGAAACTTTAAGGATGTTTTTGTCTGTTAAGAGGTTGGTGTTTATTATACTATTTGTATACTTATAATACTATAACAAAAGACCTTCTGTCTGTAATCCTACGTACAAATTATACAAAATTTGATTTGCTGGTCGGGGAGTCATAGACTGTAAGTTTTGTTGTTGCAAATGGAGTAGAGAACCGGTATGTAAGACATGTAAGTTTTGTTCTTGTAAGGGGAGTAGAGTATACAAGTTTTGTCGTTGAACTGGTAGTAGAGTATGCAAGTTTTGTTGTTGTAAGGGGAGTAGAGTATGTAAATTTTGTAGTTTTAAGGGGAGTAGAGTATACAAATTTTGTTCTTGAACGGGTAGTAGAGTATGTAAGTTTTGTAATTTTGAGGGTAGTTGAGTATACAAGTTTTGTTGTTGAACGGGAAGTTGAGTATGTAAATTTTGTTGTTGTACGACGAGAAGAGTATATAAGTTTTGTTGTTGTGCGGGGAGTATAGTATATAAGTTTTGTTGTTGTACATGTAAGGGGAGTAGAGTATTTATGTTTAGTAGTTGTACGGGGAGTGGAGTATGTAAGTTTGGTAGTTGTACGGGGAGTATAGAAGGTAAGTTGTGTTGTTATACGGGGAGTAGAGTTTGTAAGTTTTGTTGTTGTACAGGGAGTATAGAAGGTAAGTTGTTTTGTTATACGGGGAGTAGAGTTTGTAAGTTTGGTTGTTGTACGGAGAGTAGAGAATGTAAGTTTGGTTGTTGTACGGGGAGTAGAGAATGTAAGTTTTTTTGTTGTACAGGAAGTAGAGAATTTAAGTTTTGTTGTTGTATGGGGATTAGATAATTTAAGTTTTGTTGTTGTACGAATAGAAGAGTATGTAAGTTTTGTTGTCGTACGGGGAGTGGAGAATGTAAGTTTGGTTGTTGACGTGGAGTATAAAGGTAAGTTGCGTTGTTAAACGGGGAGAGGAGTTTGTAAGTTTTGTTGTTATACGCGGAGTATAGAAGGTAAGCTGTGTTGTTATACGGGGAGTAGAGTTTGTAAGTTTGGTTGTTGTACAGAGAGTAGAGTATGTTAGTTTGGTCGTTGTACGAGGAGTAGAGTATGTTAGTTTGGTTATTTTACGGGGAGTAGATGATGTAAGTTTTGTTGTTGTACGAGGAGTAAAGTATGTTAGTTTTTACAGGGAGTAGAGTATGTAAGTTTTGTTGTTGTACAGGGAGTTTGGTTGTTGTACGGAGAGTCGAGTATGTAAGTTTGGTTGTTGTACAGGGAGTTGAGTATGTAAGTTTGGTTGTTGTACAGGAAGTAGATGATGTACGTTTTGTTGTTGTAAGGGGAGTAGAGAATGTATGTTTGGTTGTTGTACGGGGAGTGAAGTATGTAAGTTTGGTTGTTGTACAGGGAGTAGAGAATGTATGTTTCGTTGTTGTACGGAGAGTGGAGTAAATAAGTTTGGTTTATGAACAGGAAGTAGAGAATGTAAGTTTCGTTGTTGTACAGGGAGTAGATAATTTATGTTTTGTTGTTGTACGGGGAGTAGAGAATGTAAGTTTTGTAGTTGTACGGGGAGTAGAGTATGTAAGTTTGGTTGTTGTAAGGGAAGTAGAGTATGTAAGTTTTGGTGTTGTACGGGGAGTAGAGAATGTAAGTTTGATAGTTGTAAGAGGAGTAGAGAATGTAAGTTCGGTAGTTGTACGGGCAGTAGAGAATGTAAGTTCGGTAGTTGTATGGGCAGCAGAGAATGTTAGTTCGGTAGTTGTAGGGGGAGAAGGGTATGTAAGTTTTGTTGTTGTACGAGCAGTAGAGAATGTAAGTTTGGTAGATGTACGGGGAGTAGAGAATGTACGTTTTGAAGTTGTAAGGGTAGTAGAGTATGTAAGTTTTGTAGTTGTACGGTGAGTAGAGTATGTAAGTTTTGTTGTTGTAAGCGGAGTAGAGAATGTAAGTTTTGTAGTTGTAAGAGGAGTAGGGAATGTAAGTTCGGTAATTGTACGGGGAATAGAATAAGTACGTTTTGTTGCACGCGGAGTAGGTAATGTTAGTTTTGGAGTTGTACGGGGAGTAGAGAATATACGTTTTGAAGTTGTACTGTGAGTAGAGTATGTAAGTTTTGTTGTTGTAAGAGGAGTAGAGAATGTAAGTTTTGTAGTTGTAAGAGGAGTAGAGAATGTAAGTTTGATAGTTGTAAGAGGAGTAGAGAATGTAAGTTCGGTAGTTGTACGGGGAGTAGAGAATGTTAGTTCGATAGTTGTAGGGGGAGAAAGGTATGTAAGTTTTGTTGTTGTACGAGCAGTAGAGAATGTAAGTTTGGTAGTTGTACGGGGAGTAGAGAATGTACGTTTTGAAGTTGTAAGGGTAGTAGAGTATGTAAGTTTTGTAGTTGTACGGTGAGTATAGAAGGTAAGTTGTGTTGTTATACGGGGAGTAGAGTTTGTAAGTTTTGTTGTTGTACAGGGAGTATAGAAGGTAAGTTGTTTTGTTATACGGGGAGTAGAGTTTGTAAGTTTGGTTGTTGTACGGAGAGTAGAGAATGTAAGTTTGGTTGTTGTACGGGGAGTAGAGAATGTAAGTTTTTTGTTGTACAGGAAGTAGAGAATTTAAGTTTTGTTGTTGTATGGGGAGTAGATAATTTAAGTTTTGTTGTTGTACGAATAGTAGAGTATGTAAGTTTTGTTGTCGTACGGGGAGTGGAGAATGTAAAGTTGGTTGTTGACGTGGAGTATAGAAGGTAAGTTGCGTTGTTAAACGGGGAGAGGAGTTTGTAAGTTTTGTTGTTATACGCGGAGTATAGAAGGTAAGCTGTGTTGTTATACGGGGAGTAGAGTTTGTAAGTTTGGTTGTTGTACAGAGAGTAGAGTATGTTAGTTTGGTCGTTGTACGAGGAGTAGAGTATGTTAGTTTGGTTATTTTACGGGGAGTAGATGATGTAAGTTTTGTTGTTGTACGAGGAGTAAAGTATGTTAGTTTTTACAGGGAGTAGAGTATGTAAGTTTTGTTGTTGTACAGGTAGTTTGGTTGTTGTACGGAGAGTCGAGTATGTAAGTTTGGTTGATGTACAGGGAGTAGAGAATGTAAGTTTGATAGTTGTACGGGGAGTGGAGTATGTAAGTTTGATAGTTGTACAGGGAGTTTGGTTGTTGTAGAGGGAGTAGAGTATGTAAGTTTTGGTGTTGTACGGGGAGTAGAGAATGTAAGTTTGATAGTTGTAAGAGGAGTAGAGAATGTAAGTTCGGTAGTTGTACGGGCAGTAGAGAATGTAAGTTCGGTAGTTGTACGGGCAGTAGAGAATGTAAGTTCGGTAGTTGTACGGGCAGTAGAGAATGTAAGTTCGGTAGTTGTTGGGGGAGAAGGGTATGTAAGTTTTGTTGTTGTACGAGCAGTAGAGAATGTAAGTTTGGTAGATGTACGGGGAGTAGAGAATGTACGTTTTGAAGTTGTAAGGGTAGTAGAGTATGTAAGTTTTGTAGTTGTACGGTGAGTAGAGTATGTAAGTTTTGTTATTGTAAGAGGAGTAGAGAATGTAAGTTTTGTAGTTGTAAGAGGAGTAGGGAATATAAGTTCGGTAATTGTACGGGAAATAGAATATGTACGTTTTGTTGCACGCGGAGTAGATAATGTAAGTTTTGTAGTTGTACGGGGAGTAGAGTATGTACGTTTTGTTGTACGGGGAGTAGATAATGTAAGTTTTGTAGTAATACGGGGAGTATAGAGTTTGTAAGGTTTTGTTGTACGTGGAGTAGATAATGTAAGTTTGGTTGTTGTACGGGGAGTACAGAATGTAGGTTTTGTAGTTGTACCGGGAGTAGAGTATATACGTTTTGTTGTACGGGGAGTAGATAATGTAAGTTTTGTAGTTGTACAGGGAGTAGAGAATGTAAGTTTTGTAGTTGTACGGGGAGTAGAGAATGTAAGTTTAGTAGTTGTACCGGGAGTAGAGTATATACGTTTTGTTGTACGTGGAGTAGAGAATGTAAGTTTAGTAGTTGTACCGGGAGTAGAGTATGTACGTTTTGCTGTACGTGGAGTAGATAATGTAAGTTTTGTAGTTGTACAGGGAGTAGAGAATGTAAGTTTTGTAGTTGTACGGAGAGTAGATAATGTAAGTTTTGTAGTTGTACGGAGAGTATATAGTATGGAAGTTTTGTTGTTGTACGTGGAGTAGATAATGTAAGTTTTGTAGTTGTACGGGGAGTAGAGTATGTAAGTTTGGTAGTTGTACGGGGAGTAGAGAATGTAAGTTTTGTTGTACGGGGAGTAGATAATGTAAGTTTTGTGAGGTACAAGGAGTAGAGTAGGTAAATTTTGTTGTACGCAGAGTAGTTGATGTAAGTTTTTTTGTTGTACAAAGGAGTAGAGTATACAAGTTTTGAAAAAAACTATTTGCATCTTGCACAGATCTTGAAACTGGTGTGATTTTTTACCCGTTGTCATTTTGATTTGTAGCATTTAATTTAGCTTTTTGCAAAAAACTGTAACATTTCAAAAATTAAACTGTATTTTTTTGTAGTTATCTCTCTTTGTATAGAGTTGTCTGGCCTCGGTGACCGAGTGGTCTAAGTAGAATTAATTGCATAACAGTGTGGTCGACAGTAAAACGTTTGTAGGTTGTAACTTGTTTGTCAACGGCTATGATTTTATGCTCACCCAGTCTGTCAGAGGCCTTCCAGTGGGGATTGAAATATTCACTTGTTACACATTCCGATACATAAAATGAAACTTTCTTTTTACAAAGCTTGAAAGGAATTTGTTTTAAATATTTATTATAATCATCACATACAACCGTGTCATTTATAAGAATAATAATGTTCAGAGATGATATTATTTAAAAATAATAAAAAAAAAAAAAGGTTTATCCATTGTAAAAAAAACTATTAAGTTGATGGGGTTAATTCACAAAATATCTCATTGATTAAGAGCACAACTACTTCTACGGTGTGATCATTTAAGAATGGCCTACTATTTATTCAATGCGTATACATGTGGGTTTTGTTTGTGAAGAGTTCTGGATAATTAAAAAATCATTTGATTTCTTTGTTTAATACCATAAAACGATTCATTCTTTCAGATATTTGTCACTTTGCCTTATCTTCAAGTCCAACACAATTTCTCACGTTTCTTACAAAACTTATATTCTTGTGATGTATTCTTTTGTTGAAAAAAAAATGTAGATATAGATAGATATAGGAAGATGTGGTATGAGTGCCAATTAGACAACTCTCCTCCCAAGTAATAATTCATAAAAGTAAACCATTATAGGTCAAGGTATGACCTGCAACACGGAGCCTTGGCTCACACCGAACAGCAAGTTATAGAGGGCCCCAAAACTACTAGTGTAAAACCATTCAAACGGGAAAACCAACGAGAAACGAAAAACACATATGAACTACATAAACAGACGACATCATGCATTGTAACTTTTAAAGCCAATTAAGTAAAAAAAAAATAATCTGAAAGAACGTGCGATATCATATTAGGAAAATTGATGGTCAAAGCATAACAAAAAATCAAGTAAAGAATTTTAAGTATTCAACCTTTATAGCTTGCTGTTCGGTGTGAGCCAAGACTCCGTGTTGAAGGCCATTTTTATTTATTTTCAAATTACAAAGGTTATTCCTGATTAGTATTTTTAATTATTTTATTTAGGCGTTTAGAACCTTTGGTGACCTCACAGTTTAAATTTCTACGATAAGTACGTCGTGAGCAGTGGGCATTACAGACGAACGTTCACCTAATTTTCCCCAGTCAATGAATGGCCATAGCTACACTGTTATGAATTTCATTCTAGTTACTACTGTCATCACTAGCCAGTCAACACTAAGGTTGTGAGTTCGAACCCCACTCGTGTGGGTGCACTCGACTCCAATCTTATAATTCAAATTCAAATTAAATTCATATAATAATAATTGACTAGGATTGTCAGTTTTCCTATCGAAGGTCGGTGGTTTTTATCCGGGCACTCTGGCCTTCTCCACCAATAAAAACTGGCCGCCACGAAATAGACTAAATGCGGTGCTTAAAAGTGGCGTTATAACACCAAAAAACAATTGAATAGAATTCAGGAAATGAAGAGAAATTGGCGAAATAAAATAAAGTTTAAAAAAAACCCATAATTTTTATAATAACATTTTTATATTTAAATTTATGAAATCATATTTATGATACAGTTTGATCCTTTTGTCGAAATATAAGTTAAAGGTATTTCAAAAATAGTATTTAATTCATTCTGGTAAATTACTGTACAGCTATAAACGGTTCGCTACATTGTATGTATTTCATTATTTATATAACCTATGATCTACAGGTGTAGTTATGCCGGACTGTCCAAGTTTTGTGAACAAGAATATTTGAAGAATTACAGCAGAAAGCATTGAGTGTGTAGGTAAAGGTAATATATTTGATTAGCTTGCTTGCTAGCTGAACAAATCATTTTGAAAATTTGGTATCATTATTTGAATTTGAAGTATAGTTTTATTGTGCCAGTTAATAAGCATTTTTGAGAAACTTTTATACTATGAAAGATGCGATTTGTATCTTAATTATGCAAGATTCAAATTAATTTAGTATTATTCAAAGGTAGATCTATATGTGTTTTCCTACTAGACAATTATATTTTGATGTGAAAGGGTTTGTCATTTCCTCTTGTAAGGTATTTTAAGATTTAATTGTAATATCAGCGAGAAAATCAGTTTTTTCCGGATTATTTAAAGAAGATTTATGTTTCTTTTCATTATACGAGTTTAATCCAAATTTAAATCACTTTAATGGAAATATGAGATAATTCATGTTTTTCTCAAGAAGCTAAGAAAACATATACAACCTGAAAATTGCTTAGCGTATTTGCTATGTCTGAGAAAATCTCGGCTTATCCCACTGAAAGCAAGATAGTGATTCAGGTAGTTCAGGATGTCAAATAGTATGACAAAAGAAAATGAGATTTTTCAGGTGAAAATGGCTAGTGTTTTGTATATTATTGAAAACGCAATATTCTCTGTTGCCATTTAGAAATTGTTCATCGCTTTTGCCGAGCCTTCGACTATTGGCGAAAAAGGAGACATATAGCGATCCTACATTCCGTCGTCGTCGGCAGCGTCCACAAATTTTCAATCAGTGGTTAAAGTTTTTGAAATTTTAATAACTTTCTTACTTTATTTTGGATTTCTACCAAATTTGGACAGTTCTAAGCTTGTTAATGTACATAAGATAGAATCCTGAAATAAATTTTATAAAAAAAAATCCTGTTTATCCGTATTTTGCTTAGACTTAGTTTTTGCCAGTTAACATTGAATTCGCTCTGTGATTAAAACATTGCAATTTTCATAACTTTCTTAAACTATCCCGGATTTCTACCAAACTTGGACAGAAGGTTGTTTATGATCATAAAATAGTATCCAGAAATAAATTTTGTAAAATGAAATCCTTTTTATCCGTATTTTACTTATAAATGGACTTATTATTTTTCTGCCAGTTAATATTCATAAGCTTCATAAAGTAGGCGAGACACTGCGTTCCGCGGAACCCTAATGCCCGCGTCACACTGTCCCGATTTTTACACCGATGGCAACACGATTATGGAAATGTTCAAAATCGGGACTGATCGTATCCAGATCGGGCTATTCGATCGTAGTGCCATCTTTAACCATCTTTATCATCGGCCACTTTTTCTAGCCTTCGGGGACAACTTCGGGAAGGGTACTAAATTTTTTAACATGTTAAAAAATCCCCGAAGGTGCGTCCGATGTTTAGGGTTCGTATTGAGATCGTATCACCATCCTCACCATCGTAATGTCACCGGGAATGTATCTTTGAACATCGTATTGCTTTCGTGTTTCCATCGTTTCCATCGGGCAGTTCTGATATTACGATGTCTACACGAATGAATCACGAAGCTACCCGAAGGTCTTACGATGGCAACACGACTTCGTGAAGACCTCGAAATCCCGTCGTGTTGCCATCGAATAAAAGTACGAAGGCGACAAGATGGAACTACGACGGCAATAAATCCAGCTATATGTAAGTTAATTTTTTGCGCTACAATACATTTAAAGTGCCATGCGCGATATGCACTGGTCAGTCTAATACGACAGTTAGGAAAGACGTTCACAAAACATGGAGCTCATATCATATGATTCTATGAGAACAAGAAAGGGGACAGCGTTGTTTCTATTAATTCAAATGGAAGAACAAGAAGAGCAGCTATTACAGTCTCAGGATTTACTTTTACAAGTAAAATATTATTTTTTGTCAATTTTTCATTTCAAGTAACATAATGAAAATTATAAACGCGCATCGTACACCAACACTGCAGGTACACGTATATAAAGAAACCAACTTTTTCTTCATTATTCTGATTTTTTATGTATCGTCTGAGTTGTTGTCACACGAATGTTTACTCCATAACCATTTTGTTTTCTATATGCCATATTTTGCCGCATTTGTTGCTTTCCCCATATCTTTCCTTTTGTCTATATTATTATGATATTCTCCTGGAAAGAGCTCTGTTTTAATAAAAGGGATCAACGAACCCATTACCTTACCCTTAAGATAGATCAGTAAACATGGGAATAATTATGGGTGATTATTCAGACTAGTGCACACATTTTACAGTTCAAACAAGGCAATGCCGAGCGTGGCATCCCCTCGTATGTAACATATTGGGGACAAATATGGACACTATATTTGTATATGACACATGCAGAAAATAGTAAATTGAATATGCATATTTGATACATAAACTATTTTTTTTAGAAATCAACCAAAACATTCAGTAACTTGAAATACCTTTAATATTGTCTTTAGAACCAGCAGTTAAAAAAATGAGCAACCAATTTCCTGTGTATTATGCTATTTCAAGGAGAAAAAAACAAGTTCCTCTGCATGACCTTGACCTTTGGCATTGAACGTAAAAAATGCCAGATCATTACAAGGAGGAACAATTTACCAAATGTGATTAAAGTCTTTGGAAGCATATTGGTTTAAGAGTGTCCACAAGGTTGATATTGCCTTGTATTACAACTGCCACTGTGACCTTGACTTTTGAACTTTAAAGTCAATAGCGCTTAAGATAATCTTAACGAGTAAAACCATACCAAGTTTTGAGCATTTTGGTTCTAGAGTGTCCATAACCATTTTATCTACACGCAACTTACATGTAGTAGGCGAGGGGATAATAAACTAAGTTATATTTAATATTGATCAAACAATTAAAAACGCGTGATGCCTTCGGCATATAATTTAAATGCATCGTAAGCTGTACACGACGTCTTTTAGACATCGTATGGCCATCGCGCCATCATCGTAATCCATCGTGTAGCCTTCGTGATATGTCGTGTAGGCTTCGGCTGAGATATGAAGCTTAAATACCCGTCTTCGGTTAACCTTCGTATGTCCAACTTTTGCTATCGTATATAATTTCGGCACCATCGTATAGACTTCGTTATTCATCGTACTTGCTTCTGTCACTTTTTGGTATTTTAACGAGATCGGGACCAACTTCGTACGAACTTACAATTTTCGCATTCGGGTGTCCATCGTATATAAAAATCGGGACAGTGTGACGCGGGCATTACGATTTTTTTCTTTTGAAAGTCATCAACGATAGCCAATTGTTCTGTGACAATATCGTCTCATGAAGCTGGTTGAGGTCAATCAAATTAACGCTTTTTGTATTATTGTTTCGTTGCATCTCAGCAAAAAAGGAACATGCCATAACTATAATGGAAATTTCTATCTATTTATCTACGGAGGAATTAGTTTCAAGATAACAGGCAAATTAAAAAAAAATGTATACGTCGTAGTTAAACTAAAGGGGCGAAAGATACCAGAGGAACATTCTGATTTGATATAACTCATAGAACTTCAAAATGGTCTAATGTACATACAACACGAAAGAAAACCGACAATACGAATTGTTATGCCCCACCTACGATAGAGGGGCATTATGTTTTCTGGTCTGTGCGTCCGTTCGTCCGTCTGTCCGTCCGTTCGTTTGTAAGTTCGTTCGTCCGTCTGTCCCGCTTCAGGTTAAAGTTTTTGGTCAAGGTAGTTTTTGATGAAGTTGAAGTCCAATCAACTTGTAACTTTGTATGCATGTTCACTATGATATGATCTTTCTAATTTTAATGCCAAAATAGAGTTTTTACGCCAATTTCACGGTCCACTAAACATAGGAAATGAAAGTGCGAGTGGGGCATCCGTGTTCTATGGCCACATTCTTGTTAGTTGTGCCTTTAAATAGCTTTTTTGAATTCTTAGTTATGCGAAAAATATAGTTGTGATTAGATTTTAGGCATGCTTCAGTTAAAGCATGCTTATATGTTCTTTAAAAACTTTTGATAGCGCTTTTCATGTATCTGAATATGCATGTTCTGTATTTATATATTTTGATATATTAAAGGTACTTTTAAAATCTCTTCTCTTTTATGTTATATATTTATGTTCGGTATATAAAGCTCTCAAGTGTGTACTTCTATATGCATGTGAGTCGAATCCAAATAAAACTTCGTTTCGTATTTCCAATACAGTGTCAATACATTTTTTTTTATCCGAATATATACATGAATATATCAGATTTTTGCTTCTTTTGATTTGTTAATGAAAGTTCGACATTTTACTTTTATTTTTAAACTAGGTATCGTCTGAGTGATTTCTTTAAAAGACACGTCGTTCTGTAAAGGAGTAACTCCATACAACCATATAAAGACATCAAACCAAGACGCATGCAGCCTGCTTTTGAAATAATTATTAAAGCTTTATGACATTTATTGAAAGAAATCACCGAAAAGATCTGTATTTCTTTTAAATAATAAGATTATATAGAACAAAAAATCTAAAAAAATCTACGAGAATTTATACAAAAATACTTGTTTTTTTTTTTTAGATCGCGACTATATGTAAAATGAATTATTCAACGATGTTCAAAATGACTACAGATACAACGTTATCTAGAATATCGGCTACATTCAGAAAATATTTACAAACAAAACAATCAATACAATGTCAATTTACTAAGATTTAACAAATTTTTAAATAGACTATCTGAAACGAAGTAAATTGTCCATCCTCCGGAAATATTATTTTCTGTGTAAGGCTTGGTGATTGAATGATGATATATATACTTACATAAATATCCCCAGGATTTACAAGGCAAGAGTGATGGACAACCATAACTTTGAGGACGACAGACTAGATGCTGACTCGGATGAACTTGGCGTAGATGATAAATCTACTGTTATATATGGAGTTGAAGATACACCAGCTCCTCACATGTGTGTTGTGTTCGCTTTACAGGTATTTTCACATTTCATAACATACTATTTTCATTTATGTTTCGTTGACTAATTCACTTTTTATACGCCCGTCGTCTTTTAGACGGGACGTATTATGGTATACCGTTGTCCGTCCGTCCGTCCGTCGTCCACACTTCGGACAATAACTCAAAAACACTTTCACCAATTTCCATGAAACTTTAGTGAATTGTTTATATCTATTGACGTAAGCTCCCTTTCGTTTTTTTTTAATTTCAGATTTTAAGTTTTGGATTTATGGGGCTTTATTCATAATAACTCAAAAAGGCTTTCAACAATGTCCATGAAACTTTGGTGAATTGTTTATATCTATTGATGTAAGCTCCCTTTCAATTTTTATAAATTTCAGATTTTAAGTTTTGGATTTATGGGGCTTTATTCATAAAAAAGGGGGATTGTCAACACTTCGGACAATAACTCAAAAAGGCTTTCACCAATGTCCATGAAACTTTGTTGAATTGTTTATATCTATTGATGTAAGCTCCCTTTCAATTTTTATAAATTTCAGATTTTACATTTCCGTGTTATGAATTTTTATGCTTAAAAAAGGGGGGATTTTCCAATTTTGGGACAATAACTAACACTTTCACAAAATTTTATGCAACTTTGATAAATTGTTTATATCTATTGACATAAGCTCCCTTTCCATTTTTTTAAATTTTAGATTTTTCTTTTCTTAAGTAATGAATTTTTATACTTAAAAAAGGGGAATTTTATAAAACTTTGGTGAATATATTAATGTAACATCTCTTTTGATTTGTATATATACTTCTAGTTGATCATATAAATTCATTTAAAGCATAAAAGACAAGTTAAAAGAGCAACGGGCGTATCATGCGCTAAAGCGCAGCCCTTTATTACGTATGTATTACTTTAATTTAGCACACTAAGTTACATGCTATGCCATAGTGGACCCTAAAGGAGATTCCTTTCAAATAGATATGACAAGTTACATGCTATGCCATAGTGGACCCTAAAGGAGATTCCTTTCATATAGGTATGACAAGTTACATGCTATGGCATAGTGGACCCTAAAGGAGATTCCTTTAAAATTCATATAGATATGACAAGTTACATGCTATGCCATAGTGGACCCTAAAGGAGATTCCTTTCATATATATATGACAAGTTACATGCTATGCCATAGTGGACCCTAAAGGAGATTCCTTTCATATATATATGACAAGTTACATGCTATGCCATAGTGGACCCTAAAGGAGATTCCTTTCATATATATATGACAAGTTACATGCTATGCCATAGTGGACCCTAAAGGAGATTCCTTTCATATAGATATGACAAGTTACATGCTATGCCATAGTGGACCCTAAAGGAGATTCCTTTCATATAGATATGACAAGTTACATGCTATGCCATAGTGGACCCTAAAGGAGATTCCTTTCATATAGATATGACAAGTTACATGCTATGCCATAGAAGACCCTAAAGGATATTTCTTTCATATAGATATGACAAGTTACATGCTATGCCATAGTGGACCCTAAAGGATATTTCTTTCATATAGATATGACAAGTTACATGCTATGCCATAGTGGACCCTAAAAATCATTCTGACAAAAAATGAGAAAAGGAAACAAATTAGAGTAAAATTTCAAATGAAATCCATTCACCGGTTTAAGACTTTTTTTAGAGGCATGACCGGTTTGAAACTATTTTCGGATTATTAATTTTAAAATATACTGTTGCTTTATGTTTGATGATTCTGTAATTTCATTGAAAATAAACTCATCATAGATACCAGGACTAAATTTTATATATACGCCAGACGCGCGTTTCATCTACAAAGACTCATCAGTGATGCTCGAATCCCAAAAATGTTAAAAAAGCCAAATAAAGTACGAAGTTGAAGAGCATAGAGATCCAAAATTCATAAAAGTGTTTCCAAATACAGCTAAGGTAATCTATGCCTGAGGTAGAAAAACCTTAGTATTTCAAAAAATTCAAAATTTTGTAAACAGTTTATTTATAAATATAACAATATCAATGATAACTCATGTCAGCACAAAAAGTGCTGACTACTGGGCTTGTGATACCCTCGGGGGAAATAAATCTCCACCAGCAGTGGCATCGACCCAGTGGTTGTAAATAAACTCATCATAGATACCAGGATTAAATTTTATATATACGCCAGACGCGCTTTTCGTCTACAAAAGACTCATCAGTGACGCTCGAATAAAAAAAATGTAAAAAAAAAGCCAAATAATGTACGAAGTTGAAGAGCATAGAGATCCAAAATTCCTAAAAGTGTTTCCAAATACAGCTAAGGTAATCTATGCCTGAGGTAGAAAAGCCTTAGTATTTCAAAAAATTAAAAAAATTTGTAAATCCACCGGCGTTTTGCATTTGCGCCGATCTGCATTTCATTTGCGCCGATTTTTTCTTTCATTTGCGCCGATTTTTCTTTTCATTTGCGCCGATTTGTTTTACAGGTACATTTGTAAATTGCAGGTGCATGATATTTTTCATTTATCATTATTGACCTCTTCCGTTAGCCAGTTGTACAAATGTATTTTCAATCATGATATTTATATGACTGTTGTCCTCTGCTCACCACGGGAAGGTGGAAGTAGGATGTCGAGCAGGTTAAGTCAATTTAAACGCACTATGTTCACACACCTTAAAATCAAGAAGTAAAAACCTATTACAAAAGCACTCTGTTTATACTAAAATCACGAAGTAAAAATCTATTTACAACATTAAAATCATAAATCTGTTCTTGCCGAGAACTTATGGGCAACACATCTAATACATTCCTTTTTGTGATAACATCTCTTGTATATATATTTGTCGTTATTGTCAATAACGAAGTCCATCTGTTCTTTCTCTGGCTTACGTACTGATGTGGGCATTTCTAGAGTTCGCATTTTAACATACGTAACTTATTAAACATAAGTAAACAACGTTTATAACCAAATTTTACCAATATACCTTCCGAGGTATAGTACATGTAGAAGCATTTACTCACCTGTGTTAAACTGAAAATGCATTTAGGAGCAAATATAAAATCGGCGCAAATGCAAAAATGAAATCGGCGCAAATGAAAGAATTACAATTTAAAAAATCGGCGCAAATGTCATACGCCCAAATCCACCTTAACATTTAGGAGGAATCGAAAGTACAATTGCTATCCCAATTTCATTCATGCAGATACTAATAAACTATCTGTTTGCAGAAGGAAACACCACATGCCATTTAGATAAAAAAAAAAGTAGATATAAAATAAATTCATTTTGAAATCAACTTTTAATACCTGTTATAGAAAGGGGATGTTTAAAAGATTGAACAACGAACCAGACAGTGAAATAGAAGTACGAACCAATGAAATGATCACAAACCGCTACTATTTGATGAGGATTTGGTCAGTTTTATAATAACACATCACATCAGTTTAGAATCTCACGAAGATAAAATCAGAATGACTTTAACAGTTTCTTATCATGTTATGGCTTTAGTCTGAGGCTATAGTGCAAAAATTGAAGATAAATTCAACGTAATACAAACGAAGCTATAAATATCCATTCACGTTTTCTGTTAGAGACCTATCATAATCAGAAAATGGATCCGGATTCCTATATTCTGAATATTAACAAGTCAGTTTAACAATCTTTTTCTAAACTGACTAATTACATTGCCTAGCATGATTAAGCCTTAGATATCAATAAATATGACCAAATCTACTTTCACAATGCTTGTGTTCCAATTTGTTATATTGCCATCTCTTCGAACATATTTTAATTAACGATAAGACAACATAAATCAGTCAATTTCTTTCACATTACTCTTTAATTTTCCGTCACTATATTTCTACCTGAATTAATATTACTACTCAAATATAAATTTTTAAAACAATTTGTTAAACAGTAAGACATGTTTTAAAACATGTACTAGGTTAAGTATTTACTTCTATACCTGGTAATATAAGTATTTTGTTTTTAGTACACGGATGTCTAATTGTCAACATAAGTTTTATTGCATCATGAGTTTTTTTTAACTGTCAAGGTGCATTAGATACTATTGATCGTTTGCAAGTTTATAATTTAGTTTGTTTTATATATTTCTACGTAAGTCCAAAAAACATACGTGCAAAAGTTGTGTTTGTATACGCATGGTCTTCCTGGCCGTAAATGAGTGAAAGGCTGGAAAAAAGAATGACCCAATTGGTTAATACTAAAAGCTAATAGGTACGGATTTTGAAAGAATTATGTATAGATTGACATAATTAGTTTTTCTATCCCATTTAGAGCAAACACATGCTATTTATACATTTATGTACATCTTGAATAGGTCAGTCACATTTTATATCAATAGATCTCTGAACAAACGTAGTTAACTTTTGTGGATTTTTATGCTTTTGTCATTTTATTTCTAATTTCACCCTATGGTCAACTTTAGATCAAAAGTCTTTCACATTAAGTTATTTATCTTAGAGACATAAATATTTGTTATTCCTATGTTTGAACTATATAACAGTTCTTCACATAAGCATGGCCTTATTAACTATCAATACCTGTTCAGGTAGAAAACAAACATGGGTGCACAGGATAACGACGTTTTCTTTCATGTTGAAGATGTCCCTTCTCCTCATATGTGTTTTATTTTTGCATTACAGGTAAGAATTAACCAAAAGTAATTTTTTACATAAGCCCAGAATAAATGTATTGAAAATATTTAGAAAAAAAGTTCATTTTTTAAAATGAAAGTTTGTTTTGATATGCATTTTTCCTATGTTAGATTGTCCCGTAAGTATCGGTCCGAAGATCGAGTACATTTGGGCGTAATTTTTTTTAATTTTTGTTACTTTTCATAATTCTTAATCTCATGATTTCGTCTTGTTTGTTATTATTATTCAAATCGCTCCCATTCATCCAAATATATAAACATTTTTTATGTTCATGTTCATCATGTTCATTGTCCATTTTTACATCCATGCCTAGAATTTTTGAATTTCATAATACACCATCCAGGGGCGGATCCAGCCATTTTAAAAAGGGGGGGGGTTCCTAACCCAGGACAAAGGGGGGGGTTCCAATTACATGTCCCCATTCAAATGCATTGATCGTCCAAAAAAAGGGGGGGGGGTTCCAACCCCCGGAACCCCCCCCTCTGGATCCGCGCCTGCCATCGTTATTCGATACGTAACAAATATTAAGTGCACATTCTGAATGAGAACAGGGTTGCGTTCAATATCCTAGCGTCTGCGTAGTGCTACGTAGATTTTGACTATTGAACGTGTAGCTATAGACTAGTTGTTACATAATTATTGATAGCAGCTACGTAACCGCTACGATATTGAACACACCCCAGCTACATAAATATTATTAGCAGCTACACTAGCTACTCGTTCAGTAGACAAAAATCTACGCAGCACTACATAGCGGCTACGATAGTGAACGCAACCAAGGGTCGTGTTCAATATCGTAGCAGCTACTTAGCTGGGTTGAGTTCAATATCGTAGCAGCTACGTCTACGTAGCTGCTATCAATATCCATGTAACAACTAGTCTATAGCTACACATACAATAGTCAAAATCTAAGTAGCACTACGTAGCCGCTACGATATTAAACGCAACCAAGCTATCAATATATATGTAGAAACTATAGGCTTACTACACGTTCAATAAACAAAAATCTACGTAGCAGCTATGATATTGAATGCGGCCCAGTTACGATATGTTTTGAAAATTAAATTGATTGATTTGTTGATGTTGAAATTTATATAGAAATAAAACAGAAAATACTAGTAGCAATCGCTTAGAACGAAAATATACAGCTACATCGTGATCATTTTCAATTTTTATTCAAGGTAAAATGACAATACCATCTTCTTTTTGTTTTTGGTTCTATCATTTGTGAAGAATTTTTCAACTGCCTCTTGTCTTTTGTGGTTCTAATTTCTTTAATTAGATATAAGAAGATGTGGTATGAGTGTAAATGAGACAACTCTCCACCCAAGTCAATGTGTAAAAAATTAACAATTATTGGCTTAAGTACGGCCTTAAACACGGAGCCTTAGCTCGAACCAAACAGCAAACATCTAGTATAAAATGGCCCCAAAATGACTATAATTGTTAAATAATTCAATCAAGAAAACCAACGGTCTAATGTATATACAAAAAACGAGAAAAGAGAAACACCATTTTATGTCATGATGTGAATGCCTGTAGTGTTTTTAAATCGCACTTTAATGTTATAAATTATGTTTTCTGTTTACTCTTGTGAATAGAGATATTTGAAATGTTGATATTGGACAGATATTACTTGTTACGTAACCCACTAAGACCCACACCCTTTAGGAGCAAATATGTAGACCTATTCCGAGAATTATATAATAGTTAAACCTCAGTAAGAAGTATTATTTGAATCAGACTTTTTGTTGAGAAAAGGGGATTATCTGCATGAGCTTGAGGATTTTTTAAAACTCTTATTTCCATAAAGTACTACTATTAAGACAGACATTCACATGTTATGCTTTGATTTGAATTAGACTTATCTCTTCTCTACAATACTTGTAGTTATATTGATCGAACCATGCTTTCCTAACAACCCTTTCTAGCTGAAACAATTTTATCCTATGATTAGAATAAACGAGGTACGGGGTAAAATGCGATAACTAATTTTAATAATATTTGTAAGTCGATATCTCGCATGTGTTAATTCGAAGTTTTAATTATCTACCCTTTTCTAATAATATTCTAAATTGTCTTCAGCCTTCAAATTATTGATATCTGCCTTGTAAAATGTATTATAGTACGCCAAAATTGTCCATTTAAGTTCTAGTGTAATTTTCTGGAACAGATTTGAAAACTAAACGTTGTCCTTTTTCGACCAGTTATATATATATATACAACTCGTCTAAACATCAACCCAACAATGTTAGATCTGTAAAATTTGCGAAATTTGTTCTTCCCTCGCCGGGATTCGAACCCATGCTACTGAGATATCGTGACACCAAATCGCCTTCACTGTAGCCGTCCACACAACCACCTGGGCTTCAAAAAATGAAGCTTTCGGTGGCCAGGTTGTTCCCTTTCCACGTCAGTTTTAATGATAATCTAGCGTCGTACTACAGCACATGATATATAAGGCATGGAGAAGTTATTTTTACAGATCAGCGACAACTCTATATATATCAGACTGATTTAGGAAGTTAAAATGGTCTAATTATCAATTCAGTTATCTTAGTGTATTTGAGCATCCGATTAGGAAATGATATCATAACATAATCATATAAGAAACACCACTCTTATACAACTACTGATCTATTTATTTGACAAGGTTTTTGTTTGTTACCAACTCCTGCTACTTATGTCAACCCAGAGATAGCAAATTGTCTATAATGTTTGTATGTAAACATTAAGATGATTTTTGTTAACACGTTAAACGTTTACGGGTTATAACTTTTGAAGATTTTCATAATAGATGATTGATTTTAGTCTTGACTTTCGACTTTTATTATTAGACGTACCCTTTAATTTACTGTTTACAAAATTTGAATTTTGAAATACTAAGGCTCTTCTACCTCAGGCATATATTACCTTAGCTGTATTTGGCAAAACTTTTAGGAATTTTGGTCCTCAATGCTCTACTTCGTACTTTATTTGGCCTTTTTAACTTTTTGGATTCGAGCGTCACTGATGAGTCTTTTGTAGACGAAACGCGCGTCTGTCGTATATACAAAATTTAGTCCTAGTATCTATGATGAGTTAATTTTCGTATATATTCTTATTTTACCGGACTACTTTACACACAATTAATGACTTAAAAACTGAAATGTAAAAGAATCGAAAAAAATTAGCTGTTCATAGCCCCAAAAATCAGCAATATATGATGACCAAGTCATTTAAAAGAAGAATTTATAATTTAAAGTATCGACAAACAGCGTGTATTACCAGAAGAGTGCTCACGTAAAGACATTTTCTGTCATTATCGTCAAGCTGTTGAACAAGTATGAACTCTATTAGTTCAGTAGTTCCCGAGAAAAAGTGTTACAAACGATTTTATTTTTATTCAACACATTGAACAAATTAAAGAATCGATACAAAAAGTCTGACAGAACGGAATATGTGCATATTGGTAGATAGACCCATTACACCATAAAGATATTTACTGCAGTGTTCTCGATGTAGGGAACTTATCTTGACCGTGTTATCTGTTTTACTATTGCATTCACTCTAAAGAAAATATATTATTCCTTAATTGTTCTGGTTGTTGATAGCGACGAACGTTTGCAAATACAACACAAACACCAATTTATTGTAATGTTGTTTTTTGTCTTTTTTTCAGCAAGCTATATTATGTATTGGAAGTACATTGTCCATACCGTTTATTCTCGGGGACCAGCTATGTACCGACTTATTTCCAGCACAGGAAAAAGCTAATGTCATAGCCCAACTTTTAAGTATCTCAATGTTCATGTGTGGACTTGCTACACTTTTACAAACAACGTTTGGGGTAAGGTAAGTACTATTTGGAAAGTTTGGTCCCCAATGCTCTTCCACTTTGTACTCGTTTGGCTTTATTATAACTTTTTTTTATCCGAGCGTCACTGGTGAGTCTTATGTAGACGAAAAGCGCGTCTGGCGTAATACATTATAATCTTGGTACCTTTGATAACTAATTATAAAGTATACATTTGTTCGTAATATTCGTTAATATCAATTATTTGTGTTTTTTTTTCCTTTTCTTTATCTGATTCATACAGGAAATAAGGCAGCAACCATTTGATTTTCCATTTGGATTATACTTTTCCCATTAACGTCGATTGAGATGAATCGTCATATCACATATTAGTAAAACAATTAAAAAACACATGAAAAAAAATGTGATTATACTAGTATTAAAATGAAAGAACTAAAGTTATTAAAAAATGAATATCATTAACATTTAAGAAATAATCTTAAAATCTGCGGATTGACTCCACATTAGTGACATTAGTGCGTTAGTTCGATCGATTCACGGTATCTATAGTTTTTACCAAGATATTATGATTTGTGCCAATGCTGTACTACTTTGGATTTAGAGGGGGTCAGTCAATCCTTATTTCAAGATAAAGCATGATAAATGCAGTATATACAATTACATATAATGACATCATGATGCAGAAACTAATGCTTATTACGCTTAAAACTTATGTATGGACCAATCTGGTATATTTTAAAGTCGGTAAGGAATATGACAACCAAATTCATTACAACCTCCCGCACTATATGCAAAATTTGCTACGGTCGATGCTTTTATGTCCAATAAAATCGCTACAAGATTAAAAGCTTTCGGTTCTTATAATTACTTTTTTCATAATTCAATAATGATCGACTTCAACTTGGAATGAAAAAAATGCATTTGCTCATGTTTAGTTTCGGGCATACTTCATAAATATAAGGAATGTGATTTAAATAACCATGAAGACTTTCAACAATGAGCAAAACAGGATTGTTATTTTGTTTCAGCAGTGGATAACAGCATAACATACAAATTTGATTGAACATTTTGTCAGAGTTAAAATAACCCTTCGTAAAAATAACAGGGTACACATTTTATCACGAAGAACGATTACCAAAGAATTTGAACAGCTGTATAACTGAAGATGAACTGGGAAATATTATAAATTTAACTAAATATAAATTCTTAAAAAATATTCTTGTCTTGACAATAAAGAGTTAAAATTAAACGTTTTGCAGTTTATGCGAATCCATTGCCATCGTGTTTGCTACTATCTACGAAAATATATTTCCATAATCAATTGCACATACATGAATAACGTGGTGCATGTTTTTTTTATGTTTATAATTCATGGCTGTATGTTTCCTTTTTCAGATTAGGAATAATACAAGGAGGATCGCATGTTTTTATTGCTCCAATTGTTGCCATGATGTCTTTAGAAAAATGGAAATGTCCAACAAGTCTTGAAAGTAAGAATTGTATTATAGAATTAAAGTGTTGTTATGCGATATGCCAACCGCAGAAAATGTCAATGCAAAAAAAGCAAGTGGAATATCTTCATTCTTGAGGTGGAATTTTATTAATTTCATACTTTATACTTGATATTTATATTAACCAACATCAAAGAGTGTGTCATAATGTTTGTACCACTTCCTAGGACAAAGGTCAAGGTCAAACATTTTTGTTTCTGTTAACAACCCCATGTCCTATGGTAAAGATCGTGTCCGCTCTGTATCTTGAGAACCGTTATGATTTCAATGTTTATACTTCAAATGTATATAAAACCAACACAAGAGGGTGTGCCATAATGTATGTACAACTTCCTAGGTCAAACTCAATGTAAAAAACTTTGGTTTCAGATGACAACCTCATGTTCCATGGTCAAATTTGTTACCACATGTGATTCACAGCGGTGCCCACATAAATGGCTCCCATTTCGATGATGTCTAGTTTATCACACACGCATATTAAAGTAAAAAAGAGCCTCGGGCGGAAGATACCAAGAGAACATTCAACAAGTAACAATCAACGCACTGACAAGAAACGAAACACAGCGAAAAGACGAGCAAGTCCATAAGGCATTACATAAAGACTAAAGACTAAGCAACATAAAGCCAAATATAAAAAAAACCATCCATGATAAACAATACATTGCAGACCGTTTTGAAGACCGTGCTTTGACCTATACTTGTTTACTTTTACAAATTGTGACTTGGATGGAGAGTTGTCTTATTGGTAGTCATACCACATCTTCTTATATTATCTAGAGAAATACAAACACGGTTTATATTTTATGAAATTATTATTTCAGTTCCATCAGCAAATGGGACAAATACTACGACTTTTATGAACCAGGATCAGAAAGATGAATTGTGGCAGAGCAGACTAAGAGAGGTTTGTATGGATAGTGATGGTGTTAGTAGTTGTGTCCAGATTAACCCCATAGATTTGAAGAAAAGTTTATTTAAAATATGTTAGTTGTAAAATATCAGAGAGAGACTGAATGATCAACGTTTAATTCTTTCGATCAATAATTGTTATTTTTTTAAATTATTTTTAACATGTCAGATATATCAGTGAACTTGACAATTGAATTGAAAATATTTCATTGACTCAAAATTCGAAACTTTAACGAACAAAATGACTTCATTGACTTCATTGGCCTGTAATTATTTATTTGTTTTAATTTCTGATGTGATGTGTCTTCTTTGACAGCTATAAAACGGTTCGACATTTCGATAACATAACTCATCTAATAAATAAATGAATACTGGTATATATTATTTTCATCTTCGATTTTAAATCTCATTTACCTTTTACATGTCTAACTAAATGTACGAACTTTCTTATAAACCAAATAAATTTGAGAATTTTGGACAGTTATTTTGTTTGAGATGAATCATGAGACAGCCGAAACCTCGTTTGAAAAAATTTCATTATCATGCATTTCATGAAAACCAAGATAATACAAGGTGCATGTTATTTTGCAGATTCAGGGAAACTTGATGCTTGCATCATTGATTCAAGTGATTCTGGGATGTACTGGCATTATGGGGCTTCTGCTGAAATACATTGGACCTCTAACAATAGCTCCCACCATATCATTAATAGGACTGTCACTCACTGCTGTCGCGGCAGATTTCAACAGGACACACTGGGGAATAGCAATATTGTAAGTTGAATCTTGATATGAATTGTGTTTTATCTTCATTTACTTGATTGGAAGTCCTTCATTTCTGTATTCTTTAATTTTTATGTCATGTTTCTCTATTATTTTTTCCATTATTCTGTTTTCTGTATATTGTAGGTCCTCGTTGTTCTCTACTCTTTATTTTGTGGCCCATTTTTCACAATTCTTTATACTTTTTCTCATTATTATCTAATCTGAAAACCTCTATCCACATCTTCGTTAATACCAACTACGACAGCAAAAAAACTCAACAATCTAATTAAAATATAGATATCTGATTTCGCTATACTCATTTGGCCATGTTAGATCGTCGATGAAAGTTAAGAAAGATCGTTATTTTGATTAGATTGAAAAATTTAACAGACGAACGGTAGTTCTTACGTTGTACGGATTTCCGAGAAACTAAAAGTTTTTATGATTTGTTCTGCTAACAAAACAACAAAACTTTAGGGAATAATTTGAAATATTCAAGTAATTAACTTGTTTTTTTTCCATGTTTGGTACAGAAATATGATCAGAACTCTATCTTGTTAAACATCAATATGCCTCCACCTTATTTAATGGTGAATATTAATAAGTATTGAATCAAATAGAAAAAGCTCAACAATATTTCCATCTTTTAGAACTCGTTTTTGAAATACACTTTTATTTTTACAGGACATTGGTTTTAATTGGATTTTTCACTTTGATTATTGGACGTGTCCGAGTTCCTTGTCTTGGCTTTAGTTTGAAGAAGAAATGTTACGTGTTCAGATATCCAGTGTTTCAACTGATGCCAGTAAGTTGTTTGTTTTTTAGCCTACATAGATAAGTAGTCCTTTCCCGAGACAATTGATGGATTTATTTATTGGTTATTGGTGTTTAACGGCATTTTCAGCACTACAGGCTGTATTGTATCGCTCAGAGGTGGAGAAAGCCGAATAGCCTATTATTGAAAATTATAGCATTACACATATTTTAGTATCAACACATTTTATGTAACACATTAACATACTAGCAATTATAAAGATTATAGCATTGATTATGAAGGATTTTTATCGAAAAAATATATTTTTATACTTAATATATGAATAAATGTGAACAGATTGTCAATGAAATAACTCTCCACCAGAGACCAAAATGAGACAGTACTAGTTATATCAACTATAGCAAATCTTACTAATATATACATTACATATGGGGTAAGGTTTAATGAAACAGCAAACCTTACGAAATAATTAACCAAAAAGAAACCAATATATAAAAGTGTGTGTGTACTAGTATATTTTAAGTGCGCATTTGATATAAATATTTTTTTTTATATTTCTTTGCTACATTAGTAGGTGTCATTCTGTGCAGTAATAACTTATAAAAGTGCACAAAAGTTGAAACTTGATCAATTCAAATATAAACACGTATTTGTTGAAAAAAAATATTTAAAGGGATTGACATAATTGAACTGTTATAAAAAAAAAGTTTTATAGTTAATGAAAAAATCATAAAACGTATAAGAGTTTTAATGATCGTATAAAATACACATTCTGGGAAGGCCAAAAAAATAATATCTATGTTTCCATTAATAAAAAAAAATATTGGAGTAAGTAGGTACAAACCATTGTAGTTTTATACTGTTAAGCAGTTTAATTTGAAAGATTGACTTTTTATTGATTCTTACTTATTCCTGCTGTATGTGAAACATTTTATCATCACTCTTAACCAATCAAACAGGTACTTCTTAGTGTTGGTATATGCTGGCTTCTGTCCTATATTTTGACGGTGACAGATACTTTAACAAATGACCCTAAATCACCAGCATACAAAGCGAGAACAGATTCACGACTTGATGTTGTATCAGACATTGATTGGTTCTCCTTTCCATTGCCTTGTAAGTATAGATTTGATTGGTTCTCCTTTCCATTACCTTGTAAGTATAAATTTGATTGGTTCTCCTTTCCATTACCTTGTAAGTATAAATTTGATTGGTTCTCCTTTCCATACCCTTGTAAGTATAGATTGTGAACACCAAGTGTTTGGAAGGCTTTAATCAGAATTGATTGGTTCTCCTTTCCATGCCCTTGTAAGTATAGATTGTGAACACCAAGTGTTTAGAAGGCTTTAAGCAGGATTGATTGGTTCTCCTTTCCATACCCGGCCTTGTAAGTATAGATATATAAAAACAAGTGTTTAGAAGACTTTTAGCAGGATCTCAATTCATTTCCTCCCTCAACATTAATTACAAATATGTTCGCTCAAATTTACTTACTGACCTAGCCGCTTCATTCGGACTGGACCATTATGTGTTTCCACAAGTGTATTTCATTCTTCATTGTACTTTGCCTCATGCTAAGCCTGCCCCCATATGCAGCAAATCTGCTGTAGATTTCTCCTCAGGTGATACACGCCCGGAGGTCGGCTTGTGTGTCTCTTTCCTGACGGAGTCCATTTGAGAGCTTAGGTCAAATGTTCATATTAGTCGATATAATTTAGTTCTTAAATATCTTCCAAAACGTTAAAATGCAAGATGTTGTAATGTATCCTTTCGGCTCAGATAGCTACATATCAAAACATTTAATTCTATAAAACATTTTTTTTTCACAGTCAGTTTTGGAATTCCAACTGTGTCGGCTGCAGGATTTGTAGGAATGTTAGGCGCTACTTTATCGTCTGTCATAGAATCAGTTGGAGATTATTTCGCCGCAGCACGCATATCTAATGCATCTCCACCACCACCACATGCAATTAACCGAGGCATAGCTGCGGAAGGTTTCTCCAGTATTATATCAGGTATGGTTGGTGCTGGACATGCAACTACATCATACAGTGGAAATATTGGAGCCATTGGAATCACGAAGGTATTATCTTTTTTCCATAAACAAAAGACAGATAAGATCATAAATATTCCCAGTGAACTGACTATCAGAGCAGTTAACCTTAAATTTTAGCAAAAAGTATCTGAGAAAAAAGAAAATAATACAGTAAAAAAAAAATCAGCAACTGGACATACATGAAGAAGAACCTGGATCAGATTCTGTATAAACTTGGATTTCCCAGTAACCATTTGATTAATACTTACAGGTCAGTATCAAACCAAAGTAGCTGAAATGAATGTGTTCTGCTGTTATAAGTCCGATTTGGGTAACAGATCTCCCTGCGGACTCATAAATTGTAATAAATAAATCACCTATAAATCTTACTCGGTGTCCTTCTAGTATATAAATCAGGGTATAAAGATATTTAATAAAGGTCATTTAAAATATTATCGTCTCGAATATGCATGCAAAATAAGCCACCTGACATTAAACAGTTAAACTGTTTGCACCAAAAGTAAATATTCCTAAACATCAGTTGTAATGTCATTATTGAACGGTAGGGTGAAAAGAAATTAGTGAAGGTGAAAATTTACTTGAAATTAGTAAAATGTTGGTGATTAATTCCGTGTTACAGGTAGCAAGCAGACGTGTGTTCCAGGTTGCAGGTTTAATACTTCTCATTGGTGGGATTATCGGTAAATTTGGTGCAGTATTAACACTCATTCCAGATCCTATAATTGGCGGGACATTAACCATCGTCTTTGGTATGGTTGCAGCTGTTGGGATTTCAGTTCTGCAGTTTATAGATTTTTCATCCACAAGAAATTTAACGATTCTTGCTATATCTATGATCCTTGGATTAATGATTCCTCAATGGTTGAGTCAAAATACAGATGCCATTGATACCGGTAAGTATTTTGATCGTCGTGTTCTCATAGGCTAATCACTGGAACTACCGGTATATACAAGCTAGTTGGGTTTTTTTAATGATCGACAGTGCCTTAATGATTTTTCTAAACATGAATGCAACCATAATCTAACATATTCACACATTTGTGAAATAATCTTAAAAAACTTCTCTTCCAATTATTACGTAGTACATAGTGGATTCACGCCGGTTATCCCTCTTTTATTGAAAAAAAAAGTAACTTCGATTTTGATAAATGAAAAGTTCATATGTTATTGCTTTTCAAAACATGATTAATTTTAAACATAATTTTATAGCATTGTGTTTCAGCAATTATATAAGTGACTAAGAAACATACATAAGGAAAATGTACTATATACGTAGTATATTATTTTTTATTCTATTTCAAATTCAAATGTTTATTGACAATAAGTCTGTGACACATATACGTGTAGTTGAACACATAGATATGCATTGCTTATCTGCCTCCTAAGATTTGGATTTCATATTCCCATGTTATGCAGTTGGTTCACTAATCTTCTATATATCATTTCAGCGTTTACAAAACGTTATTTCTTCAATTTACATTACCTACAAGATATTGCGAATTTCTCTGTTTCTATTATTGTCTCGATACATCTTTAGATTTTGTTGATATCTGTTAAAATATTATCAGCAAGACGTTCTATCATATAAGTTTTCAGAATTTTTTATAACTTCTGTTCCTATTAGTTTTATTAGAGTGATCACTCTTCGCATCTACATAATTTGTGTATATATCTGTAAATATATTAATCCCAAAAGAGTGAAAATTCTTTCAGTCTACATATTTCGTGCTTATTTTTGTAAATAAATTACCGAAAAAAGGAATATAAAATAAGTCTACCGATATTGTTACCAAAAGAGTGATAAACTATTCGTCTACATATTTTGTGGATATCTGTGTAGATAATATTATCAAAGACTGATAACTCTGAATGTTTACATACTCTGTGTGTAACTCTTAATATTATCAAAAAGGTTCACATAATACATCTACTTATTTTATGGGCACCCCCCTGTTTTACTGTCAGAATTCAATTATTCATAAAAGTATTATGAAAAACTGACGACTTCTTTTACAGGATCTGAGGATTTAGATCAAGTTTTAAAAGTATTACTGGGTACAGCCATGTTTGTTGGTGGAGTACTTGGCTTTATACTGGATAACTTGGTTCCAGGTAGGTCACAGAATCTGTTATGAAAGTCACGATTTCTATATAATTAAAGTGCGCACAAAATGGTGACATTAAAATATTGTTTATGGATCATAATGATGAAAAATACAGTGTCTAATTTAGGTTTCAAAAGTGATTAAAGCATCTTTTGATAATCTCCCAAGTAAATAAGACAATTTGTATACAGTGTCGACTATTGTTTAGAAACTTGTGCGTCCTTAGCTTTAGATCCAGTCGACCAAATAAAACAATATACGTCAATGATACGAACAACGTGACATTATAAATAAAACAGCTGCACAAGGACATATGTTATCCCGAAACTAATTCACCCGACATCGACGACTAAAATGGGGTTCAGTAGCTGTGTGTTGTCCCGAATGAATTTGATAGAGACAACAACATATATTAAACAAACTACAAAATAAAAAAAATATGAAGAGACATGACAAAATCTGGTGAGGTTCTTATATTTGAAGGAACACCCACAAACAAATGTAGCAGACTAACCAACTTTTGTTTGCACTATATCCTTTCCTTTTATTATAGGAACATTAGAAGAGCGTGGAATTCTTAAATGGCGGGACAGTTTATACACTAAATCAGGAGGAGCCATGAAACCTGTCATGTACGAATATCCTTACGTTACAAAATATATTAAGAAAATAAATTGTTGTTCATATTTCCCGTTATCCCCAACATTTAACAAAGAATTAAACTGTTCATGCTGTTCAAAAGAAAATCAAACACACGAACCAAGCAAAGGTCAGGAATATCATCTCGCTGTTGGCAATGGAGGTGCGCAGGATTTAGATCATGGTGACACGAAGTTTTAATCATAAGACGTATCCCGAATACAAATGACTCGATGAAAACTAATGGATCTATTTTGTTGTATAAAAATGATTGTAAATACTATTGTTCAAGATGACTGACTGAACAGAATGTAACTGTTGTGTATATCTATATTATGTATAAAACATATTTTGCAAGATTCTTTGTTGAATTTGTATTTTAAAAGAAAACAAGTACCCCCCTCGGTCAAGTGATGTAAAAATACAAACAAAATAAGCCACAAAAACAAGCCAAAAACATCCAACACAAAAACACTCAAAATACTTCTTTTTAGAATATTTATTCGTGGCTCCGTACTTGTGCATCCCGTCATTGTGTTATTGTGCTATGGTAGATTTTTGCATACTTGTCTTTCGTTTTTGCTTGAGAGCTTTGTCTTTTTAGTTTTTTGTTGACATATTTGTTTTTTTATGTTGATTAAGATCATAACACAATGTTCACTGCTGTACCCGTATTTTTGACATTTTTGCCTTTTATGTCACTTGTTTTGTTCACACATCGTTGTCAATACAATGGTATTTTATGCGATTTTTGAGTGAGAGGTGAGAGGTTTAGCTAGCTATGAAACACGAGGTTTAATCTCTATTTTTAACATAAGAAAATGCCTATACAAAGTCAGAAGTCAGCAGTTGTTATCCGTTTATTTAATGTATTTTAGATTTTGCCATTTGTCTACGGAGAGTCCGTTTAGAATTTTCCTCGGAGTTCGGATTTTGATTTCGTTTTGATTTCTATGTGTCTGGAAAAGCATAAAGCACAAAAAACAAACAAATCAAGATTTAGTGAAAAAATTCACGACACGGAAAATGTATATGTCAACAACTTTGTGAATATATCTTATCACACATACTATTATCAAAGAGCGATTACTCAATTCGTGAACTGATTTTCAGTTCGAGACAAGAAAACGACATCTTGAAACCGAGAAGAAAAAATTGTGATATAAAGCAATTGTGACAACACATATTATTTTAAACATATAATTTATTTTAAATACATCTGATGACATAAGATTTACTTAAATAGGAAAACAAAATAGCCGATTTTCGGTCTTCAATTGTTATGGGCCGTATGAAAACCGGGTTAAAACTTGTCATAAATTAAGTTATGGGGAAAACTCTTTCTTCAAAGCCTTTTATACTGATATTAGTAAATTTCGGATTCATTCTCTCATGAATATCTAATTTAGATTGGAGTAAAGTTTGGCAGAGTACGCTGTCCCCCTCCCTTCCCTTCAAAAAGTTCACTCTTTGCAGACGGTAAGGGCAACTACATTGAGAAGCAAATCAAACCAGGAACTGGACATCCCATTTGATTTTGGTGTGCAAAGTCCAGAACAACAGCTAAAGGACTACACTGGCTACACAATAACTTAGCTCATAAAATCTTCCATTTGAATAATATTTCAAAACCGTTGAAACCGCCACTTAAAATATACGTGAACTTCTTCGTCCATATAAAAACTGTAAAATAACCTTCATAGAAACTCCTCCCTACCAAATTCAACAATGGAATATCAAACAGAAACATCCAGACAGTTGCACCCCCATCATTACCCGTCGACCTAAGCCACTGCCAAAAACAAAAATTAATTTCGCCACAAAAGGTTAGCAGATCAATATAACTTTACTCTCTACAAGGTAGGAGTACATCTATATACTCTCCTGGTTCTTGTTTGGCTGCTTAAAATTGGAAAAAAGTACACGTATGCACTGATTTATCTTTTAAAAACAAGCTGCAACTCTAAAAACCTATATCAACTAGAACTTCAAAAGCAATACTAACAATATTATTGACTCTCCCTTTTCATAACAACTTCAGGCTACGAGGGGGCACAGTGTGCGATTGATCAGTGATTTGCAATCGACAGTGGTATTATCCACGAGAAACCTTATGGCTGATCAACCGTAGTCTAGTGCATTGGACTCAACTATCCTTATCCTAGTATCTATGCTGAGTTTACTTGAAGAAACAAGGATAATAAGAACATAGCTTAAAGAGATCAAAAGCAACATTCATAATACTGGCATTATACTATAAATACTGTAGTGTATACAAAATAATTGTAATTACACAATAAAGTAATATTCCAAAAATCAGCCATAAAAAGGAAACAATTGTGCATTAACATTATCTTTGTGTGTGTATAGACATAAACATAATAAATTCTCAATAAGGACTGCTGGTCAGTGACTAACAGTCGAAAGTGGGATTATCCAAGACGTATTCTTTTGCTGATCAGTAGTAAGAGAAAGTTATCATCAAGTCCGACAACAAATATTAAAATTGAAAAATGCAATTTTGAAATACAAGTCGTCGTGCGATTGGAAAGAAGATTCTAAAATACATATCATAAAAGATTATTCCTTAGTGTAGATAAAGCACTGATAAAAAGGGTGGAAACAACTAAGCGCCCCACAAGCACGAAATACAAGCAAACGAATAGTGGATTAGTCATAAAAGCAGACGCAGTACGGTTTGAATTACTGAATCATGCAACAGTTGCTTATTTTCAGGAATTTCAATGCAATGCAGGCGAAACCACATTTCACATAGAAACTGACAGATCCAAAGCTGTTATGGTACAAATAAACTATAGAGATGAGAGAAAAATGTAGCAAATCCTACACAGTTAACTTGTACCTTACCAACTGACCAATAATGGTAAATGCATGGGAAAAATCCTTAAAATTGTGGTGATAGAGACATGAAAGAAATACATAAACTTATAGAAAACATGAGCAATGGAGATAAGAATAAAACCATCACTGAATTAAATGAGATCATAAAATCCAAACTAGAACAAGCTCTACCAGGAAGAAGTGTACAACAGAAATATACATATAAAGACGGAAGAGCTAGCATTAAATGTTTCAAATGTAAGAAGAAATGTAGAACAAGAAGCACAGTCTGTAGTACATGCCAACATTAGATACACTACAACTGCAAACGTCTGTCAACAAAGGAGATTGAATCATTAGAACAGGAAGAACTTGAATACTACACATGTCGAATATGCGAAGAGGTCAACTTGAAATTATAAGAAAAAGTACTGTCTCCGGAAAAAAAATGCGTAAACAGTATGACGTCATACCATCACAATGATGAACCAGCAATTACCCAAGAAATAGGCTTTAACCGTAATGATGACTCAACTGAGAAAGGCGATGACATATGTGCTGTATGCGACGCAATAATAATAGACGATAAATGTGAAATCTGTGATATTTGTAATGATATAGTTCATTCGAAGTGCATCACAATAAGTGGTAACAGCTTTCACATGCCACTCCTGTAGCAACACAATCGAAAGACTGAAACCAATACAAAACGAAAATGACCAGAATGATACTAGCCACATTCGTTTGTTTTTGTCTTTTTTATATTTTTTGGGGCTTGGGATTGGGGATGTGTGTCCTTAATTTCTTATTCAAGTTCATCCAGAACTAATTTGGGTTATTAGTGAGTGTCTATGTTTCGTAGTAAAATACTATTCGATCAAATTTACGTTGTGTAAATTGAAGTCCATCTACTTATTCCTTTCTATCATTGCATTTCAAGAAGAAGAAAAAAATTATTGCGCATAAAAATCCTAAAATTCAAAAGTTCCTCATTCAAAAATGATTCATATACACCTTATCGTTTTCTACTCGAATTTGTTTTGAATCTGTCAACGTTTACCTTTATCATAAAGAGCACTCACTTGGTCTTATCGTTGATGTTGAATTTTACCATTAATACGGAATGAACAGGTACTTTACAACGGTCTCAACAAATTGTATTGTTTAACTATTCATTGACAGGTAAAGTCTTCGAAGGACTTAAGTTAAAGGCCTTGCTGTCATGTGGAACACAAATATTATTAACCATAGATTCACGACGTCTATACACATAAGTAAAGTTATACATTGAACAGCTCTTCCATTTATATTGCACATTTGGTTTCATTTGGAAATTCTTTTTATGAATGTTCCTCTCCAAGGGTGACTTGAAGATATAAATATTGTTACTCTAGGTCTTGTTTCGACCGGCAGTAAAACCCTTCCAAAATGGGGCATCCGTTTATCTATGTATGAAAACGTAATCACGTCCGGTCAGAATGAGGACGTTAAATCCGATTCGCCGTGTAGAGAGTGTCACGCTCTCTGCACGTTAGGAACCCTTGCAACAACTTTTTGAGGCGTCCGTAGGTGACCTTTAGGAAAGTAGAATTCTGGTCGTTGTCCAAGTTACCCTCATTTTTCAGTGTCAGTCAAAGTATTCCTACTATTATTCGATACGGTCTCTATTACAGGACCTATGTTTATTTGTTTTCGTCCTGAACCTGATAGATATATTTGCCATACAACTGGACGTTCAGCAACAAACAATCAATCAATTCAACGAATGCCCGTGTTGACTTACAGTTAGATTTAGATCTACTAGCGCTGATAAAGTCAAACTCTGTAAAATCAAAATACGAATGCTGATCTTTAATTGACTGAAAGACAAACCTTTTGATTCAGTCATATATAAAATTTTGTATGAAAACAACACTTGCCGTATAATTGCAACCAATGCCGTATGAAAACAACCTAAGATTATAGAATTATTTTACGCTTCATACAAAATGGTATGGTAAATTGTTATTAATTCGTACAAATTTCCTATATATTCATGAAATTAATAAGTAACTATTGAGTATTTCAAATCGTAGCAAAAATTGTATGATAATCAGTTACTGATGAACAATTACTGTACTTATAACGAATTCATCTTTCTTAGTAATGTTCATTTATCAACATGCCATGATTATAAGAAAGTTAGAGTCATGGTGATTGTTATCAATAGAATGTGTTAAATTCTATTTGATCTTTACATCTTATGAACATCCTCTAACTAATAACTATTACAATTAAGGTTGTCAGCAAAACTCTAAAATGTACATACATTGTTAAATTATTCAATAGACTTGTCAACCATAATTCCTGTAGAAATTTTTTGTTAAAAATAATGATTATATCAACGACATCCTGACACGAAACCATAAACGTTGCTTTTTGTATTTCCCTCGAGACGAAACGCCTTGTAAACTTGGTAAATAATGATTTTATCAGTTTGGTTTCATTGGACATTTTGGATATATGCAATTATTTATTTAGAAGTCTGTAAGGTGTATGTATTCTATTTTTCAATGTTTCTTGAACATCAGTTTAGGTCTAAGTTTAATCTTCAAAGAAAGAATAGTCAACATAGAAACAGAAACGAATGCACAAATAGATACGACTAATACATTTTTTAGTCTTCACAGTGAATTTAAAGGCTTGGAATTACAAAAGGTCTTACAAAATTGTAACTGTAAACACACGATTTATCAAAATGGCCGAAAGAGGATCAGACGACTGGGAAGGTTTATGTCACCCATGTAAAAAGATGGGAATATGTTCTACTGGAAGCGTGTATTGTCGGGAATGTGTGCAAATATATTGTTCTAATTGCACCAAATTACACCAAATCAACCAGGTGGGTAGCGGGCATTACCTAAAGCCATACCTTCCACACTTGAAAACTAACGAGAAGAAGGGTGAATTTGACATAGCTTCCTTCAAGTTTGATCAATATGGAAAGGAAGAGAAGAATTTACAGAAAGTCAAGTATAACTACATTACAGCACTTTCAACTGATCACGATCATACCAAGATGAATTACCCGGATGAGATCTTCTGTTTAAAACACAAAGAGGTTGTTTGCAAAAACTGTAAGTTCCGACGACATAGTCTATGTACAGACTGCCTTCCTGTCCGACGAGCAAGCGAAGTTTTGATGGAAAATGGTCACTATCTTCGTGATATTGAAAGATTAAAAACCTGTAACCTACGATCAGCAGCTGCAATAATAGAAACTCGAAATGAAAGAGAGCGTTTAAATTCTACAGAAAAGGAAATCTTGGAATTAATACAAAATCTTAAACATGCTGTTATTAGTAAAGTATGCAGGTTAGAAAATGAACTTCTCCAGAAAATATATGGTTCACATGATACATCATTCAAACAATTGACGAAAGCAGAAAACATTTTAAAACGTGTTAAAGATAACACAGACGACATGTTAGAGAGTTTAAAAGAGAAAACAAAAGAAGGAATTGAGGCATCAGACTTTAAATCGCTAATGACATGTCACACAAAAAGCCTTATGTTTCATGACATGCTTGAGCGACTTTCCGATTACTGTGACCTGGGAAATCTACATGAATGTTTATTTGAACCAGAATACACAATTGATTCAATAACTCATTGTCTTGGTCCATTTGGCACTTTATCCATTGACAAATTAAATTCAAAGGTGCCATCGATTTTATTAAACACGAGAGATAAACCAACCAACGATGCCATTGTACATATGGATAATGACTTAAGCAAGGTGTTGGGGAATAACAGTGTAACATGTGATGACATTAATCTGGAAATCATCATGGACAAATATTCTAAACACGAAAAACGTGTAACTAGATGGTCAGATCCTGATATTTTGAAACAAGGAATCGTTGGAATTATTTGTTTAGACAAAGATGATTTACTAGCACTTGATCGGACATCATGTTCTGTAATGTTGATAGATAGATTGGGTGAACCTATTGCGACTTATGGATTCAACTGTTTACCATGGGCGATGACCCTTTACGATGAAAACACAGTAGCGATAAGTGTACCAGGGGAAAACAAGATACATCTGGTTGCAGTTGAATTTAAAGAATTTGTTCTTAAAAAAGAAATAAACTGTTCCGTGGAACCCTCGGCAGTTACAGGCTACCAAGACAACATTTTCATAACTAGTTACCCTTGGAGTAACATGGCCGCAGTTTACAAACTTTCAGATGATGGTCACATTTTGGGTACACTTGAAAAGGAAGCGTCAGGAAAACGTCTGTTTAAGGCACCTTTAGACATTGCTATTGATAAAGTGTCAAAGGATTTTTACGTTTGCGATTCGGGCTTAAAAATGATTTTTGCCTTTAACGAACTTTTACAAGAGAATTTTAGAATAGACTTAGAGTATATGGGACATCCTTCTGCTCTTACTTTAGACTCAAATGGAAATGTTTTTATCTGTGGAAAACTGTCAAATGTTATTTACAAAGTAACAACTGCCACTAAGAAAGGAAGCATCGTATTTACGGAGGACGCAGGTCTAGGGCGACCTCAGGCTATCTGTAATATTCCAGACGAAGGTTCAGTATGTGTTCTTTGTGCAAGAGAAAACGAGTTCAAAATTTTAAAGATACGTTGAATTCTTGTTTAATTTGTTGTTAATTATATAAACTATGCGATTGTTCGATATAATTTTATTACAATTCAAGAGAAAAGACAATAAATGAGTTGTTTGTAAAAACGAGATGAAACCATATGATTTCTTAAAAAATGAAAATAAAACTAAAACTGTTTTATCTTTTCTTTGATTTTTTAATTATCAAAGCAAACCTTAAGCAATGTTTCTCTGTTCTTTTCAAATAACAGTAAAACTTTCCTTATCAACGCCACCAAAACTAAAACTGTTATACATAATGAAAGTGTGTTTTTATTATTATCCCTTTTCAAATTTTTCAAACACTGATCGCAATTTTAAGGAGAGGGGTATGCAATCTACAAAACGAAACATGAAGTATAAAATAGTTAAACCTGGCAATATGTCATTGTGTCTGTCTTAAGGCAGTAACCATGACCGTCTCTTTATGTGTATTCATGCCTCATTTATGGGCATTAATTTTCTGGTCGTGCGTCCGTTCGTCCATCCATCCGTCCGTCTGTCCCGCTTCAGGTTAAAGTTGTTGGTCAAGGTAGTTTTGGTGAAGTTGAAGTTCAATCAACATTAAACTAAGTACACATGGTCCCTATGCATGATCTTTCTAATTTCAATGCCAAAGTAGAAATTTGACCCCATTTCACGGTCCACTGAACATAGAATATGATAGTGGGTATAGGGCATCCGTGTACTATGGACACATTCTTGTTTTAAAGATGTGTGTTGCCTTTAAGGATTTCGTTGCTGATGACAGATTTTGGATAGTGTTCATAGAAATAAGAAAATTGATTGCCATTAAGACAACTTTCTATCAAAGTACGAGTATGTAAATAGATCACTGTACGGCCTTCCACAAATGAGCAGAACCCATACCATACAGTAAGCTACAAATGACACCGGCATGAAATAAGTGAAACACGTTGAAAAAAAATTGAAGAAAAAACCGGCTTTATTCATGAAAAAAATAAATAAACGGAAAACAAAATATGACAGATATAAATCAATTAAACAACACAAAACATTTTATATTTTAAGACATACACAACATGTTATTTTTTCACAAAACATTTCTAGAATATTGATTTGGCTTTCCGTGTTATTATGATTGTATGAAAACTTGTCAATTGTCAACGACCATTTATTGTCCTCTTGATGTTCTTTGTATTGTTTTCTTAATGCCGTGTGCCCCTTATATCCTTTTGTTCACAGTATGATTTTTATAGATATCATCACTACTCCACATAACGACAGCAAAACAAAAAGTACTAATACGATGATAGCGCAACCAATTCTATCACATAATACGCAACAAAAACATAAGAAAACCCACTTCTTCAGCAAGCAACGATTGCATATCCCAAAACTACTATCATAACAAGTAACAATGTAATAAAAATCAAACTTCTGATCATATGCATATCAAATAATGACCCCATAAAAATACTACTACGACATATAACGATAGCACAACCAAACTTGCTAACACGCGAGCATCGAGTAACTTAACCTACAAATACAGCACATCCAAAAACTTATCATACGGCAAGCCACTACTACTACTCCAAATAAATATTACAAAACCAATACTACTGGTACAGAAATAAAACAATAGCACAATTAAGAAAAAAATACTACATCAAATAAGGATTATCAAAATCTACTACTACAATAAATTACATCACACAATAGAAATACAACAGGAACTACTAGTATACTAGTAGTAAATAACAATGCTACAAACAAAACTTATAATGCAAGAAATAACGATGGCTCCACCGAAACTAATATAGCAGCAAAAAATATGCCACAATTTAAACTACTACTACAGCAAATAACAATGACACAATCAGAACTAAATCTGCAGTACATAACTACAACAAAACCAAAACTTCTTCTGCAGCAAGTATTGTGGCACTTTCAACTACCGCAGTAATAACAAAACAAAATCATGTTTAACCAGGACACATTTGTCATTTTAGGATCAAAACTAATATCGAAATAAATAGCTACAACACAACTAAAACTACTACTTCAACAATTTAATACTGAAGTAAAGAAAATCTATGTTTCAACCAAAACTCCTACTAAAGCAAAAAACTGCAGTCCAACAAAGACGTCTTCAACAGCAAATAACTACAGTACAACAAAACCTACTACTACAGAAATGACTACTGCACAACTAAAACTAATACAACACCAAATAACAGTAACACATCAAAACTATGTGAGAAAATCATCAAAGACATCATCAAAACTATTGCTCTAACAATGATATTACCAACACGAACAAAACATTTAAACTTCATCATCACAATGTTATGAATAACTTATATCTACTTATAAAAGGCTCTCTGGCATTGCATAGTTATATTTGCTGATGATTATTAATGATTCTTGATCATATATATTTGATTTTCATGTAAATAATGCTTTAAATATGGAATTTAAACATAAAATTTACAGCTTCACTGAACTCTGGACAATGTCGATCTGGACATGTGTTATACACAATTATCTATCGCTGAAGATGTTATGTTGTCTTTTTTCTGATTTTCTGTGTGTTATACACAATTATCTATCGCTGAAGATGTTATGGTGTCTTTTTTTCTGTTTTTCTGTGTGTTATACACAATTATCTATCGCTGAAGATGTTATGTTGTCTTTTTTCTGTTTTTCTGTGTGTTATACACAATTATCTGTCGCTGCAGATGTAATGTTGTCTTTTTTTCTGTTTTTCTGTGTGTTATACACAATTATCTATCGCTGAAGATGTTATGTTGTCTTTTTTCTGTTTTTCTGTGTGTTATACACAATTTTCTATCGCTGAAGATGTTATGTTGTCTTTTTTTTCTGTTTTTCTGTGTGTTGTATATACACAATTATCTATCTCTGAAGATGTTATGTTGTCTTTTTTCTGTTTTTCTGTGGAATATAGTTAAGTTGTCTCCTACCATACTTCTTGAATTTTTATCAAGTTTTGCGGTAAAAAAAAAATCAACAGAAAAGAAAAAAGCTTATTTGTTATTAAAATTTGCTGTTACAAAATGATAGAAATTATTATAAATTAAGGAATGTATCTCCTTCATGCAACGCTCTGATTCCTTTCACGGATTTGGCTATACTTTTTGGACCTTTTGGATTATAGCTCTTCATCTTTTATATAAGCTTTGGATTTCAAATATTTTGGCCACGAGCATCACTGAAGAGACATGTATTGTCGAAATGCGCATCTGGTGCAAGAAAATTGGTACCGTTAATTTTATTATTGGAACATTTTGTATGTTCATAAAAAAATATTGCGAAATTTTATATTCTCGGGCCACAGACTTTATACGGAATCAATTTTGTGTCTGAAACGGTGAACTTAATCCATTGTAATAAGATTGAGAAGGTCTCTTCTCTTAGTAGCGACATAGAATCTATGGTACTTAATGAAAACACATAAACATCGATATTTGTGATTTTTTCCCCTTTTTATCCATCTTTTTTTTAATAACTTCTTTCTAAATTAAAATTAGTTTTACAATATGTTTCCTATTGTTCGTGGGTTATTTATTTATTGAAATTTTATTATCAATTTAGGTCAATAGTAGTCAGATGTAAAGCATATAATGAAATGAATATAGGAGGTTCAGTTGCATAATGAATTTTATAGTGAATCGTTGATGTAAATATAGACGAAACCAACACAGATTTTATTAATACAGGTGGACATCAAGGAAAAAAAAAGATATCAATTTGATCATTCTAAATATCTCTCAACTGAGTAATTATGTCATGTAATTTTATACATATATTAATAATTTGATGATCCTCAAGTTTCTGTTAAGTTTTTGATTTCTCCATTCTATTAAATTCTATTTCCATCAAAAGGCACTTTAAAACTACTTTTTATAAAATATTATTTCCTGTTTAACTTTCTCTTCTACAATATTTTATTGTAAATAAGTTTTGAATCCTTTAGCATAATACTTATAAGCAGGATTTGGAATGTCAGAAGATGTGCACTATATATATATCTCCACTCTGCTACCAATTTTCTTTAAGAAATACCGTTTTTTGCTAGCAAATACAAAAAAAATTAAATTATTCTTTTCAGTAGGACACAAAATGGGTTGTTTACTTTTCGCTCATTAATTGTGTTTTTGTATTCGAATAATAAATATGTTTTAATAAAAATATTATAAGACACAAATGCATAGCACATTGTTAGTCTGATAATCCGGTAACTCACACGAATGATGGTAATTAAATGTCTACGACCTTCATACTATCTTGAATAGCCATGCTCATATATAACTGATAAAGAGACACTCAAAAAAACGAAATTTCGATCAAAGTTGACTTTTTTTTAGTTATATGTTAGCATGGTACCGCTTTCGATCTGATTTTCATTGTTTGTTCTTTTGTTGTGCTATTCCATCCCTACCTAAGCTTATGGAGAGAGTCAATCTCTAGCAAACATGTTTTTACAAAGAGTTTTCCACATAGTTGTTCTTTTGTCTTTGTTTGACAGACGTATCATTGGCAATCATTCCACATTTCTTATTGTGTTTTTCTTAAAATCTCATACTTACTCGTTCGCACTCTAGAGAGATACAAATTATAGTCACACGAATTCAAAAAGTTTAATAACGGATTGCAGTATGATTTTCATAGGAAGAAATAAACACGTGACTCATAAGAAAACATGTTTCTTAAATGGTATAAGATTTGAAAGTAATGCAGAATAAGCTTGTGCAAATAAATGTCGATTACCTCTTTCGGTATTCCGTGATAGTGACTGACACTCAACAAAAATGAATACTATAAAATAAGCAGATGTGGTATGATTGTCAATGAAACAACTGCCAACCAGTCTTCAAATGAAGTTGGTGTTAGCAATTAAAGACAACCGTATTGCATTCTACAATGAGAAAAAAAAACATACGTATGGTCGGCTATACAAGTCCCCCACATGAAAAATATGAAACATTTCAATTGAGAAAACTAACGGCCTACTTCATAATTCATAGATTTCATACTAGTACACCATAAAAGTGAGATTCGCATCATAAACTTTTTTTATTTTGATTTAAATGATAACCAAGTTAATGATTAATTAACTTTGTTTTGCTGGCCTACTAATTTGTGTGTACATAGTCTACTATAATACTAAGGCTTTTACAACTAAGGAATAGATTCACTAAGCTGTACTTGGTAAAACATTTAGGAATTTTGGTTCTCAATGCTCTACAAATTCGCAATTTATTTGGCCTTTTTACCTGTATTGATTCGAGCGGTACTGATGAGTCTTTTGTTGACGAAACGCCCGTCTGATCCAAATACAAATTGCAATCCTGGTATCTAGGATGAGTTTATTTTGTAGAAAAAACATATAGGGTCAAACATTTCACGTTAGTGAAATTTCTTAGGAAAAAAAATCAAACTTATTTCCAGCTAAATATGGGTACAAGTTATGAATCTTCGGCTCTTTAATCAACATTGTTTATTCTATATACATCAAAATAGTTTCGAGGACAGACGTGTTGTGTGATCATATTTAAGTGATTACCAAAAAATGTAATAAAATATCATATTAAAAAAACCACTTGAAATAAACAATGGAGATCAATGGAGTTGATAGATTACTTTCTGTCTATAAGCGATAACTTTTTGTTACCGACTAGGAAAAACAATCAGGGTTACGGAAATGTGCTTTTATTTAAATAAATTTCAATTATCGATAAAAGATAGAAAAACAATATAGAACGTTTAATTGGAAACACCTACTAGAAAAAAGTAAAATCACAAAAATACTGAACTCAGAGGAAAATCAATTCGGAAAGTCCATAATCACATGGCAAAATCAAATAACAAAACGCATCAAAAACGAATGGACAAGAACTGTCATATTCCTGACTTGGTAGAAACTACTAGAAAAATATCAATCCATAATGCATAATTGTAAAATATAATTGTGAAAAATAAAATTATTGTAATGTGATTGTATGGATAAGTATAATTGTGTGTTTTGTATTAGTTAATTGTGTAAACTAACACTTATATTTACTGTCATTAAAATGTCAATATAAATATGTTAGCACTTGTCTATAAATATATTAGTTTTAGCTTTAATTCTTCTTTTCAATCAAAATCAGAATGTTTTACTGACGATTACTGATACAATTACTTATAAAAATAAAGTTTAACAAACAATCTTATTGAGAACAGAAATTGGGAATGTGTCAGAGAGGCAACAACCTAAAATGACCAAAGAGCAGAAAAGGGCCAAAAGCCACCAATGGGTTATCAATACAAAAATCTCCACTCGGAGGCGGGCCTCAGCTGACCCTTTCAATAGTTATAAAAGACACACGGTCTGTTAGGCTCGGATCCTGTCCATAACATGATAGAAATATTTAAGGTTCTTGTTTTTAATTTTTCCAATCTCATCTACTTTTCTTATACCTACACACTTGCTCATTTGTGTATATAGATATAGGAAGATGTGGTGTTAGTGCCAATGAGACAACTCTCCATCCAAATAACAATTTATAAAAGTAAACCATTATAGGTCAATGTGAATTAAGTTTTATATCCTACATTGAACTTTTGATGTCTTCCCTTACTGAACAGATAACTTTATATAGTGTACGGAGAGTTTGGAAATGCTGTCTAAGATGTTTGATACAACACGAGTAGCAAGATTTTTTGTTTAAACCTTTAACATTATATACATTCAATGGGCATGCGCGTAGCTACGTTTACGTCAAAACGCCCGGGCGTACACTTGCATTTTGAAAATAGTTTTTTTTTTTATCTAAATATAATAAGAAAAACTGGCCGAATGCACATCAGCCTTGTGCTTCAATCTTCAATGGATTGTAATTTTCAATAAAAAGGGACTAAATTTACTTTAATCAAATAGTTCATTTCATATATTAGTTCCAATTTTCTGTAAAAGTCTGAATCTACTGTGAACTCTGCGTACTTTTCTTATATTTAAAGCAATTCATTATCTGCTGAGATTCGATATGCGGTTTGCATTGTTGTCGAGCATGTGACTTATGTTGCAAAAGCGAGACATACAGCCCGTAACAGATAGTGATCGAATTCGCGTTTCTTTACCGTCAGAATAAGTTACGTTATCGACAAACTTTTTTCAGAAGTGACATAATTTAATTTTCTTCATCGACAAAATATTTCATGTCCAACGTGTAAGTTTTCATTGTTTAAGTCGAAGTTTTTTTAACACCGTAATACATTTTTTATAATCAACCTCTGCCATTGGCATTTTCATTTTAACGGTAAAGGATCAAATACGGGATCTCCGAAATTTCTATCATTTGTTACGAGGAAATCATTATTCAATCGAACATATGTCTTTGTTCATGACACATATTATGAAATATAAAGGAGTTGATGTTTTAAGGAACCTGTAGAGGTCTCCACAGGTTTTCAACAAGGGTAAAATTTAAAACCTTGAATATGAAAGCCTCGAAATCCATGATACTTTTTCTTAGTCCGAGATTACTCTGACGTCCAACGGCTATTTTGCCAGACAAGTTGGGGCCGTGGGACGTCAGAGCTCGTCCCTTATCAAAAAGTGGATATTTGCCCACCCAAAATAGATGCGCTGCTTCGTCGCTTCTGGTGCCGATTGAGGGCCTTGGAATTATATAAATCGGGCATCAATCTGTTAATTTTTCATTTATCTCTTCATTTATATAAGTTTTACCTACCTGCCAACCTTTATTTTCCCATATTTTAACAGTTTTCACAGAGACCCATCGATTTCTGCATTTTGGCTTTCATTTTCTTGTCCAAAATCCATCACACATACGGTACACATTGTAGTCCGAAAAAATAAAGGACTTATGATTCCTATCAAACACCTTTTTAATTGTTTACCAGTATATTTCTTTTAGTTTTGGGTAAAATTGTAAAGGAATTAATACTATCCAGACGTCCTTCCATAAATCTTTATTTTCTGTTCTGACTTTGAAGAAATGACTACTTTTCGCCCAATTGAAATGGTCATGGACATATTTTGTTTCATATTATTAGAATTATTTTCAATATTATTGGTATTAAACTTGATTATCGACACATGAAAGTTTGTCAGCATTGTCAATCTTTTTAACGTTAAAGTACCAATAGTTCGGTCACTACTCAATTAAGTTTGTCGATAGCGTAGCTAATTTTGACGGTAAAGAAACATCAATTCGATCACTTCTCTGTTACGGGCTGTATCGTCGTCAGCGCCGTCAATATTTAGGTTCCGAATGTGAACAATTTTTTTTTGAATGACTCTCTGTTTAAAAAAACTGTTTATGATCAAAAGATTATCCAGTTCAATATAATAATGCAATTATTTCTTTAATTTTCCCCACATTTTACGGATAAAAGGTATTTCTTTCTGCAATTAATAAGTGGTCACAGTTTGGTCTTATTTTTTTTTATTTCTTAATTACTTAAATATGTCGAACCTCCAATGAATTTTATGAAAAATTGGAAGAAGTTTTTCTATGATTTAAAATGTCTAAAGCACAATTTTGAAAGCATCTGTTTTCGTTCATTTTTCTGTTCTTTACTGATAGGTGGACTTTTCTTTGCGCAATTAATTGTTTTACATGCTCAATTTATAAACCTTCATAAAATGTGATACATTGGCACCCGTTAAATTTCAAGAAATTACAATAAAGACATTTTTTTATTTTTTTTAAATTCCTGGAAAAAACTGGTAAATTGATTCACTTCTTGTTGAAAGAAATCGTTTTCCAGATTTTTTTTTTATCTAACAAATGTACATCTCTAAGAAATATTTTTTTCGTGTTCATTTAAACAAGTTAAACGATTTGAAAGTAATATTGATTTGAACGTTTTCTCTAGAACCAATGTCCGTTAGCTTCCAATTAACACGATTCCAATTAACACGATGAATAAGTTTTCAAAATTAAACATAAAAATATACCATTTAGATTCAAAAGTATGTTACTATCAATGATTTTTTACTGACAGGAAAGGTATGTCATTCTCGAAAACTCGATCGCTTTCGAGGCTCCGTCCCCTCGAACCAACTACCAGCAAGGGGGGTTTGCATTGAGCGTTTTGTCACCCCCTCAGACCCCTCGCCAAGGTTCGGGCGTAAATATGACCCAGCTACGCCACTGATGGGGTCAATTTTGTATTTCAAAATAGCTCTTTTTTTATTATTTTTTCTTAAAGCCTACCCCAGAAAATACTAACTTTTTTTTATTTTAAACTATTATATCAGTTTAACAGGCAAACATAAGATAAAGTATGAATGTGGTTTTTGTTTAGCTGCTTTTTGCCGATGCAATTTCAGGGGAAGCAAATCTTAATTTACAACGTTCGTTGCAACGGTTTGTTGAAAGCATAATCGAGTACACGCAATATTGTTTGATATGAATAGGTAACATATCTACATGAAAGTTATACCACATTGTAGCTAAAAATCATCTAAATACGTTTAATAATGATTTATGAAACACACGGGGCGGGGGGTAACTTCGATATTTTTTTGGTAGGGGTGTGCCATTTTTTAGATGAAGATCAACAATTTCAAACTGCTTATAATTTAGCAAGGGATTTTTTTCAAAATTTTTGTCAGATCACTATGATGAATATCTCATTTATTTCATTATTAACATCTATCTCGTACTTTTACATCTTTGATTACATTTGAAATTAAACTTAATATTTCTAGAACTTGGCACTTCATCTTTGTTGAATTTTGTATATACCTTTTTACTTTTTTAATGAAATATATTTCTTTCGTCACATGCATATTAGGGAACCGGACTTGGGACACAATCAGAGTTGTCAAACATACCAAACTTCAGTCCAAACAACCCGACCAGAAAATGTGGATTGATGCTATCGACACACGCCGGATTTCATACCCGAAGACAATAAATATTTTAAAGTGCTTTATCAACATCAAAAGTCAAAGCTTTATCTGCAATTAAAAACATTAAAACAATGATGAATTGGCCGCAAAAGTTAATGCAAACGCTTTATTGGCAGCAGAAGTAAATGCATTATTGGCAATAGAAAAAAATGCTTTATTGTCATAATGGCAGTAGAAAAAGTAAATGCCTTATTGCCAAATAAGCAACAAAAGTAAATGCTTTATTGCCATTTTCGCAGTAAAAGTAAATGCTGTATTGCTATATTAGCAGTAAAACTAAATGCTTTATTGCCAAATAAGCAGCAAATCTAAATGCTTTATTAGCAGCAGAAGTAAATGCTTTATTGGTAGCAGAAGTAAATGCTTTGTTGGCAGCAGAAGTAAATGCTTTATTGGTATCAGAAGTAAATGCTTTATTGGCAGCAGAAGTAAATATTTTATTGACAGCAGGAGTGAATGCTTTATTGGCAACAGAAGTAAATGCTTTATTGGCAGCAGAAGTAAATGCTTTATTGGCAGCAGAAGTAAATACTTTATTAGCAGCAGAAGTAAATGCTTTATTGGCAGAAGTACATGCTTTATTGGCAGCAGAAGTAAATGCTTTATTGGCAGCAGAAGTACATACTTTATTGGCAGCAGAAGTAAAGGCTTTGTTGTCAGGAGAAGTAAATGCTTTATTAACAGCAGGAGTAAATGCTTTATTGGCAGCAGAAGTAAATGCTTTATTGGCAGCAGAAGTAAATTCTTTATTGGCAGCAGAAGTAAATGCTTTATTATCAGCAAGAGTAAATGCTTTATTGGCAGAAGAAGTAAATGCTTTATTGGCAGCAGAAGTAAATGCTTTATTGGCAGCAGAAGTAAATGCTTAGTTGTCAGCAGAAGTAAATGCTTTATTGGTAGCAGAAGTAAATTCTTTATTGGCAGCAGAAGTAAAGGCTTTGTTGTCAGGAGAAGTAAATGCTTTATTAACAGCAGGAGTAAATGCTTTATTGGCAGCAGAAGTAAATGCTTTATTGGCAGCAGAAGTAAATTCTTTATTGGCAGCAGAAGTAAATGCTTTATTATCAGCAAGAGTAAATGCTTTATTGGCAGAAGAAGTAAATGCTTTATTGGCAGCAGAAGTAAATGCTTTATTGGCAGCAGAAGTAAATGCTTAATTGTCAGCAGAAGTAAATGCTTTATTGGTAGCAGAAGTAAATTCTTTATTGGCAGCAGAAGTAAATGCTTTATTGTCAACAGAAGTAAATGCTTTATTGGCAGCAGAAGTTAATTCTGTATTGGCAGCAGAAGTTAATGCTTTATTGACAGCAAGAGTAAATGCTTTATTGGCAGCAGAAGTAAATGCTTTATTGGCAGCAGAAGTAAATGCTTTATTGGCAGCAGGAGTAAATGCTTTATTGGCAGCAGAAATAAATTCTTTATTTGCAGCAATTGTATATTGGGAACATATTGAGCAGAAACAGTCAAAGATTTGATGCCACATGTTACCCAAGAAAGAGGATGGCATTCAATTTGAAAACGAAAGGAATATTATCTTAGTGTTAAGTTTAAAATCTGGTTGCCAAGTTTGTGTGTTCTAAATGCAATGAAAAGACCCTGTGAATTTAAGTGAAACTGTTTAATTCTTCAACCGAACCAAACAACAAAAATAAAGCTACCCCCCCCCCCCCCCCAAAAAAAAAACATGGTTAGGACACATTTTACGAATTGAAAACAGATGTTCTGTTTTAAGACGAAAACTGAGAAAACTAATGATTTTTTTTTATCATCGAACAGGATAATGTATTATAGCTAGAATTCCATCAAAAACAATTACGAAAAAAATGGAAATTGAAAATATATTAGCAATTCAGCTAACTTAAAAAGAAAAAAAGAAAACAAGACATCAAGTGCGTTATATCAAGTTAAAGGATTAGGTTGGGACATTCAGATATTGGATAAAGAACAAAACCATGACTTAAAATCATACAAGGCGATTTTCGACGTAACATGTGGATTTGAATTATATCTATAGAAGCAAATATTTAAGGATTAAAGCGTATTCAAAGTTGACAAGAACACAATATTTCTTAGATTAACAAAAATAATGATGATGGAGAAATCATGTCCTAACATTCAAAATCGTACTAACCTTACATGTACAATCTGAATACCAGGTTTAAAACTTATAACTTTTTAAACAGTATTTGACTAATTGAAAAAGCCTCATGGTTATAAACCGACATTAGATATTGAAATTCAATGTCACGAACATCAGCAGAAATGAATGTAAAACTTAAATGAGATTATATAGATTAATCTTGCATTGTCTGTTGTATTAACTGTTATTGCCGTGGTGTAGTGGTTAGTACATCGGACTACTAACACAAAGGTTCCTGGTTCGATTCCCGTTCCGGGTAGAAAATTTCAAGGACTGAATTTCGGCTCTTCTTTGACACCATTTTCGAGTATCGTCTTGAGGAAACGATGATAGCCCCTCGGAAGGGGACGACAAATGATTGATTCGTGTTAAGAGAGAGCCATGTCTCTTGCACGCAAAAGATACCCTTGTAGATTTGGAACTGTAGTGAACTGTAAAGGCACCAGTAGATCAAAATTTGAAACAATTCAACAGGAAAAACAACGTCCTGATTTACAACGACAATACGATAAACAGTCATAAGCAGTCTGAGATAAGCCTAACCATTTGTGTTCTTTTTTAAATTGTTTCACATTTTGTCAAATCGGGGCCTACATAAGAAAATGCCTGTACCAAGTCAGGAATATGACAGTTGTTATCCATTCGTTTGATGTGTTTGAGATTTTGATTTTGCCATTTGATACGGGAGTTTCCTGTTTGAATTTTCATCGGAGATCAGTATTTTTGTTATTTTACTTTTTCTGATGCTTTTTGATTGCTTTTGAAAAATGCACGGTTTCATGTAATTGGTAAACATCCTGGTACTTTGGTTAATTAAAAGAAATGTTAACATCTATCTTAATGAATGTTGGGGGAAAGGTCATACACCAAAAAATCACAGAAAAAAATCATTAAAAAATGTCACTGAAAAAATAGTCCCAGTACTAAAGTTGACAGAAAATGTAGTCACACTAATGAGGATAACAACTAGTTTACTTGGTAAATTGAGGTTTTTAATGTAAGATTTTCATGATGAATGAATTCCTCATGAAAATCTTTGCTTCTTTGAAATTCTTTGCTTGTTTGAAAATCTTTACTTATTTGAATATAATTGAAAATATTTATTATTTTTTTCTATATTTAATGTTATATGGAACTTTTAATAGTAAATAAATGAAATAAAGTTTAATATTCTAAAGATCAACATGTTTGATACAGTGATATTTGTGTATGTTTTTAAAAATACAAGAAGCAGCTTAACAGTTTTTCCCAATACTAGAAAATGTCATGTAATAAAACAATTTTTGACTTTCGCTATCAGTTAATACATATACTTTCTACCGCTGCATCGAGTTACATACGATAGATTGAAAACAAACTGACAACTCCATGGCTAAAAATAAAAAGACAAATAAACAAATAATAGTACACAAGTCACAACATATGTACTTCGGTCAACGTTTTTAACACTATAAATTTACAAAAATACAGTAATCTTTGATTAATATTTTAAATTCTATTTAACAGTAGGTAATAAGGGGTTGACTTTACGACCAAGTAACTTGTGCTAAGAAGTACTAAACCATACATTGTCATAAAACATCTCAAGTATGAAATTAAAAAGCTGTATATTTATTGTAATTATCATGGCCATTATGGAAGTGTTTCAGTTTTCTCCCATTTATGACGAATAACATATTAATAATTGATTATATAACGATTAGAAATGAGATTAAAATCAACGATTTAAAGTTCTTATTAAAACCTCGATAGACATTTAGTCTCTAGAACAAATTCTTACTGGAGTTGGCTATTTTTTAGGTCCTATTTGGTAATTTAGATTTTTAACTGTTTCGTCTTATACACCCTTGGCTTTAAAATATTCGACTTTGAGTATTCCTGATGAAGGCAAATCGAGATAAGCTCTTCTGAAGCATGAACTTTATAACGTGTTGTTTTAATTATTTTATAAAAGTGTAAACTCCCAAATGATAAATATATATATGTGCTTCCCTGTTCCCGACATAGACATCCAATTGATGTATGCGTACTCTCTGATATGTGTTTGTTCGTTTGTTATGTTGTTATATATTTTTGTTTATTTCAGTAAAAGAGGGACGAAAGATACCAGAGGGACAATCAAACTCATAAATCGAAAATAAACTGACAACGCCATGGCTTATAATGAAAAAAAAGTCAAACAGACAAACAATTGTACACATAACATAACATAGAAAACTAAAGAATAAACAACATGAACTCACCAGAAATTAGGGGTGATATCAGGTGCTCCGGAAGGGTAAGCAGATTCTGCTCCACATGTGGCACCCGTCGTGTTGCTTATGTGATAACAAATCCGGTAAATAGTCTAATTCGGTAGGTCACATTCATGAAAGAAAAGGGGGTTGTAGTTACGACGTAAGGAACATATCCGACATCATTTGTGAAACAGTTATTCCATAACGGTCAACCAACTCGTGATGGCGTCCGTAAAATTTACGAGGTGATGATTTCAACTTCACCATTTGGAACTCTTGGTTTAATAGCTTCTTTGTGAACAGCAAACCTTTACCAAGGAAATCATGATAGGAAATGCACGCACGGGAATATCGTATCAATTAGGAGATATATACCCCGTATGCAGGTGCTGCTGGAATATTGCTACATAGAAATGGAAAGTTCACAATTGGAAAGCTGAAATCATCTTTTTTGTCGTAAAGTTTGTTTTCAACCGACCCTCATTGTCAATTTCTAAATGTAAGTCAAAATATGAGGCCGACTTAACTGTTTCTGTAGTATCCTTTATCTCTAGTTCGATGGGATAGATGCGTTCAACATAGTCACCAAATTTTGAATTATTTAGTGAAAGAACATCATCTATATAGCGGAAAGTAGAGTTAAAGGATATTGCTAACTTCTTATCTTTCTTCCTAGGAAGGTCCTGTATGAAGTCAGCCTCATAATAATAAAAAAACAAGTCGGCAAGAAGAGGGGCACAATTTGTTCCCATTGGAATGCCGACAGTCTGTTGAAAAACATGTCCTCCAAATGTAACAAATATGTTGTCAATCAAGAAATCAAGCATCTTGATATTGTCAGTTTCAGAGAATTTTTTGTTTGAATCAGGGTGATCCTTTACAAAGTAGGATTTATCCCTCCCTAAGACAAGATACTTGTATCTACGTTGGCCATTCTTTTTTATGAAACAAAACAATACCAACTCTTTCAATTTGTATTTTAGTTTGGAATGTGGAATACTTATGTAAAGTGTAAAAAAGTCAAATGTTTAAATACGATTACAAGATGAAAGAGAGTTAGATTGTATGTACTCTAAAAGATCTTTGGAATTTTTAAGTATCCACATCTGATTCACGCCACCTTCTGAATAGGCAGTTTCACAATAACTTTGAAGCCCATCTTTGATTGCTGATAAAATAGATGTTAATAATTTAGAAAGAGGTTTCGTGGAGCACTTTGAAGACCCAGCAATATACCGTTGTTTGTAAGGACACTTATGTAGTTTAGGTATCCAATACAGTGATGGAAGATCCAGTTCTTCATCTTTGGTTGAAATCCCAAAGGAACATAGAACAGACCTATGATTATCTAGGATTTCCTTTTTGGTATTATAAATGTCGTGAGGGTATATGTTGAGTTTCTAAGTGAATTGTCAATACCTAATTCGTTTATCAAGCAGTTAATGTAATGAGTTTTACACACTAAAACGATGTTGTTTGGGGCTTTATCTGCGGGGACAACAACATATTTGTCATGAAGGTAGGATAAGTGTTTTGCAACATTTGGATCTTTAAAGATTGACGTAACATGGGCATTGATAGACCCATTCAGTTTCTTAATTCTGATTTGTATCAACGACCTCACTAAAGTATGACATTGTATCAACGACCTCAGTAAAGTATGACATTGTCTAACGTGAATGTGACCTTCTATACTGTTTATGACGTTCTTGCAAATTTACTCGAATCTACAGCTTCTAATTATATTTTAGTTTGGATGGCGGAATAACTTTATATTTGCATGTTTAATACTTGGAGTTTGCTTTCACTAAGAAAATGAATGTCATTCATATGTCTTTGTTTACCATTGATTTGCTTGTATTTAAATATTTTGCTATATATTATAATCGTATTCCATTCTGTGCTGACTATTATTGTATGCTCTTTTATTAACGTTTGAAAATTCAAATGATCAAAATGAAATTTGGGTGAAGGTTGAGATCTAAAATATAGTTCAACCCTGGTTCTTTGTCTGCCCTACGTTTTTAAATTTGGAAGTTTTGTCATTGGGGTGATTGAGGTAATTGACATATATTTAAAGGTATTTGTTATTTATATTTTTGAATATTTTTTTCCTTATTTGTTATTAATAAATTTTATGCACAATATATAAACGTTGACTGAAAACACATACACACCAACATACACACTCTCACCAACATGAGATGATGTATGATGTGGTATGACTAACACAGAGACTCTATCCATCAGAGGATAAGAAGATATACAAAAACATATTCTTTATTGGATTTAATTACTTTCCAGTTTGCAATATCAATGTTATTTCATCGTACCTTCTATTGAGGAGGATGCTTCAAGAAAATGCCTGTACCAAGTCATGAATATGACAGTTGTCATTCATTTGTAAGATGTGTTTGCGCTTTTCATTTTTGCCATTTAATAAGAGACTTTCCGTTATGAATTTTCTCGGAGTTCAGTATTTTTCTGATTTTACTTTTTAAGATATTTCTTTTTTGAGGTAGGGGTATCTCTCGATTTGCCATGCTAATAAAATAGTTACATTTACTACCAATGCATCAAAACCTAATATGTTTGATAATCTTTTAGTTTCTATTATTTTTTCTTTGATTAAACTACAACAGAGTACGTGCAACTGTTGATGAAATTAATAATGTTTAAATGCAAATTGTGTTTCACTAATCATTTTTTTTTACATTTCTGTTCAACATTTTCTTTTGTTAAAACAGATCAGTGCACTGTTCCTGCACTTGAGTCTGTATATTTTCCGCTCATTAATAAAATAGCCCCACAAAGGGAACATACAGATAACCAGTAAGTCAGACAAATCTGTCGGCGTTTTATCGAACCTTTAATTTTTGTGAGGAATTATGTAAACATTAACTAGAAAATTTCTGACAAAATTGTTACATAACAATAGCAATCTTCTACCAAGGAAGTCATGTATTTCCATTACAATCATTACGATAATTACAAAACTTAAATGTTGAGACACGCAGAAAACAAATATGAAAAGGTGTAATATATTTATATAACAAAAACCCACCGACACAAATAATCGAAAAGAAGGAAAAATCGTTAAAATTTAATAAAGACGGACAAGGTTTTTAAGCTATTATCTTTTGATTCAGAATGGTACATCTTGAATTTTTACCAACATATACCCGGTATTACAACTTTTATACTTGAATAAGCAAATAGAATGTTCCTATCTATTATTCATTTCTACTATAGAGTTTAAACAATAATGCATCTATCAAAGATTAATGTCTTACGAGATTTTCAAATGAAATGTGCCTATTAATACGTTAAATGGTCCGATTCAGTATTTATTTACAACAATATATATATTGAGGACGATTTGGAGTATAATACGACAAAACCTGCTACATAAAATGGCAAAAACAGGAAAAAAAACAATGGGAAATCTAGAAGTCAGTATTTGTTTTTCAACATTCGACAAAAACCTGACATAATGTCAAGCTGTTAATACACCCGACAATATATCGATATATTATTACAACAAAGGCTACCTAAGATCTGCCTACACACCATCTTTTCTGATTGATCCAAATGGCATCGTGGTGCTGAATTTGGTGTTTTATGTGTTGTATTTCGTTGCAGTTTCGTTTTGTTTAAATGCTCTGTTATCATTATTTGTTCAGGTACGTTTTAAATAATACTATTTAGTTTTAATGTTTTTCACCTAGGTACTGTATATGTGCTTTTTTATTACTAGTATTTAGTTAAAAGTATCATTTGTTTGTGCGTTTCTCTGTGATGAATGTTCTTGTGTGTGGTTGTGCTGTATTTCTTTCACGTAGTCTTGTCATTTGGCGATATTTGTTCAACATTGTCATAAAACGGGAGGTTTAGCAAGCTACTAAACCATGTTCTTCCCACAGATTGTTTTTAAAACGTTCTGTACCGAGTAAGGAATATGGCAGTTTTGATCAAATAGTTCGTTTCTATGTATTTTTGGTGTTTGTTTCTTGTTGCACTACAGTGTTCCTTTTGATTCGTTGTTTTCCACTTATAGTTGATGCGTTTCCCTCGGGTTTCGTTTCTAACCAGGATTTGTTTTCTCTCAATCGATTGATGACTTTGGAACACCGATTTACTTCTGTTACCTTTATAAAGCACTGTATATTTTGGAGGTTAATTTCACAAAACGCACCTTTTGAGCATGATTGTATTACAGTGCAATTACACTATTTATTCTTATTTAAAATGAATCCTAAAATCAAATTGTGTAAAAACGTCATAATTTTCGGATTGTGAAAGCATCATGATGATAAATATCTTGGTAGTTTTATCTGAAAGTTCAAATGTAAGGTTTAATGGTTAGGAAAGCAACAATCATTTCAATAACAGAAATTGGAAAACATTTTTTCCATAAGACGATCAATATTTTCAGATTAATAAAAGACTTGTTGTTACAAATAGTTGATTTAACAGCTTGTTTGGAATCTAGAAATTCATTATCAGACAAACTTGTATTCACATTTAATTCACTTTAATGGATAGCGTCACTGTGGAGTCTTATATAGACGAAACGCGCGTCTGGCGTACTAAATTATAATCCTGATACCTTTGATAACTATTTACACCACTGTGTCGATGCCACTGCTGGTGGACGTTTCGTCCCCGAGGGTATCACCAGCGCAGTAGTCAACATTTCTGTGTTGACATGAATATCAATAATGTGGTCATTTTTATAAATTTCCTGTTTACAAAACTTGAATTTTCGAAAAACTAAGGATTTTCTTATCCCAGGTATAGATTACCTTAGCCGTATTTGGCACAACTTTTTGGAATTTTGGATCCTTAATGCTCTTCAACTTTATACCTGTTTAGCTTTATAAATATTTTGATTTGAGTGTCACTGATGAGTCTTATGTAGACGAAACGCGCGTCTGGCGTACTAAATTATAATCCTGGTACCTTTGATAACTAATTATACAATTTCAATGATAATGTTTGCCAAAATAAAACAGTTAATCAGCAATTTATATTTCAATATACATAATACATTTACTTTAATTAATTCCTGTTAAGACTCAGGAATGTGTCGTGTCGATACACTAATCAGACTTTTTTTTTCAGTCGAGACAGTGTCAAAACATATAAAGACATCCCTAGTTTTTGGCGGGGTTCGTGTTGTTTATTCTTTAGTTTTCTATGTTGTATCATATGCACTATTGTTTGTCTGTTTGTCCTTTTCATTTTTAGCCATGATGTTGTCAGTTTATTTTCGATTTATGAGTTTGACTGTCCCTCTGGTATCTTTCGTCCCTCTTTTAAAGCTGCCAAGAATGTGCCAAGATATTTTCAGACATCTTTAAGACTGTAAAGAATGTGTCGAGACATATTCAGATATCATTATGAATGTCAATGACTTTAAGACAGTCAAGAATTGGCCAGGACTTATCAAGACACTTTTCAGACTGTTCAGAAAGTGTCCAGAAGTTTTAGACAATGTTAAAACTGTCAAGACATATGTCAGAAAAATAAAGTAATGTTACAATTAGTCGGGAGCAATGTCCAAAATCAAAGTAATTATATAAGACAAATTCAGACTTTGTCAAGAATTATTTCAAAAATTCAAACAAAAAGAGAATGTTATGTAAAAGTTTATGCAAATTCAGACAAAAATTAGTATTTGTTCAGTCTCGTTTTTTATTCAGCCTTTTAAAAGTTTTGCATCATAGAAGGTAATTGTGCTTGCTAGGATGTTAATTTTTTTTTGTTATTCTTATTTTCAATCAAATATATATTTAGAAGGTGAAATAACTAAAACAATACATTTTGAGCATGTTAAATACATAGTACCATGACACGATCTTCTCTAAAACAAATCGCGTAATAACACTTGATTTTCTAATTTTGAAGGCATCATAAAACTATCATGGGTGCAGTAGCTTCAACTTAAAGTAATCAGGATATATTTGATGGTTTGAAATAAACAACAATCATTCCACTAACAGAAATGTTTTAATTAAACGCTCACTATTTTGAACATATTGAACAGTTAGTATTGACATTTGTGTTCACATTAATTTACTTTTATAGGATTTTATTCAGTTCTACATGATAATGTTTGATTTGCCTTGTACGATTAAAATCACCTGCAATTACCAGTCAAAATAAAAAAGAGTTAATCAACAATAACTATTTCAATATAGAAAAAACTTCAAACAAAACAAATCAATCACAAAAATATGACATTCAAGCACAACATGGATATAATAAAATGCTACTTGATATTATCTAAAATTAGAGGCAACAGTAGTTAAAATTTCATAAATGTATTAAAAAATGAAATTTAAAGATAATAGAGAGTATTTCATAAACTCGTCAGGCAAAAAAGGTAGCTAAAAGATGTATGTCTTACACATTTATTCATGTATATCCCGCTGTTTTATTCTTCTGTGAATTTAGATAACAAAATCTCCTTCCTATAATCATTAAAAATACGTGAAACGGAATATTCACAAAGAGAGGCCATCAGCTAGTTTATGAATCAATTACTTGTCATAGAATAATTGTACTTTGTATGAACTGGCAGCATATCATGAATGATTCAACATCAAACGACTTGATATCAAGTATTGGTAGTTGATATGGTAATATTTTACGCTATGACCTTTTGTATATGTTTGACATAGTCTGACATCTTATTCTTTGTGTTATAATAATTAGTCATTTCAGTATTCAGGTTATTGGAACAAATATTTTATTTTACATCTTACATCTTGGTTGTGATAATAATGTGTCATATCTGCATTTAGGTTATCGATACCATTTTATTTGGGGTAGGAGGTTTTTAAAGGAATAGGCTGGGCTTGTAAAAACTTAAACTAAATCATTTTGCCCAAGACAGAAAGCAAAAAGACAAAATTTAAAATACAGGACGAAATTATACAATACTGATACGTAACTGGTGAAAATTATATTCCATTATTCTAAAATTATCCTGTATCACCCATAGGTAACAAAATGGTCGTTCAATAATTGTTGTTTCTCTCTTTTATGATACTGGTTTCTTCAGAATTGACAAAGAATGTAAGTTGGTGCTTAAATAAAAGTTTTCCAACCTTGTATTGGTATTAAATTTCAATGACAAACTGGAAAAATCATCACAGACACAAATATTGTATGCTGAACAGTGAGTATGACCCCGAAGTATGTTCAAGTTTTAATTGGGTTTTGAATATACTTGAAAACAGAACTTCAGTATAAGGATAGTTTCTTTGAGAAATAAGCTCATCATAGATACCAGGATATGAAATTGATAAGTTATTCAATCAATACTTGGAGTAACTATAAAATTTAAAGAGAAATGTTATTGAACCGGTTTTGCAATTCGTCAAATAATTATTTAAATATCTCACCAGTGGTGACCAAGGCTTAAACATTGCAAAAACTAATAAACACTCAAGAGCTGATATAGCTTAATCAAAATTCTACATTACTTTAAAACATTTCCAATTGTTAATCACTTCAATATCACCAAAGTCGTATTGTTTTGACATTATCTAAATACTGAGACACTGGTTTTGCTATTCCTTCAATGGAGATAAACAATAATAGAAAACAGAGTGGTTATAAATGATGAATTAGTCTCTTCTCATCATATGATGTTGAAGTGTTTGCAGATTTTATGTTGATCTGGTATAAAATATCTATGTCATTCTAAAATATGTAAATGCGTTACCTCAGGAATCTCTATTTTAAAATACCACAAATTTCTTTGGTATTTATTCCAAATAGATACAACTTGAGAATAAAATTTGCATAATTTGGATATAAATAAAGTTTCTGCAAACATGTTATGTTTACCAATTGCTCCCTAATATTAAATGAAACAGTATGACTATCTCATCGTTACAATGAAAAAGTCATTATTTTAAATTTGATAATAAAATTATCAGATGAGAATGCGACTTGAACTGAAAGGAAATATTAAATGATGCATTGAATGCCTTATCACAATTACATCATAACTTTGCTATATCAAAGGGAATTGACCTTTCTGCAGATATATGTGATACAGTAATTCCCCTTTTCAGAATCTAAAGGACTATGGGTAATCTCATTATTCGTACACCAAAATGAAAATAACGTTACGTATTTCCATTGTTTAAAAAATTTCAAACCAATCACAACGTTTTGGTGTACATTTTGAAAGTATTACCCAGCTAAATGCATTATATTCTGAAACGACGAATTATTTTATGTATCGGATGTAAACAATGTCTTTCTATGCGTTATGTTACAATGTACATGAGAATGGTTGCTGCATGCATTAACGCAACTTATTTAGAAGATTGTGTCCGTAGACTGTATAAGTTTGGTTAGCTTCTGGTGTTCTGACAAATTGCTATACACAGGAAAAATGATAAAATTGTAGGTTTTGTTCCGGTTTTTTTTCACAACAGATTTTTTTTTATATTTTTTCATTTTGATATCACAGAAAATGGTTCAAATAGGATACGTACAAATCGAAAAAATGTTCGATAATTGGATAAACAAGAATTTAGAAAAAAAATGTATATTCAAAAAGGTGGACATGACAACTTCGAAATCAAACATTATCTAACGTTATTCTATAAACAATGACATTTTTAAGAGCAACTAAATATTATACATGGAAATTCACAAACTTGACATTCCTCGGTTACTTTCCTTTAACTGACGAGTTTTGTTTTTTTTTCAATTTCAAACTGATACTTGGACACGTAAAGTAATCAGTTTCATGTTAAAATATGTTGACGCTCAGATCAAAATAATTATGAAACCGAACAAGTATAAATTTGAGGAGCATTGAGGAGCCAAAATTCCAAAAACGTTGTGCCAAATACGGCTTAGGTAATCTATGCCTGCGATAAGAAAATCCTTAGTTTTTCGAAATATTTTTATACAAAAATGAATCGCACCAATATTATAATATAATGCATCAACATTCAAATCGCATTTTTTAATTTAGAATATTATAGATTTGTGCATTTACATCCCCACATTATCTTAAAAGATAATGACATTAAAATATTAAAACGTACATTTGTTAAATCAGCAAATTGAATTCTTATCAATTTCAGAACTTATTACCACTAAACTGAAACTTTCCGTATCAATATGAAGATTAAAACAATATATAGTAATATATAAGTCATTTACAAGTTTGTTTTCCTTCAAAACACGATTTTATTTGCTGCCCTACAACAGCAACACAAAAATATGAAAAATTAAAATGTCAATTGTTCTTGAACAATTGAGAGGTCTTTCCTTTTCGTAATGTAAAATACATGTTCCAATAATCGTAGATACATTGAAAAGCTCTCAAACACACATAAAACCGTTAAAATATGACAAAAACAACAAATTCGCTTTTTAGGACATGACCTTGACTTTTAACCTTGTGACCTTTGTAAAGGTCATTGGTCCACAATGTCATTATAAAAGACCCCATGGGTTTAGGACCTTTGGTACAAGAGTTAAAGCTAATTTTGTCTTTTCATAAACTGTTAATGGGGGTTATGCCCCTTAAGGGTATGTCAAAGCTCTTCGGTCAAAATGTAAAAAAAAGTTGCGCCTTAGTCAACTCAACATTTTTCACTATTTACTATTTCTGTAAGTATAATCGTTTTTGAGATATCAAATAAAAGTTGAAAGGTCAAAGATCAAGGTCAACCTTAAAAAGCTTGAAAACACACTAAAAATCCTTTAAATAAGGTTAAAAACACTAAATTCGCTATCTGGGACATGACCTTGACCTTTGAACTTTTGACCTTTATCAAGGTCATTAGTCCCAAATGTGATTGCTGAAGACCCCATGGGTCTAGGACCTTTGGTTTTATAGAAAAAGCTGATTTTGTCTTTTCAGAAACCTAAAACAGGGGTTATGCCCCTTACAAAAAGGTCAAATCTCTTCGGTCAAAATGTAACAAAGTTGCGCAGTAATGACCCAAACATTTTCCACTATTTAAAACGTCTGTAAGTTTAATGGTTGCTGAGATTATCCGGTAACAAGGTGTTAGGTAAAAGGTCAAGGTCAACGTACACATTTGACCTTGAGATATTTTTCAAATTCACATGAATTGATGATGAATGGTGAAGATCCTAGGTGTCTACGACTTACGGTTTCTGAGTTTGGGTGGCCAACCGACACCGGTTAATTTTAATAGGGGCATAACCCTACCAATGAGTCGTTGAATCCTTTCAATCCAAAAGTGACGAAGAACCGGGGTCTGGTCCTGAACAAATTTCAGCCTTTGTTTTTTTTCTACCTATTACGGTTACGGTGTTGGAACGGTAACAAGGTTTTTGGGTTTCGGAGGGATTACTCCGAACCAACAAAATATTTCGACTCACAGGGTGAGTTCCAGATAGGTATTCATGACACCGATACAAAGTGTGAACATGAAAGCGACACGTCTTACGGTTAAGGCTGCTAACTTCGTCAAAACTATACCAGTTATAGTAACGGAATTTGGGGAGACATGCATGTTTCCTGATGCCCAACCCTTTCCTAACCTTATACAGTAGTGAAACAGCATGACGCAAGAACAAACTGCAACAATTGGACCTGTTTTGTGCTGATGTGATGTATTAAGTCGGGACCTTCAATAGCTTGCTATTGAATGCCATATCGAAGACAATAACAATCAAAACCAAGGAGTAAATAAAGACTCATAAAACCAAAAGACATTTACATCAACAGTTACAAATAATAAATAAGAACAACACGAAATCCACAAACAACCGGGAGTGAAATCAGGTGCTCCAAAAGGGTAAGCATTTTCTGCACGGTACACGGCACCCGTCGTGTTATTTTTTTGTTCAGTTAGTCTGTTTGAAGACCAAACCTCCAAATTCAACCAATATGTTTTCAATTAAAAAGTCCAGCATGTCAGTGATATCCTCTTCTGTATATTTTTTGCTTGACTCTGTATGATTTTTCAACAAGTAAGCTGAATTCCTGCCCAAAACTAGATAATTAAAACGTCTAGTGCCCTTTTTGTTAAAAAAAAATGACGAGTTCTTTCAGTCGAACTTTGAGTTTTGTATGTGGAAAAGTGGTATAAAGATTTGAAAAATCAAAGGGTTGGTACAATATTTTAATGATTGAGATCGTAAATTCACCAATAACTCTTTTGAATTTTTCAGTATCCACATCTGATTAACATCACTTCTTGAATATGCCGTTTCGGAATATTTCACAAGTCTTTCTTTAACTGCAGTGAGTATGGCACTTAGAAATGGGTTTAGTGGAACACTTGGAAGAACCTGCAATATTTCTTTCCTTATAAGGATTCTTGTGAAGCTTAGGAATGCAATATAAGGATGGAAAATCCTGGTCTCCATCCTTTGGATTAACACCAAAGGAGATTTGTGGTTTTCAAGAATCTCCTGCTTCGTAAGGGTACTAAGTGTATATATAGGATTTTTAAGTGTGTTATTTATCCCGAATTCCTTAATCAGGCAGTCAATGAAGTGTTTCTTGCAAACAAAAACAATATTGTTTGAGGCTTTGTCAGCTGCAACGACAACATATTTGTTATGGAGGCAAGAAAAATCCTTCATGACCTGAGGGTCTTTAAAAATTGAAGGAGCTTTGGTGCTCATTGACCCTTTAAGCTTACTAACTCTTATCTGAATCAATGACCTCACTGATTTTACCCACTCCGAAAGAGTGTCACCTTCAACCTTTTCTCTTTTTGTCCAGTCTTTTACATAATCCTCAACATAATTGATTAGTAGTTTGAAGTTCTGCTTCCAGTTGATTGACTGTGGCTCTTCGAACCCTAGGAGAAAAGTTGTCTCAACTTGTAGTTATTGACTATGTTTGGTCTCCAGAAATTACATGGCTAGCAGGATTATACATGAAACGGGAAAGCGAACAGGCACAATCAGGTGGTTTAGCTTTGAGTTCATCAATATTTAGATTCTGCAACACTTTTTTCGATTAAAAATGTTAGATGCAACAGGGTTGGTGTACAAATACAATACTATAGGAGAAGAATGATCCTTAATGTAAGAAGGAATATTGCTTTTTACTATTTTATGGTGAAGAATATTACTTATATTTAGAGCATTAATATCCTTGTTTGTGAACTTCCAGTTAAAGAATGAACGTTTTTGCAGTTCCTCCGAATGTTCAAAATAGAGTCTGAAAAATCTATGGTTACCAATATCCATCACCATGACAACTATGTTATATTTCGTAGATCGACTATCTGTAGTGTGGCATTCTTCACATGCTTTCAATAGAGGGCTCAGTCTAGAAAGCGTTATGAAACATTCACGTTATTTTGCGTCTGATTCTTTTTTTTCGTCTCTAAGGCAATCATACATCTCATATGATTTAGTTGGGTTGTTTTTCTTTCATTATCTTATCAACATTAGTATTAGATTTTCGATATTCAAATCTTTTGGCTTCGGCATCACTGAAGAGACATTATTTGTCGAACTGTCTATTTTTGAACATTAAAATTGGTACCAGTTTTTGTTATAAATAACTATATAGTTACATATAATTAGATATTGTTTAAATTTTTTATAAGAAAATTAACGCTGCAACCGATGATAACAATATTCAAAGATCGTATTACAATGTTAATTCAAATAATAAATGTATTCAGAGGATCGATTCGCTTACATTTTTTTTTATCAAAGCTATAGATTATGTATACATACATAAAACATATGTTGCGTGGATTTTGTTTCATGGATAGATACAACATATCTTTTGTTTTTCTATAAAAAGAATGTTTCAAATAAACTCAACATAGATACCATGATTAAAATTTGGTATTTACGCCAGGCGCGCGTTTCGTCTACATAAGACTCATCGGTGATGATCAAATCAAAAAATGTTAAAAAGGCCAAATAAAGTACGAAGTTGTAGAGCATTGAGGACAAAAATTCCTAAACGTTTTGTCAAATACAATTAAGGTAATCTATTCCTGAGGTAGAAAAGCCTTAGTATTTCAAAAATTCAAAGTTTTGTTAACAGTTAATTTTTAATTATGAACATATCAATACCTACTGGGCTGGTGGGGAATTAAAACTCCACTAGCAGTGGCATCGATCCAGTGGTTGTAAATAAACTCATCATAGATACCAGGATTGAAATTTAATAAAAGAATTGTGTTCTTTTATGCTTCATAGAATTACTGCTAAAGACTATTTAAACTTATATTGGGTTTCTTTTTATAATTGGTCCGAGTTTAATCTGTGTAAAGGACATCATTGAAAAGTCGAATCTTATTGAGATGCACTAACTTTTTTTTCCCTTCAAATATTGTTTTGTTCATTTACGGGATTAATGAAATTTCAATGTAAATATTCTTGGACACGATGGGACATTTAAAATTACTTTTTCCGTATTAAAATTCTGAAGATATATGAACTTTGAAATCTTCGCATGGTCTTATTTTTTGTATTATTCAATATGTTTTCATTTGAATCAATGTGGAATTGCAGTGGTCTGACATTTAAAAGATACGAGTTCTTTGTGCATCAGACAAAACTCTTTTTAGCTTTCTTTCTGAAACTGTTACATTGTAACATTGTTTAATGACTGTTTCTCTTATAAGTGGACTGACTATCTTAATGGTGAACTAATCTATCATATCTAAAGTCAAAATCAATATTATCCGCTAAAGTTTCATATAATAATGAATGCAGAATAAAAACTAGTTTTTATTTTTTCATTGTTAAAGGTATCGAATGAAGTGAAGGGATTGCTATACAAATTATAAATTGATTCAAAGCCGTTATTAAAATGGTTATTTTAAACATGCATTTCCCTCAGTTTAAGTTTGTAACCCGGATTTGGGTTTTTTTCTATCGATTTATGAGTTTCGAACAGCGGTATACTACTTTTGCCTTTATTTAAACCCCACATTTCCTTCCATTTATATCATATAGCTGTATAATGGTTTTAAAATGAATTTATCATCCTAATTCTAGGACAAAAAACTTTTTATAAATGACTGTTGATCGATTACAAATACATTAAGAATATTTATCTTTCTAATTTAAGATAATTATGTAGATAAAACATAATGTTGTATTATACAAATTCCTCGTAGGTGTAGTGTTGATTTTATTCCTGAAATATGAAAGTCTAATGTCTGCTTAAAGATAAGTATTCAAAATGATTCTGCTAAATACAACAGATAATTGTAGCCAAGAACACATTTAGTCACTGAACTTAGTTATTGTGCAGTAACATCTAACTCATGGAGGATAACAAGCTATAAAAATAAAGCATACGTATGCAAGTCCAAAAATCCACATTATAAATAGCTATATCAACAACTCATTCATTCTAAGGAGGAGTCAACTTTTTGAATTGCTCCCATACAATACACAAACATCATATTTATTAACACTTCATATTATAATTAAAATTTTGTACACAAGAGGCGTTCGAATCATAGAAATAAAAAAGTAAAGAAAACAAAAAAAAGAAAAAAAAATGTTGTAGCAATTAATTAATTGACAACTTTGTAATCTCTACTCGATAAACAAACAACATAAAGCAACTCATTTAAATAACAGTCTGCTATATTCTATAAACACCCAATAACTCTATTATAGGAAATGAGAACCAGTTCCATTCAAAAGTTCTTTTATAAACAATTACACATGCTCAGCTTATTTTATGTCCTTTCATATCAAAATGTTGTGATTAGAATGAGGATGAATTCGAATACATTATAAAATATGGAAGAATGATTATGAAAAAAAAAAATCAAAAAAGTTATTATTGTGAATTGGATAGGCTCTAGAAGAGCACTATTTGAGAGATTTTAATTACAAGAACTATACAAGAAAAGGTTTGATGATTTCACCAGAGAATCGAAACTACAGATAAATATTGTACCTTTGTGAAAATTATTCTTACAAATAGGTTCTGAAATACGAAAAAAATGTTTCATTCGTAATGTTACCAAATTTGTTTTATCGTGAAAGGAAAACCCTAATTCGGCTTTCCACCAAAAGGAGTTTAAGGACACCAAATACTAAGGCAACAAACCTAGACAATTATTTACAAGTATACTCAGAAAATTTCATTTTATTTAGATCAGATAAAGACCCATAAACATACGACAAATGTTTCAGTACAAAAAAGAACATTTACCATATTGGGAAGAACACCTAAACATCTTGAACTTTCATATCTTGTTAAATATATCATTTGATGATTTCACCACTGCAACAAGTCTGTTACGATATTTCTTCACTGGAGACATTTATTTTTTTATATTTTAAGTGTGAAGCTTGCCGAGCTTTTCAAATAATTAGAATTTAATTGCTGAAAGCGGAGTTATAGTGGTGAAATCTGTTTCTATAATGATTTTAATCCTACCTCTTTTCAAGATTTGAAGAAAGTTGTGTTCTTTTTGCGTGACGTCATAAGACATGGTCGCCTTTTTCATGACGTCACAAAAAGAAAATTCAGAAGAAACCACAAAAATTTGACGTCGCAATTGAATTTCGACCAATCATCTGCCAGAACAGATAGTCACAAGTGAGGAGAAATATTTTTCTCACACCGATCAAGAAATGTGAAAATAGCACAAACATTAGAGAAATGCTTATTATGACCGTTGACTGTAAAGTAGCAAACTCGACTTATTGAATTGTTTTATATACTATTTGCAAATGTAAACAAGTACAAACTAGAAATGAAAGTAACAGAAAGATAATGGCCTTTTAACGGTAAAATCAAATACTAAAAGGAAATTCAAGAAGCGGAAGGATGAAATGTATTGCTGTTGCCTACATTAATATTTAAAATTTCAATTTTGAATATACGATTATTTATGTCAGTCTTAAGATTCAATTATGTATCACTATGCTAAGCCCTAAAATATGTATGATAAATGATTTTAAATGATATTATCCATTACTTTCAACGTTTCCTAAGCATTAATCAATTAAAAAGAAAGGAAAGAAATGGGGTACAGTATCAAGAAGCACGTGTCTCGATATACCAATAAATGTTTCTCATTCACATATAGTATAAGAACTTTGTTTACAATGCTGTTATTTTATTTGATATAAATGTGTTTATCTATAGATTAAGCAATTTTCCATATTTTATTTTATAAAATTCATTTCGTAAAAGTACTGAATGGTAACTATCATGAAGAATGTTTGTAACGGTTATTGTCTTCTAATGACGTCATATGACTGTGTAGGTAAAATCAATTGTTAGTCTTGTATCGTAGGCAAACATATCATTGTATTTGCTTGAATTTACTAATATGTAATTTCGTTAACCAGAAAAAAATGTCACCAGTTAATGTTTTTGGTTCCTTGTCAGATTTTCCATTCTGAAGTACTAGTACATGGTTAAACAAAGTAGGCATAACACCACCCTTGTTTTGTTTTACACCAAAATCATACCTATGGTGTCAACCTTTCTATGATTAAAGACGAGAACACCAATTATATTTTAAACTTCACCATTGATAACAAAATCAATGTAACAATGTTGATAAAAGTCAAACCATTAGTCCAAAAACCAACTGCTTCAAAGGAAAACTTCCAATTTGGTGTATCCAAAAGGACTATAAAACCATCGATTATAGATATACATTAGTTTCTTTTTTCAATGAAAATGTTTATTTATATTATACATGTAGTTGTTTTTTATCATAATGATCACACTTATTATTCTAGTATTTGTGCTTTGATGATGGCAACAAATTGCTGTATCAATTATTTAATTTGCTAAAGATGTAATCGCTTATTTCAATCTATAGATGAAAGGACTTTCAATTAGTACAAGTAAACGATCGAGATAACAAACTGAACATAACTTATGCTTGAGAAATTGAGCCTACCGCATAAATAATTAATTATGTGTCTGTGAATAAATAAAGCGTCATCTGTTTGATATAAGATTCCTTACTTTTGGAACACAAAGAATGAATCATGGCTCGATACATAGAACCTATCAATGGCTATCTGTGATACAGAAAATCCAGCCATAAGCCATGATGTCGTCAGTACAACTTAAAAATACAGCTTTATAAAAATCCTCTATCAAAAAAAGCCCTGGAATATTGTATAATCTTATATATAATACATGAACAGAAGCAGTTGCAATGTTGCTTAACAGAAACTTAAAGAGGCTGCAGAAAAACTAAAATCGTATTTGACAAACATTTAAATTGAATAATGAACTCCACTTGTATTTTTGTCCATCTGATGATTTCAGCCTTTTTCAACTGATTTTTATAGTTCGTTCTTATATTGTACGATCCTAGTTTCGAAAGTATTTCTGATTTTTAAGTTCAATAAAGCAAGCATTTGCTGGAGCTTTAGTTATAGTGACAGGACACCGTCAAGATACCTCTATGTGAAACTGTAGTTTAAGAGACAACTATGTTTGAATTCGGCTTTAATTCTGTTGTAAAAAAAATTCTTTACATAAAAAAAAAAAAAACTTTTCGTAGCCATTCAGATAAATTTGTATCTAAAATACTAGTATATATTTTGTACAAAAACAATATGATTTATTTAGAAGATGTGGTAAGTCAATCAGCATGGTACATAGGAATTCAGAGTACTAGAAAATATAAAAGTTGAAACATTGCTGCAAGTTTTAAAAGATGTAAAAGGATCAATATACCAAAGGGATATTAAGGTGCACGAGTCGCAGACAAACTGGCAATGTCAAAGTCAAAACCCGACCAAAAGACAAACAGCAGTCTACAAAGCGCATCATAGTAAGGCAAAGACTCAGCAACCTAACCCAGCTCAAAACTTGGCAGGATCTCAGGTTCTCCGGAGAGGTAAGCAGATGTACGGACATCCGTCGTCCTGCTCATGTAAGACCAAACTCGGTGATAATTTCAAATCGGGGTTGTCACATTCGATGGAAAAGGACGGAATCTTGGTTACGAAAATTGAAATATATCCGTCGTGAAATTGTGTGTGAAACTTTTAAAGAGATTGCAACTTCTCCATTTTTAACTCTTGGTTCTATTTCGCACTTTATTTGGCATTAAACTGTTTTTTAAACTAGTATAAATTGTAAGTATTTTGTAAACAAAACGCGTATCTTGCGTCAAAAATTATAAGCTAGTTATCTTTTATAAGTTTCCAATAGTTTCTAGTAAGTAGCAATCCACTGTTAACGAAATCATGAAAAGAAATGCATATTTGTTAAGGGTGCTCGTTTCTCAGTTTCAAAGTAATTAACTTTTCAAAACACTAGTTTATATAGATAGGGAATTAATAAAGAAATCCTAAGAGCAAAAAAAAAAAATATATATATATAGGTCACCGTGCTTGTTTTCGAGATATCAGCCATTGAAATTTTGGCGGGAAAATATTCTTTCTTGACTTTTCATAGCTTTATCATTGACAAGTTAAGTTCTCAAAAACTGTTAAAAAGTAATTATATAAGACTTTTACCGATGCCTTATCATTATACATGTAAAAGATTTACAAAAAGAAAAATGGGGGTAACCGGGCAAATTTTTTCAAGGCATTCAAATGGAGAAAACCAGAAGATTCCGAAAATCCGACAAAAAATCTTAAACATAAACAAGCCAGCTTCCTTTAGGGGTCAGCTGAAGGACACCTCCGGGTGCGGGAGTTTCTCGCTATATTGAATACCCGTTGGTGGCCTTCGGCTGTTGTTTGCTCTATGGTCGGGTTGTTGTCGCTTTGAAACATTCCCCGTTTCCATTCTCAATTCTATTACTCTGGAATATCGAAGCAGACACCAAGCTCTGAATTATATGGTAAGAAGACACCCAATCTCGTGATGTTTTTTTTTTAATTTTCGTCTCAATACAGCTGTAGTTTTACTCTAATACTAACGTTTAGAAAGCTGTTATGAACAAGTTTGAAATATATATCTTTTTCTATTGACTTATAATAAGAACTTCCGGGTACCTATAAATGCAGTTTATCAATCTGTTTTAGATAATTCATCCCTGATGGTAAATGTCATTCACATCCTAATGAGATAGAAAATCTTGATCAGGTGCATTAAAATTTGTAACGTTTTTATTATCGAATAGTTTTTAGTGTGGGTAACTTTGAGTTAGGTACTGTTTCATAAACAGACTCTAAATGGAAAATATTGCTATAATAACTAGCATCGAAACACTTATGAAAGAGAGAAGAAAGATACCACAGGGGGCAGTCAAACTCATCTTTTAAAAACAAACCGACATTGCCATGGAAAAAATATCAACAACGAAACAAAACAGAAATAACCATTCCTAGAAAAATTAGACTAAACAAGACGAACCTCACGAAAACCATGTTATCTCAGGTGCTCAAGTAGGGTGCAAAGATCCTGTCCCTTAGCGACACCCTTCGACTAACTCCTATAAAATGTGATGATAGGTATCAAGTGATAGGAAAAAATAGAGGATTTGAAATAGACTCTTATCTGATCCCACGAAATCACCCAAGGAGCAGGTCCAGTAAGACCATTTTATGGCCCCAAAATATAACAGTTTTACAAAATTATTAAAATGTAAACTTTTAGTTATTTATTGGAAAGTTGAATGCTTCTGCTACATAAATTTGGGCTGTTTTTTTAAATGAAAGTGGCCGCATTCGTCTTCTTTCTTAATATTGAAATGTTAGTTGTATTTGAGGATAATACATAACATATATAAAGGTTAAGAATAAACACGGATGTGGCCACTATCATTTGTGACAAAACCATCTGAAAAGTGACTATTTTGGCATATTTGATAGATTTTTCATATTAAAGCTTGAATCGAAGCGTTTTTAATGACTCAATCTATCGGCCCTTACCGGATCTACTCCTTTATAAACAATTGGTAAAATAAAATTATATCCCTGAAACTTGACTGTCTGTAAAAATTTAAAATAGAAACAAGTTTTTCATGAAAAAGAATAGACGAGACTGTTACCAGTATAACAAACACATAAATTGAAAGATTAAAAAACACAAGTACAACACTTCAAACTAAAGCAAGAGAAACACAAACCCTTTTCAAAAAAATATAGAGATGATCGCATAAACTGATCCTGCACTACGTGTGACATTCATCGTATTGCTTATATTAGTTGATAAGTCATATCCTGATACAGATATTCCATTACGATCAACCAACTCTTGAATGACAGAATGATTTTAACTTTGCCTCTTGGAGCTCATGGTTTAATAGCTTCATTTTGAGCAGCAACTTCCTATCAAGGAAACCATGCTAGGAAATGGAAGCCCTAAGACATCGTCATTACTATTAGATATAAACTTCATATGCTGTTGATGATGTAATATAAGTATTTTCCTTTTAAAAACTATGTTTTCGTCATTCAATAGAATTAATTTTGTTATATAACTTACAAAATCAAAGAAAAAAACGTCGAAACAGTTAAAATTTTATATAAACGTAAGCAAAGTCAGAAGAATAAAACAAAGGACTATATTGTGTGCTCTCAGGTGATTTGACTGTAGATTATTTACCTGCCTCTATATATATATATATTTGAAATCACATGTTCTAAGAATATTTGTTTAATGTATGTCATGGTTTTCCTAAATAAATGATATCATAATTGGGAAGAAATTTTGACGTTTTCACTTAAAATATAACAAATAAAAGAAATAAGATCCTAACTTGTTTATTTGGAACTCTTAAAACAGTATTTTTTAAATGTCTATACAAATATAACTTTTTATGTCTGTATGACTATTTCACATTTCTATATTGTGATATTTTTTATGAGTATGTATTCGGTGTCACACGTGGAGAAGGATCTGCTTACCCTTTCGTGGGGATTGAGATAACACCCGCTGTTTATTAGAGTTCGTGTTGCTTAGTCTTCAGTTGTGTACGTTGTGTTTTGTATTGTGTTGTTTGTTGTATGGCACGGAGTGATCAGTCTATTTTCAACTTCTGAGTTAAAATGCCCCTTTGGTATCTTTTTTAAAACTGGGTTGGGAGGAATCATAGCGCAATTCTAGTATCAGAAACTGTACTAGTACAGAGGTGCAAGATAAAGAAAAAATGGCAATAACTCAAACAATCTCTGTTATGATATGACCGGTAATCTCAATGGTAATCGAAAAGATATCAAATTGTAGACAAGCAACTTGACGACAAGATATGTTATAATAATGATTGTAATTATTTTGATGTACTGTATACCTATTACACAAATGGGCCGAAAGATGAAAATGCACCTAAAAACGAATGCACTTGAGAATTATTGTAATATATAAAACCAATCGCCTCTTTGTTTAATTTGATCAGTTCTATTGTTGAATATCATTTCTTTGACCATTCCCCGATAACCATTATAAAATAGTGCGTAGTTCTTAAATTGTTATGTTAATGGATGCTGTTAAATGACAATGCGAATCGACTTAACATTCATTTGTTTTATGGTGCGAGATCGTACAAATTGGTCATTTGTCATACATAATTTGTTTTTTGAACAGATAATTGGAAATTATTTTAATATATTTTCAGAATTTTACCACATCGCGTCGTTTGGATATTGTTATATTATAGTTCGTGTCTGTGTGTGTTACATTTTAATGTTGTGTTTCTGTTGTGTCGTAATTCTCTAATATGTGATGCGTTTCCCTCAGTTTTAGTTTGTTTCCCGGATTTGTTTTTTTTTTTTCTCAATCGATTTATGAATTTCGAACAGCGGTATACTTCAGTTGCCTTTATTTTTGTATGCACTTAAAATTGTATGTTTGAGAAGTGGTTTGAGAGATGAAGTTTCGAAACTGAAATGTATTAAATACGTCTATAGTTAATAAAATGTACATAACTATATTTCATAGAAAACTATAGAAAGGGTGCAAACCTTACAACAGAAATGAATACAACATGCCTATACGAATTACATTAAAAATCTGACTAAGTGCTATGAAACATAAGAACTTGACCCGAAATGGATATACAAAATATCACCCTTATACCCCAGTCCCACTAGGCCACGATCGCACTACGATCTGTGAAAAAAATGCAAATTTTGTCCCACTAGGCCACGATCGCACTACGATCTGTGAAAAAAATGCAAATTTTGACGAGCGTAGTGCGATCGTGTAGATCGCAGTGAGGTCGTAATACGGTCGTGGTAAGGTCTTGGAGATCGTGATGAGCGTGGCCAGCTTTGAACATGTTCAAAACAAGCGTGGTGCGGTCGTGGCGAAATCAGGTCGTAGTAGAAGCGTAGTGAGAGCGCAGTAAGGTCGTGGTAAGATCGCAAAGGTCGCTGTACCATCGTAGCGAGAGCGTGATTCCATTCGAGGAGACTACGCTACGATCTCACAGCGACGTTACCACGACCTCTCTACGATCATCACGTTCTCACCGCGACCCAACTACGCTCCCACTACGACCATACCACGTTTACACCACGCTGTTCAAGACCATAGTACGATTCTAGCACGCTCATGCCGTCCTCATCACGCTCTTCTTACGACCTGTCTACGTTCGTAGTACGTCTATTTCGAGTTCTTGTCATGCTCATTATCATTGTCACATAAATGTATAAAAGCTCTCAAGTTTTTGTTTGAAACATCAATTTCAATTGAACCATGGAAACACAAGACCATGTAAATGTAGTAATGCTTCTTCAATCAATAACTCAGATACAAAATCTTAACGACCAAGCCATGATGTTGTTATTGAGAGAGCGAAGAAGAAGGATTCGAAGAACATTTAGACGGCGTAGGTCCTTTTGGATTCGTCCTTGGTTAGCAACGGATAGGAGACTCCAGTTTGGTCATTATGATCAGTTGATGAACGAGTTAAGAATTGAGGATGAACCTTCCTTCTTTATTTTTTTTAAGAATGCCTCCAGTGATGTTCGATGAACCGAGTTGGTCCAAGAATTAAGAAGACGAATACGCTATTTAGAAGAGCCCTATCGCCTGGTCTTAAACTTGCCATCACTTTAAGACATTTAGCTACTGGTGACAAGTATTCGACCTTGCAGTATGACTTCAGAGTTGCTCGGAATTCTATAAGTAAATTTTTACCCGAGGTTTGACGAGCAATAGTTGACGAATATAAAGATTAGGTGATTTCATGTCCAACTGACCCAAATGAGGAGGGCTATAGCAGACGAATTTCAGAAGAGATGGAACGTTCCACATGCGTGTGGTGCATTAGATGGAAAACATGTTGCTATTAGATGCCCACCTAAAACTGGATCCCTTTACCACAATTACAAGGGTTTTTTCTCACTGGTACTCCTTGCCTTGGTTGATGCTGACTACAAGTTTTTATGGATTGATGTTGGCGGGTATGGTTCCAATTCAGATGCCCAAATATACAATGCATCAGAACTGAAGGAATGTTTAGAAGATGGTACAATTGGATTTCCAGAACCAGATCCATTGCCTAATGATGACCAGAATATGGCATACTTTATATTAGGTGACGATTGGGTTGAGAACGTATTTGATGAAGCCATTTTCCATACGTGGAATGTCAAAAGAACAAGCAATAACAAATTACACAATTTCCAGGGGGAGACGTGTGGTGGAAAATGCATTCGGAATTTTGGCACAGAGATGGCAAATATTCCTTTCTACTATGGGACAAGTACCAGACACCGTGAGTGTCATAATAGAGACATGTGTATGTTTGCACAATTTAATGAGAATGCGATATCCAAACCTGCAAATTGTCCAACTTGACATGGAAGACGACCTTCACAATCTTGTACCGGGTCTTTGGCCAGCTAATGCAAGCATGCATGAGGTCAATAGTGTAGTAGGCCAAAATAGGGACACGGTTGCAGCAAAGAAACAGAGAGAATACTTAAAATTATATTTCAATAGCCCCGCTGGATCTGTACCATGGCAGGAACGCATGGTAACATCACAGTAAATGTTTATATGCTTTCTCCTTCATTGTGTTTGTCATATTGATTTTTATTTTGTATTGAAAAAATATTGTAATAAAGTTTAAAAATATGAATAACTTAAAAAAAAAGATGTGAATAAAAAAATATTTTAAAAAAAGTTGAATAAAAAATAGTAAAAAAATTAACGAATAAAAAAATAGTTACTAAAAGTATTTTATTAAAATACGTAACCAAAAGGAAATGTTTTACACAACATATCCTCTAAGCTTTATAAAAAAATGATATCATTTTTGGATAACACATTTCACAGCTAAACCGACGGACGGACAGACAGACAGGTTTTTCAAACAGGAGCGAAAAATACCAGATGGACAGTCAAACTCATAGATCGAAAATAAACTGACAATGCCATGGTTAAGAAAGAAAAGACAAATAGACACAATAGTACAAAACACAAAACATAAAAAACTAAAGACTAAGCAACACGAACCCCGCCAAAAACTGGGGGTGATCTCATGTGTTCCGGAAGGGTAAGCGGGTCTTGCTCCACATGTTGTACCGATGTATCAAATCATAGAATTTGTTTGAATATTCCTTAATTTATTTCTATTGTATAATATATATATCAGCGGATGTCCGGGTGTTGCATTAGGTCATGTATGCAAGATGTCTTCAAGATTATGTTGGGAATATAAAAAAAGATGCAGTATGATTGCCAATGAGACGATTATCCACAATAGAGCTGATGACAAAGAACTGAACAGCTATATATCATCGCATGGCCTTCATCAAAGCTTATACCGCTTATGCATTTATAAAATGTCCCGAAATGACAAATGTAAAACAAATCAAACGAGCATATACCATTTTTTTTTAAAGCGATTAGAGTAAATGTTTATTAAGATAAGCGCTATATAAGCACTGTAAATAATAATAATAATAATAGAAAAACAAAATTTTGCTCAAGCATATACCATAAAAAAATGAAATTCACCAAAAATCGTACACTTTATTTCTTTCAAAAGAATATACAATCTACTTTATTATCAAAACAAATATAATGACTGTCTAAATTGTAAAGACTCTCTGTCTGAATGAATAACACAAAAACTCAAAATGAGATACTTATTGAAATACATATATTGTGTCTAAACATTTTCTGGATCCGGGTCTGAAATGTTTATCAAATCACTCAGATGAAAAGAAGACTGACTGGTGCGCGAAGTATCTGCTTGTATTGTTGGTGAAGGTGACGCAGTCATAGATCTGTTGGTGATGCCATCCCATCCCGATACTGGCACACTTGGACCAGCGGAAGAAGATCGAATAGGCTGAAGTTGAGACATGTTTTGTCGTGGTTGAGGAAACTGTTGTGAAACCCAGTTGGCATATTGTGACTGCCACACAGAAACGTTTGACGAAGGCTGAGCATGCCATTGAGATGGTGGTGGTTGCCATGGTGCGGAGTAGCTGCTAGATTGTGCTTGCAGAGGTTGCATCTGTTGTCTAAGTTGCGGTTGTATCACTAAAGTCGGGATGCTTTGTGCTCTCTCTGTCTGGTCATTCTCTGCGATGTACCTGTAGAGAGTGTTGCTGATGTCTTGCTGACATCGGCGTCATACCACGTGATCTAGCTCAGTAATGACCGTACGTATCCAGTCAACAAATGCGTCTCGTTCCCTGTCGGAGCTGACTGGTCGCAATCTCTCCAGCACTTGCTACTGCAGGACCATCATCTTATTGCTGCGGTCTTCAATGCCAGCCAAGAGAACATCCTCAGTTTCTGATGTATCATGCTTATGTTTGTGAGCTTTTGATTTCAGTCCTGTCGTTTTCGGAATACTTGGCATGTCAGCTGGGATTTCATCGATTTCATCAGCAGATGTGGCCGAGGAAGCACAGTTTTCAGCTGCTAGTAATTTCTTCTTCATCTTAATTAAAAGAAAAAAAAAAGATTAACAAACTCTTGAATTATTAGTTGAAACTTTAACAATAACAGAGTCCAATCGTATTGCTCTATTTCTTTATATTTTTGTTGTCATATGGATTGAAGACCGCATATAAATTCAAAATAAAAATAAAAAATCTAGGAAAATAACACGGTCATTAAAGTCCACTAACCTCAGACTGATTTCTCGAAAACAAAAATCGAAATTGCTCCCAAAGAGCTTCCTAAGGCCAGTGGTACTTTATTTTATCTAATAGATATAACTTGACGGCAAACTTTGGATGTCGTACAACGACAAAAATACTGACGGACAGACGGGCGAACGGACAAGGTGATTACTATTAGCTAGTACTCCAGAGGTCCAAATTGATGGTTATGAGATGCTGGATATCAGTCTCGGTAAGTTGTGCATCGTGTTGAGCAATTGTTATTTTTGAAAAAAGCGTCTGTAAGATTTGTGTTTTTTTCGATATTTGATTTGAAAAATATACATTTGAAAAATATTTAAATGCACCCCCTTATAGCTTGCTGTTCTGTATGAGCCAAGACTCCGTGTTGAAGACTGTACTTTGACCTTTTACAAATTGTGAATTGGACGGAGAGTTGTCTCGTTAGCACTCATACCACATCTTCTTATATATATTCTTTTTTCTTTTTTTTTCATTTCGATTTTTCCCTTCGATTTACAATTCAAAAATCGATTTAAATCAATAAAGTTTTTATAGTATTATTTCTATACTTACACTCACTAATGTCTTCTTTTGTACCCCCATGAACATGAGGATGGAGGAAATCGAAGTTCTTTATCACCCAATCATCTGTCTCTGTATATTCTTTGTCACCATCGCCGGATTTTGTTTTTTTCAAGCGTCCGTATCTAGTTCTCATACTGGAATACCAAGTTTTCAGCACCAAGACGGACCTGCCGAGTTCTTCTGCTTTTTCTAGCCACATCCTTTCTTTCTTGCCGGTATCCTTATACGTTGTCATCTTCTTATTGTATAAAATTGAATTCGCCTCCATCCATTCTACCATGTTTTGCTTTTCCTCTAAGGTCAGATCTGTGTGCAATTTGGATCTTTTGTCCCTTTTCTCCATCTGAGCGGCCATGCCTGACAAATCTGTGTCATTCCCACTTTCGTCCACTGAAACATCTTCATTTGTTTTTGATTGACCAGCAACAGCACTAGGTTGTAATGTAGTATTGTTTGGTTGGTTGGACACCTCTACGGGATCAGGGTTAGTATCAGAGGCCTCTCTGCCTCTGCCTCTACCTTTACCCCTTCCGCCACGTCCACGAGTTCTGGTGGATCTTGGTGGCATGTCTGTGTTGTTTCCGTAAAATATTCTTATAAATGAAAAATAGTAGGAATGAAACAGTATTTATATGGAGTTCGGTGCTGACATTATTGTTGAGAGCGTACTAAGATCGCGGTATGAGCGTGGTATGGTCGTAATAAGGTCGTGGGACGAGCGTGCTATAATCGCAGTAGAAGCGTGGTAAGATCGTGTTGCAATCGCATAAATCGTGGTATGGTCGTAGTGAGAACGTAGAAAGGTCTTGATAAGCGTAATGAGGTCGCAGAACAAGCGTGGTGAGAACGTGGTATGGTCGTAGCGGGATCGTTGTAGAAGCGTAATGAGGACGTAGTAGTATCGTGAAAGCAACGAAAATGTACCTTTTCATGCCGCTCATACCACGACCTCACCACGATCTGATTTCATTTTTGATCGTGGTGAGCGTAGTGCGATCGTGGTCTAGTGGGACTGGACAGACTGATATAATTTATATTCCAAAGGCACAACGGTTAAGCTTTCATAGGAGTTGAAGTCGATTGTGCTTAATTTAGTTATTATATCAATTGAAAACGCAAACAAAACCATGCAAATGAGAATTAAAATTACCGAAAATAAAGATGAAAACATGTTCGAGTTTCTGTTAATAAGCAGGAGCATAATAATTTTTATAGTTTAGTCGTGCTACCAAATAAACTCATTATAGATACCAGGATTACATTTTTTATTTACGACAGACGCGCGTTTCGTCAACAAAAGACTCATCAGTGACGCTCGAATCCAAAAAAGTTAAAAAGGCCAAATAAAGTACACTATTTTATCTAAAGTTCAATATGGTGCATTGTAATAAAATGTGTTATCTTTATTTGTTTTCACTCATCCGAAATCTGGTGAATTATTTTATACGTTATTAAGATAAAGGTTCATAAACATAATTCTAAAACTTGTGTACGCTTCAGAATGTTGAGAAATTTTACAAAAAGACGATATTCAGTTAAAAATTGTGATTGTTTTGCATATCTTAGGGACGACATCAAAAGTTCTATGTAAGATAAAAAAACTTAATTCACATAGTTTTTTTCACTGACCCCCACACCCCCTTCTTAACTTAATTTGGGAAAAATTGATTGACCAGTAAAATCGATTTTGGATTAACAAAAACTTGCAGCAATGTTGACACCCCCACCCCCCAACCCACCACCAAACTAATTGATTTAAGTTTTTTTTATCCTACATCGATCTTTTGATGTCGTCTCTTAGAAAAAAAAATGACATATTTTCATTGCAATGGCCGGAATCAACATCGACATAACCTTGAATTAATGAATAGGCCATGAAACATCGTGATATCGTCTGCATGATGCTGGATCAACCAATCAATTTAGATTAATTTTTCGTATATTTTTTTCTTATCACACTCATAGGCGTGTGAATCGAGAAATGTCCTCATACGTGGACTAGTTAATAGACCAAAACCATTATAGAAACTTATTTACATACACACTGACAGTCGACCCCTATGGAATATATCTTCCAATTGAAACACGATATTTAAAACATCGAACATCCATTGTCTTGTTAAATGAAAATAATGTAAAATGTGATTAAAACTTATTTAAGTAGAAACCATTACCGTTATGACGATAACAGATACATTATTTTTCCATTTTAAATTAAAAATCGTATTAGTACATTTGTGTAAGATAATAAAGGTTTGTTCTGTACTGGTTATTCATTATTGGTTTCTTTTAAAAAATCATTTCGATGACGACAAACGATTCCTTCATTTAATTTGCTGCTTTTTTAATTGGTTAGTGGGATGTAGAATTGGATGAACTTTTTTTATAGCATAGACAATCATCAGAAAATAAATATTGAATACTGTTATCGAATGAAAAAAAAAGATTGTCATTTAAATGGATTATACAAATTAGTAAAATGTCATAACTAAACGTTGCATTCAATACGTTTCGTAGTAAACAAAATATAGACATATAGAAAGAAATATAACACAATGTAGTAAAGCATAGTTTTCTTTCAGCTGTAATATTAAAATATATTGTCCTTTTTGATACGAGAATTGATGGTAAACATTGAATAATAGGAATCGAAAATCGGAGACACCTGTAAGCTGTTTCAACCAGCAGATTAAATGAAACATGAATAAAATCTTTCCTTTAACACGGAATAAACTCTAAATCATAGGGTACTATAAACAGTTTCGTATAAAAAAACTAGGGGTTATTCCCCGACTAAAAATAACCATGGAGGGAAACCCCTGTTTATTTACTCAATTGGTGAAAAAGTATCATGTTTTTTGTATTTGATTGTAAAAATTAGTTAATAAGCTTTCAATTAAAACAGGTTGAATGTTTGAAATAATTTAAAAAAATTATATTAACTTTACATGTTTTGAGGGGAGACAACACTGTAAACATCCTGATTTTTTGGCAGTGAAAATTGAAAACTTATTTGCAGCCACTGTAACTCTTTCCGGAGCAGGAGACCGTACCCTGAAACAAGATTTTTTTGAAAGGCCAGGTAAAAACCTACAAATTTCATACAGTTTTGATTATGTAAAATGTGCATGGATCATGTCTTTATGGGTGTGCACATGACCTGGTTTCAAGTTTTTTATGTTCAAATTAGACCTTTTTTTCCCCATGTTCATTTGATGGAATATTTTTAATATATTAAAAGTACACATTATTTTTATTTCATTATAAACTAGAGAGCATTCTGATTCCAATGATATCTTGTTTTCAAATGAAATTTCACTGACCAATGTTACCGTGAAGGTCAAAATTGTTGATTATATTATCATTATTTGTCGCTGAGGAAAACATTAATAATCCAGCCAAAAAGCCAAATATCTTTGGAAAAAAAATTTCAACGTTTAATTGCCGATATAAACTTGAACAAAATTCGAGTATCTGAATAAGACTTTATATTTAGAGCAGTACAGACTTTACAGAATTTTTCAAACAGTCTATTCGTCAAAAGCATATTTTTAAAAATTGGTTTCCTCCGATCACACCGATTTTCTTAACATATAAATGTGTTCTGCTTTGTAGTGTATTGTTTTACCGTACTATCTCATTTGATACCTATCTGCGTCTAAAAATAAGTTACATCTATAGTCCAAAAATACTGCTAAATTTTCTGCTCTTTGGTCGGGTTGTTGTCACTTTGACATATTCCCTTTTTTCCTTTCCAATATTACTTATTCAGAAGAAAAGTTGTTTAAAAATTAATTTTAATGGATTCAGCGACAATAATATATTTTAAGTCACGTAGAATGTAGACCTGAATCGATGTAATTGAATAAAAAGTTTTGCCGTGCAAAAATGTACACATCAATTTGATGCTACTGTCATACAATCGAGAGGTTTAGCTAGCTATAATACCAGGTTCAATCCACCATTTTCTTAAAAAGGAAATACCTGAACCAAGTCAAGAATATGACAGTTGTTATCCATTCCTTTGATGTGTTTGAACTTTTGATTTTGCCATTTGATTAGGGACTTTTCGTTTTGAATTTTCCTCGAAGGTCAGTATTGTTGTGATTTTACTTTTGAATACACGTCTCTTGATAATGTTCTGTTTACGAACTGAATGTTGAATTTGGCTGAAAGCCCTGTTGCTTTAAAGTCTTCATTAAAAGAATTATGATGTCATGCCCGATATATTGATAAAATGCAATATAGAAGTGTAGATCAAAGTATATACTTTTTAGATTACAAAATTTCATATCTATAAAACATTTATTAAAATATTTCCAATGAAATAATCAATTTCTGCCCCATGGCGGAATGTCTCCCTGGCATTACACATTTTCCAATTATTTTTTGTTTTATTGTTTCCTTGTAGTGATTGTTTCATACAATAATTTCCTTAAGCACACAACATTTAATTTGATTCCAATTTAAACATTGGGTCGGATTAAAACAAATCTACTGAACCGATTTCATATGTCTGGTTTGTATTTATTCGGCTTATTGGGGTTTTAATAAGCACAACAGTCTTTTCGTATTATGTCTGGCTAGTTAACATTAGATTAACAAAGATGCAAAAAGAACTTCTGTTAAGTTAATATGTGTATGTATGAATTCATGGTACACAAGAAAAATTGCAACATATGTTTTTCATATATTTTGTTCACAATCCTTGGTAAAACTTTTCAAAACTTAAATTAAGCAAAGCTGCTTTCATTGCTGTTAATCATCCTTAACACAGAACAAATGTCATACCCCACTTCCAGTTTAAGACTGAACCTATCTCTGATGTTATTTAAAGTTTCTTATTTGACAAACTCAATTGCATAACTTCACTGAAATTAATTAAGTGATAATATAAATAGATAAGAAACACATTTATTCATTGTTTTTATGAAATGGATTTTGGTAATGCTTTACTAAACTTAAATTAAGCATAAGATAAAATCATCAACATGAATTTCTAAAGTAAATGAATAATAATTAAATAGTTTTCAAAGCTTTTGTTTTATCTTTTAATTACGACGAAATAACACATGAACTCATGGCACTCAATACTTGGTAATGCTTTACTAAACTTAAATTAAGCAACGCTGCTCGCTGTGTGACATCCTAAACACAGAACAAATATCATACCCACTTCCGGTTTAATACTGCATATAGCTGTGACTCAGAGCTGTGATGTTATTTAAAGTTTCTTATTCTAACAATCTATTTCATAAATTCATCGAAATTAAATGTAAACAATAAGAAACAAACAGTTTTCATTGTTATTGTTTATTTCTTAATAACAATGAAATATAACATAATGTACATATTATCGAATATTAAAAGTCAAATCTATGACGTTGTATTATACAATTATAAGAAGCTAAATGAAGGCAACAGTAGTATTCCGCTGTTCAAACCCTGCGTACAATTTATTTATGACAATCGTAGTACCTGATTTAATGTTGACGATATTTATTGAACTTGTGGTCCAGTAATTATATGGACGTTAGTATTTTCCTTTATATTTCCAAATGTATGTTCAAATCGATGTAAATCAATATACATTTTTAAATTGATAGTATATATAAATTCGTTGCAATATCTGAAAGAAATGAATATTAATTAATTTCAATCGTTCGGAAAAATTTTTCAGGATTTCACTTGAGCAGGAACGCCCAAGTTTGAAAGACATGAATTTTTTTCTCTCTGACAAAATTGCATATGATTCAAAATTATTCATAAAATGTTGTCATTGATAAAGATAGAAAAGATTAATTCCCATATATTTCACTAAACAAACAATATCAAAGTGTATTTCAATTATTAATATTTAAGTTGCAGATTTTCATGATTTCTTCTATGGTGCCATAACGTACAAATCAATTGCACGAATGGAAAAGTTTGCGTAGAATTGAAATTGCATTGGATTAAAACAAAAAATTGTTGGTTATATGATTAACTGCAAATTTATAAATCATTCAAACATACATTATAAAAGTGGAGATCAAAGTAAAAAGCATTTTTATTGAAATATTTTCAGCTTCATTAATCTGTTTCTACCCGATCAATACATGTTTCTCTAGCACAAATCATTTGCCTGTTGTTCCTGATTTATTATGTCCTTTAAACAATTATTTCATACAATCATTTCCTTGTCAACACACTTCCGTTTTATGGAAATTTGAATATTTTGACCATCAAACAAATATATTTAACTGATTTACTAAGTTACCACATTATAAGTCAGTCAGGATTCTACTTCGTCAAAATTATCTCCCCATTACGCCAGTTCATTTTCACAATCGTAAAAATAGAAGCCATTGTAGGGATGATGCGTTGCCAATTTTAATCTTGAAAATCGATAAATTTATCCACATAGCACCATTACGATCCTTAAATGTCAGTTGTATTTTAAAAGACAACTGTATCTACTAGCTAATGAGCATCAGTCAATGATATTGTCTGCAGTTGGTCAACTTAAAACTATTGTCTGTTCGGTTGTCAGGTGGAATTTTCGAAAATTCATAAACATTTAAAAAAAAAAATCTAAATAATTATTTCGTGGAAGGGCAGACTAGATTTTTTTAGTGGTTGAAGACTATAAACCCTAGTTATCACACTAAAAAAATCATTATTTATCGAAGATATGCATTTTCATCATCCAACTTGAAAGACTGTCGTCAAGTACCTTTAGTAAAAAAATAGCTATTCGAACACACCTACTCTGTTTTTGTGATTCATTAGATAGGTATTTCACTTGACCCATATATTTCATCTTTTAGTACTGTGATTTTTTTTATGTTATAAAGTCAACCTGTAGCTTTGATATATAAAAATGATAGAATCTAAAGCGAGATGATGTATCAAATATTCTTGCTTCGTACAATTTCAAGATAAAACATTCAACTCAAACACGCCCTAACATAAAAAGGTGCACTCGATTTTCACTTTTCGATATAATTGTTACCCATTTTTTGGATTTTTTTCTTGAGTCACATAACGGAAGAGCAGACACAAAAATTACTGAACTAATAGATTGATATGTTTTCCATCCGTGGCAATTCTTTTCTTTAAATCGGCGGTTATACATTTTCTTCATCCAACTTGATAAATATCATGTCGTCGACTTGATATCTAATTGTTCTGCTTAACTATGTAGTAGATAAATTGAAAACTTATGCCAATGGTGTTTTTAAAATAAAACACTTCGTAATTGAGAAGAAAATTGTCGTTTTAGTTGTTTCTACTAACTTTTAAAATTTCTGTTACTATAGTAAACATTACAGTAATCATTTATCGCCTTCTCTAACAAAGAGCTTTAATTTTTTTTGTTCTATTTCAACCGGGTTTCCGCCTGAAGTATATTATCGGTAATACATTCTACAATAAAGCTCTTATCAATTTCCGTAGGTAATTTCAAATTAGTTCTATTTGAAGCATGAGGTGATATATGACACCAAATTGTTACTTATCTTAGCACCGAATTTAAAACGAAAAAACACTAAATTTGCTGTCCTTTATCACAAGAGCATACAAAGCAAAAGTTTACATCTAAAAGAAAGATTAAGACAGCCATAAGAACCAGTTTATGTTTTATGATGAATTACAGACCAAAAATTGAAAACAACACTACACATTTTACGGGTGCTATATGGAGATTACGGGCGCACCTGAGATCATCCTCAGTTGTTTGGTGGGGTTCAAGTTGCTTAGTCTCTAGTTTTCTATGCTGTGTTTTGTAAACTATTGTTTTTTGTTTGTCTTCTTCTTTTTTAGCCATAGCGTTGTCGACTTATGAGTTTGAATGCCTGGTACATTGTATCTTTCGACTTTCTTTTCAAGAACATAGCTGTGAGCTTATATTAACTTATATAACATACTATCACGAGAGTCTGTGGTGTGCTATACTAGGAAATAGTTTTTGAACATATCCAATATCATTTGTGAAACTGGATCATGAAAAAACTCACTTGTTTTAAACGAAATGCGATCACTTAAGATTAATTGTTCAAAATTAGAAGAAACAAATTTTCATACAAGGAAAACATTTATTCTTTTTTTCTTTTTTTTGTATGATATAATTTGTGTTTTGAGTTTTACCACTGACATTTTATTGAAATAGGAGGACACCTGTCGAGTTGCGTATGATAAGTACACATTCGGTGATTAAACTCATTCGCTGAGGTCATAATCGGATAATAAAGAACTGCTGCTATGACTACTGAAACATATTTTGGACATTTGTCAATCAGATGTTTTTTTAGAAATCAACCACATTATGATGGCGTCCGTAAAACATTTGAAGGAATAACTTCAACTTTACCAAGAACCATCTTGGGTAAAATACTATCCATGTTTACAGCTCTTTACTAAGGAAATTATATTAAAATGTGGACCTAAAGATGTCAATTCCATTTCCAAGTGCTGCTGAAATATTGCTACATGCAAATGAAAAAAGTAAAATCACAAAAATTCCGAACGCAGAGAAAAATTCAAAACGGGAAGTTTCTAATTAATTGGCAGAATCAAAAGCTCAAACATACTAAACGAATGAACAGCAACTGTCATATTCCTGAATGACAGTAATTTCTTATGTAGAAAATATTCCAATTGGATATTAAATTCTTCTTTTATGTCGTACGATTTTTTCACAGTCTAACATCATTATTAACTTCTAGATGTGAATCAATATAAATTGGAAAATTATCTATTTTGCGGGTAACCAAACTGAGGTTGTGAGTTCGAAACAAGCTCGTTCGGGTGCACTCGACTCTAATCTGAATTGACTAGGATTTTCAATTTTTCTTTCGAAAGTCGGTGATTTTCTCTGTGTACTATGGCTTCTCCACCAATAAAAACTTGCCGCCACGAAATAGCCAAAAAGTGGTGCTTAAAAATGGCGTTAAAACATCAAAAATCAAATCAAATCATATAGCGAATAACCTTGTCTTGCATCTTTGTCAAAATTTCAACGTATAAACGAGGAGACTCATGATTGTTTAATATTTTCAATCTGTTTAATATAGTGGGATTATATGTTGAGTATCCAAGGGAATTTACAAAATCTATTTTTTTTACCAAACAGTTCTTGTAAAATGATGTACAACCAAAACCTTTTCTATTTCTATTTCACTCAACGGTGTTGTTTTTGTTCGTTTGACGTGTTTGATGTTATAATCATGCCATTTGAAAAAGGACTTTCCTATTTGAATTTTATTGGAGTTTGGTATTTTGTTATTTTACTTTTAATACGTCTTTCCGTTAACATTAGGCAAATTCCCTGATATATTCATCGACTGAATTCATCAGCAGTTTAAAGTTTGTTTTTTTAAATTTATGGATTTTAGCTCATGGTATTTAGGACCGTTTGTTTTGTTGACAAGAATCCGGTAGTAGACATAAAGTGGCCAGACGTATTAAGTATAAGGGAAGAAACTCCAGTTTAGATAGGAGATTAAGATTTCTCTTAAAATCTTCAATATTGAGATACTGCAACACTTGTAAGGAGTTAAAAAGGTCACTGGTTCGCCGCCATAGGTGTGTTGTCAACGTATACGTGTTCCACCTTACAGAAGTTCCAATAAAAACTTTGTTATAAACATTATCATAATATCTATTCCTGTTGGAACGAATATTGATTTCTATACCATTTATTCCGTTAGGAACATATACTGTAATATTTATTCCTGTGGTAATGATATTCTAGAATATTTTTCTTTTCCTTTTGGAACTTATATTATGAAGGAACTTCTATTCTGTTACAGTGGTATATGTAAAAGCATTCCTAAGAATTGACTGATATTTAAAATCGGGAGGTATATTATTTTTGATTGCACTGTTTTATGAAGACCAATATTGCTATTATTGCTTTAATTGCTGGCATCGTTGATATATAAATGTTTAAAAAAAGATTAGGTTGTTGTCTCTATGACACATTCTCCATTTCCATTTTCAATTTTACTTTCATTTTCTCCGTTATTTCTTTTCACATAACACCATTCTGACAAGTTTGTGACATTACTTTATCCGAGATGATTTGGTTTGATTATGGTTTCTATTGGTTCCATCTAAAATCTCAGCTAAGCATTCAAAGTCTAAGACAGCAAAACTTCATTTATGAATTGAGACATGATACATATGATAAATATCATGTCATGACAACATTTGTTTATAAACGAAACGATTTCAAATTAAAAATATTTTATATCTTTCAAATATTCATCATGAAAACAGCAGAAACTACTAAAGTCATGATTTTTTAAGCCATGACAATGCATTAACTTTACAGATATAAATAAAAGATTTGTGTCATATTCAGGACTCTTACTGGATTGTTTTCTCAACAGTTAGACCAGGCTTATCATTTATATAAGAATTTCAATTAAATCGTGACCTATGCCCTATTAATTCGTAAAGTTCTCTCCGTACCAATTTTACAAGTGATTACAACTCAGTTATTGCTTGATTTTGCCTTTTCTGTGAAAGTGTTTATAATCATATGAAGGAAGATAAATGGCATGTTTAAACTGCCGTGGTACGGATATGATTATTATTTACAAGAACATTCGTCTGATTTGAAATTTAACCGATTGTGTCTCATTCCCGATTTTGATAAATAAATTATGATATAATAAATTTAATCGATGCATTTATGCATGTACTTGATATCTTTCAACAAGATACATGTAATACATGATGAAATGCTGGGATAAATGAAGGGCGTTCCACTAAAACATTTTATACAATCTTGTTCAATATTACACACAATGAACATACACAGTTGTTGCTAAGCGTGCTCTCATTAAGATATTCCTATGAATAATTCACTCTCTATTCATCAATTATACAATATCAAACTTCATATCAGAGTATTACCATTTTAAATAACTTATTTTATTCTCGGAGAGAGTTCTAACTTATTGATTACACTTCCCAAACAATTTTTAAGGAAATACATTCATTTTTGGTTTCTTTAAAACATGTTGCTTTACAATCTGGTATTTAAAGACTTAAAAATAATTCTCAATCTATTCATTTAACATAAACTTTAGTGTAGTTTGAATTTGATGCAACAGTCAAAATGATAAGATTTAATTTTTTATCCCATCAAGGAATGTCTCCAATTTGTGTTTCTATTAGTTCGTTTGAAGCTATATCAAACTATATTATATGACAAAGTGATGATAACTAGCAAACACATATCTTCCTATTTCTCAGAAGTTATTATAGTAGTTTGGCTGAGTATGGATGGTATTGCGAGTGGTACATGGATTACAGTAACTGCATAAGCGTTCGACGCACTGTAATCTTCAACTGATTTATTCTTTATTATCTGAAAAAATGGCGTACTCTACCAGCTCTCATTGTTCCAGTCAGTACCACCTATGGTATTTAAAAGATAATGGATATTCCTATAATCTATATGTAATCGTGTTTCATATTTTTCCTTCTTTTATATTTATATGCATCACATCTGACATGCTTAACATAGTTTTTGGCTATGGTAAATAGATACTGGAATATTTGGAATGGACAAACGAAGAATACTAATATGCTGTTTCAGAAGGTACTTCTTCAAGTTCAAAATCGATTTTCGTCCTCAGTGACACCGATTTATATGTCTTCAAGAGGAAAAATTACATGTCCCAATGTTTATTGTTTATTGTTTCTTATTTAACTTTTCATTTATCAAAAAGATGTGATATGCCTATAGTTTATTTACTTGACATTATGGTCAGATACAATCAAGTCCACCCTATGTAGCCCTACAGATTCTACTAGCTAAGAAAGATAGTTGATAAAAGTTAAATCGCAAAAAAATACTGAACTCCGAGCAAAATTCAAAACGGAAAGTCCTTAATCTAATAGAAAAATCAAAAGCTCAAACACATCGAACGAATTGAAAAAAATGTCATATTCCTGACTTAGTATATGCATTTTCTTATGTTGAAAATAGTCGATTGAACCTGGTTTTATAGCTCTCACTTGTATGACAGTCGAATCACATTTCATTGTATTGACAACGATACAGTCTATTATAAAACATATTAACAAAACATAGTTTTTCTGTTCCATTTATCATGATATCTACCCTAAAAAGATACTGACATTGTACATCAAAGATTCGCTAAATACACCAAACGCTAAATTGTGTTAATACGTTTTAGGTACTGTCCATACTTACAATACTCTGCAGGGCCGTAACTACATGGAGGCAAATGAGGCAAATGCCTCATGTTGGAAATTTCAAAAAAAAAAGTTGTCTTCACATCAAATTGTTTTCTCGGCGAGTGTCTTGCAATAAGCAAGTTCTCTTCACTTTCTGATGTCGCCCCTGCATGTTTTTTTGTGATCCATGTTTCTAATTTACTTTAATTTTCAGTGTTGATGGTCTATTGTTTGTAGTTATGTGTCTTATCTGTATCCGGGTTTGTCTTTTGTTCATTTATTGTCCTACTTTATGACTATAGTCTAAATGTTGATTTTCATTTGTAATTTAAGTAATTAAGGTCTTTCCTTTTTCTATAAGGAAAGACCTTACTGTATTTCTTCTGATTATTATTCTTTTTGTTCCGCCAAACTTTGACAAAATAAACCTCCGTAACCGTAAACCATGTCGCTTTCATATTCACACTTTATATCGGTGTCATGAATACCTATCCGGAACTCACCCTGTGAGTCGATATATTTTGTCGGTTCGGAGTAATCCCTCCGAAACCCAAAAACCTTGTTATCGTTCCAACACCGTAACCGTAATAGGTAGAAAAAAACCGAAGGGTGAAATTTGTTCAGGACCAGACCCCGGTTCTTCGTTACATTTGGATAGAAAAGATTCAACGACTCATTGGTAGGGTTATGCCCCTATGAAAATTAACCGGTGTCGGTTGTCCACCAAAACTCAGAAACCGTAAGTCGTAGACACCTAGGATCTTCACCAATCATCATCAATTCATGTATCTTTGAAAAATACCTCAAGGTCAAATTTGTATGTTGACCTTGATCTTTGACCTAACACCTTGTTATGGGATAATCTCAGAAACCATTATACTTACAGAAGTTTTGAATAGTGGAAAATGTTTGGGTCATTAATGCGCAACTTTGTTACATTTGACCAAAGAGATTTGACCTTTCTGTAAGGGGCATAACCCCTGATTTAGGTTTCTGAAAAGACAAAATCAGCTTTTACTACATAACCAAAGGTCCTAGACCCATGGGGTCTTCAGCAATGACATTGGGGACTAATGACCTTGACAAAGGTCACAAGGTCAAAGGTCAAGGTCATGTCCCAGATAGCGAATTATGTGTTTTTGACCTTATTTTGATGATTTTTAGTGTGTTTTAAATGTTTTTAAGGTTGACCTTGACCTTTGACCTTTCAACTTGTTAGTCGATATCTCAAAAACGGTTAATCGTACAGAAATAGTAAACAGTGAAAAATGTTTAGGTGACTGAGGCACAACTTTTTTACATTTTGACCAAAAGGAATTGTCATATTCTTAAGGGCCATAACTCCCGTTAACGGTTTCTGAAAAGGTAAAATTAGCTTTAACCCTTGAACGAAAAGTACTAGACCCATGGGGTCTTTTACAATGACATTGTTGACCAATGACCTTCACAAAGGTTACAAGATCAAAAGCCAAGGTCATGTCCAAATTATCGAATTTGTTGTTTTTGTCATTTTTGAACGGTTTTGTGTGTGTTTGAGAGCTTTTCAATGCATTCTACGCCTATTGGAACATGTACTTTACATTTCGAAAAGGAAAGACCTCTCAATTGTTCAAGAACAATTGACATTTTAATTTTGTTTTAAACTTGAGTTTTCTTATACCGAGAGACCTTTTGTCTAATTTAAAAACTACATTAAATTGTAAGAATATTTGAAATTAGATCTACGATGACGGGTGAACGGTTGTGTGGTTTGGCAATGTTGCATGTCCACCGATGGCCAGATATTTTGCGAGAAAATATTTTAAGAACATATTAGAAGATACGATGCTACTGGACACAGAAAAATTCATGGAGAATTGAACTTAATATAAAAGAATACAAAACTCATCAACTGGCTCTCTTTTTTGTAGATAAAACTAGTTAGCTGACATGGGTTAAATTATAGTGAGACCACCAATCTCCCGGTATCAAATCATTTGAAAAAAACAACAAATGTATTGCCATATGACCTTTTACATTGAAGGGTTAAACCTTGCATTAAGTCGTGTTCAGACCCTTTAATAGAAAATAAAGGAATTATGGATTAAACATGCTCGGGACTAAATCGACCACAAAGTCAATACATAGAAAAAATACAAATTATGAATGGTCAGGGTTTTTATTCCTGTTCTTCATCTTGATAGTCGTTGGAGGGTCTACAGCAATGAAAGAATCATTAATACCATAAAACACGGTCAAGATTGTCCTTAGTGTCGACTTAAACAGTACTTAAAGTATAATACTGCATTGTCATTATATTTAAATTCATTCATAAAAAAAAATCACCAAAGTCTAAACACAATACAAGAAAAGAACAGACAGCTCCGATATTAATGATTATGAGAATTACGATTTTTGCTTTATCCTACATATCGGTCTTTTGATGTTGTCCCTTAAACCTTCAAAAAGTCTTAAATTACATTGAATCTATATATTTTGCTTTGAGACCAGAAAATAATAGTTCAAAATAAATTGCGTTTCAGATTAAGAAAGAGTCCGGGAAACGCTCAGAATGCACGATTTTGCGTCATTCTTTTCAGAGCTTCTGGGGCCCCTGACCCCTCGCTGAAATATTTTTGGTGAATATATTTTGCCTCACTTTTAAAAGAAGCTAGTTACAGCCCTGCTCTGAATGTGTTATATAAAAAGCATTCATTCATACTTAAAATAATGCAGTTAACACCTTTACAACCCTATATATATAAACGTCAATATAGTTCTATCTATTCGGTGTAGTAAAAGCGCATTTCGGGATTTATTTTTAGCAAAAGTAATGCTCAACTCCAAACTATTTAACTTCAGAAAGAAGTATTCTACTTTTTTGTTATCATAACACAATAAGTAAATTACTATAAATCAAGCCTTTGGGAAAATACATGTACTTCTTTGCACAGTTCGAACAGCACTTCATACTAAAAATATGCACCCGTTATACGCTTTTACAGCCCTATCAGATTTAAAAAGAAGCTACCAATTCGAATGATTACACTTTTATGCTACATCCATGAACTTACGAGTTAGAGGATTAACTAAAAAAAGTTGTATTTGATTGTTACACTGAACTATAAAACTAAAGTTCAACAAAAGTTGAATAATTGAAACCTAATGAATTGTTGTATGAAAACGCTGATGGGGGGAATTGAATTAACGGGTATCCTATAACTATCTCTGAAAATGTAAATTGCAAATAAATCCTCTAAAATTTTGCCATTGACTTCAAATTTACACCCAAAAAATGACAATGTATCTTCTTCATAATTTGTTTTTGTGGACGTGTTTTCTAAAGTCGAATAATGTGCTGTATTGATGTCTTGACAATTGGCCCTTCAGTGCCTGGAAATGGTCGGCTAGACATGGTTTTAAAGGTAGCTCAACCATTCAATTGTATGACAGTCTTGAAGTATTCCATTATAATGGCAATAATGTGTGAGCAAAACGAACAGATATAATAGGTGTTTGGTGGGGTTCGTGTTGCTTATTCTTTAGTGTTCTATGTTGTGTCATGTGTACTATTGTTTGTCTGTTTGTCTTTTTCATTTTTAGTCATGACGTTGTCAGTTTATTTTCGATTTATGAGTTTGACTGTCCCTCTGGTATCTTTCGTCCCTCTTTTAAAATGTCAAAATCGGGGTACATCATTCAACATTATGTTATAAGAATTATAAAATGTCTTTGGTTTAATTTTTTCGGGTTATCAAAAAAAATATATGTTTTAATTTTAGACCAAGTTTCTCGAGTCAGTCTTGTATTACTAAGTGATAAATTTTCATAAAGTATGAACAATAATTGACGGTCTATGGGGAGACAACTGCAAAAACTTTATTTTTATCAACTTAAATTTGATTTAATAAATAAACCAACTCATCGGAGGTATGGTATTAGAGAGACAGCCATATATAAGATAGATATTTTTAAATGAATTTACGTATAAAAATTGTACAAAGGCTACACGCCATTGAAGAGTATCTTTCACATAATTTGTTGTTAACATGAGGATACCCCATTATAGTATTAATATTTGTATTCTCACTATTACGTTGAAACTTGTTATTATAATTAAACTGTCTAGAACATCCAATGAAGAAAATATTAGAAAAACTGATAACTGATACTAATTTTCCCTGAATGTGACCTACCGAATTAATTAGACTTATCACAAAATTTGTTCTAACTTGAGCAACACGACGGGTCCCATGTGTGTATCATGATCTGCTCACATTTCAGAGCACCTGAAATCATCCCAAATTTTAAGGTGGTTTTCCATGTTTTGTTTTCTTTGCTGTTTTTTTGTCTGTTTGTCTGTTTCTTGTTTAACTAAAGCGTTGTCAGTATATTTTCGACTTATAAGTAACCTTCGCATCCCTTTAAGAATAAATGATCAGTCTATACATTGTGTAATTAAGTATCTATAATACTAAAATTACGAGGTCCAATTTGTCAGCCGTCATCACGTAAAAACGACGAATCAAAGAATTCAACTTTATATACAACTAATATAGTACAAAGGTGTAGATTAAAAATTACACCACTCCAGGCCCTTTTGTTTTCTACGTAATTAATATCGCCAATAATTAGGAAGTTCCGGGTCGAGTCCGATACCGATACCAATAGTATAATCACCTGTTACCTATTACATTATCTGTACGTTCCGCATCTGACAGGCACACCACCAAACGGTGTATTCAGGATTAATATGCTATATAAACGGGTCATAATCACAGGGTTGACACTACTAAATTGTCAAATTGTTACCTATTGTAGTATTTTAATCCGTAAGACTTTCTAAGATAACAATACGAATACTAAAAATCTGGACTAAAAATAAGTTTCAATTTGTTAGCGGGCATGACGTAAAACAGCGAATCAAAGAATTCAACTTTATTTATAACTAATATAGGACAATGCTGTTGATTAAAAAATACTCCATTACAGGACCTTTTGTTTTCCAAATATTTAATATTATCAATAATTGATAAGTTCCAGTTCGACGGGTTCAAACAGAAAGATTTGAAAGCAGAGAAAATTGTATATCTTATAATCGGCATGACTTTATCAGATGACAGTACTAATACTTAGATAAGGCTTGCGCATAGTTATATACTTTAATTCAGTCACGGACCCGCGATATCACGGGTGTGTTCTAGTACTTATATAAATTTAGCAAATCTTCCTCATGGCAAAAAAAAAAAAAAAAAAAAATTTAACATAGCAAACGAATGGATAACAACTGTCATATTCCTGACTTGGTACAGCCATTTTCTCATGTAGAAAATGGTGGATTGAACCTGGTTTTATAGCCAGTTAAACCTGTCACTTGTATGTATTAGTATCTGTTCTTTTTAAATAAATCACAGTAATTTAGCCTGTGCGACTGTTGACTTAAAATCAAATTTTAACAAGTCACATAAGGTACTTATTGAAACTTTCCCCCCAAAAATGTGATACTGTGCTTGAGACAAATAAATAAAAAAAAAAAAAAAAAAAATAGGTTTTTGAATTTTTTCCCCCCTATAATGCAATAACCAAAATATTGATTATTCTTTGTTTTGGTTTGCCCGTGCTCTTCATTAACGAGTAAAATGTTGGAAAATTAGTTCAAGGCCACTTATATTGATATTAATCAGCAATTTTACATAATCATACATGTATATGATAAAGACATTTTCTAAATTAAATGTAAAATGACTAAATTTGCAGGCATTTTATTAAGTGCATAACATGGAGAGGAATTATATAAAAGGACGAAAATACATAGTCATTTTTATCAAATGACAGAAGTTTTAGAGCAACATTCAGCATATAGCCTGTTCAGGTTTCATGTAATTTAAAGGAAAAAATTACCTTGGAACATATATGACCAAAACAAAATCAAAGTAAAATAATTGTGGTCTATTTACGTTGTAAATATAAACGCCTTCTCAGGAAAACTATAAACAAATTGTTCTAATTCACAGTATAACTTGATTTTTTAAAACTTGAAACAATGGACATAAAAGTTGAAACAAACATAGCACTTACGGTTCCATTGTATTCTTTAAATACCAGCGGAGAAAGTTTAAATTTCATTATATACTTACTCTGTTTTCAGATATTAGTTAATATAGGAATTTTCTTTTTCATGACGGTAGAAAGAAAATGTGTTCCCACAATCTCTTTTTTGAAAGGGGGCCTTCAGAAATATGCGTAGTGGTATTAACCATATAAATATCTTAAAAATTATCAAGAACTTCCGGATACTTTTAATTCTCGGTCTTTTTCTGAAATTAGTTCTATCAAAAAAAAAATGTCAACCCTGTGTACCACCATTCTCCATGTGAAATTGAAAAATCTCCTAAAAGAAATAATCCACAATGCCTTTCAACATAAAGATGGTAGCATACGCTATGACTTTGGGATATTAAAAGGCATATTTTGTTAATAGTGAACAAAAGGATAAAACATGCTACACAGAGGAACAAGTGACAGTATGCAGGAGTTTCTTATTTACAACATATTTGTTGAATTTGGAGGTAGACTTTTTCAACGAATTGTCGACATTCCTATGGGAACGAACTGTGCGCCTCACCTTGCCGAACTCTTCTTATTTTCATATGAATCAGAGTGAGAGGTTAAGCGCTATTAAAACAGGTTCAATCCACTATTTTCTACATTTAAAAATGCCTGTACCAAGTCAGGAATATGACAGTTGTTGTCATTTCGTTTTTTTTATGTGTTTTGTCATTTGATTTTGCCATGTAATTAGGGACTTTCCGATAGAATTTTCTTCGGAGTTCAGTATTTTTGTGATTTTACATTTTTTCAGACACATTTCAAAAACAAGAAGCCCTTTTTTAATTGTTTTATTATAATACAATTATGTTATTGTTCTATTATAATTTTGAAAATACTTTGAACGACAAAATTATTCTACTCGCGTAGTGGCATTAACCATATGTGGACCCTTTAAAATTCGAAAGAAATTCTGAATAATTTTAAATCTCGGTCTTTTTCTGAAATAAGTCTTGGTGTAATACTACCAAATCATAGTACGTCATACCCGTTGTAAACGAAAATAGGTCGAAAAAAATATTCTCTTGAATTTGACAGTTGTAGGTAACTAATCCTACATTTCATTGCAGCAAAACATTTCTGTTTCATAAACATATGTCTTAGGTATTTCAAATCACTATAATTTTTTTCTTTGGGGTTTTTATAGAATATTTTGTAAACTTGAGGTTACATGGTTCATAAACAATGTACACAGGTAAGATAAGGGGAGAAACTTGATTATTAATTTCCAGTGATGGTTATTTTCTTGTATGCAATGAAATGTAATGTGAAATTTTTTCTATAATACTTGACAGGATAAAACTTTACTCATGCAAAGTATTTCTTTATTTGAAACAAAGATATCTTCTGCACATTTTGAAAATTGCAAATTTAACAAAGACTAATAGGGGAAAATCAATGGTGGCATAACACCTTCTAACACAACTTTTGATTTTTCAACCATTTATACCACCATTCCCCATGTGAAATTATAATTTTGAAAATACTTTGAACAACAAAATTATTTTTTTTCCTGTGTGAGGTTTACATTTTCTGACGCCAAACACGCGACTCCATACTAAGAATTGATGTGAATACAGTCACAGGACTTCAAATATTTCTATCCTTTATGGGTTGATTTAAAATACATATATTAGTAAGCAATGAATGAGGTTGTTGAATTTGATAGATGCTTTTGTGCTTCTTAATTTGTTAAATATTTGTTTGTTTTGAGATTGTGATACAGTGATGACTGCTGTACCCATATTTTGACAATTTTATATATTATGTCTGTTTTGTTCACGCATCGTTGTAAATATAATGGAATTAAATGCGACTGTCATACAAGTGAGAGGTTAAGTGCTATAAAACCAGATACAATCCACCATTTTCTAAATTTGAAAATGTCTGTATCAATTCAGGAATATGACAGTTGTTGTCCATTCGTTTGATGTGTTTTTCCATTTGATAATGGACTTTCCGTTTTGAATTTTCCTCGGAGTTCAGTATTTATTTGATTTTACTTTTTGTTATACGAAGTATCAGATTCAATGTACTCATTTAGAAAAAAAAATTAAATTAAATGTATTCCAATGCTCAATCAAACGGATCTTTCTGTATAGCATGGGTTTGAAATAAAAAATATGATTTCAATATACAGTTGTTTATGCTTACTGTTCGTTTCTGTGTTTGTTTGCATTGTCGTTTGTTTTTCTTGAACTTCAGTGTTTCTGTTGTTTTGTTGATTTCTTGTTATAGTTTATGTGTTATCCTTGGTTTTAGTTTGTACCTGAATTTGCTTTCTCTCAATCGATTTATGCCTTTTGAACAGCGATTGCCTTTATTTAGGTATCAACAACCATTATAATGTTGTTGTCTTTTATAAATTTGTCTTTAATTTAAAAGTTTATGAATATTTCGAAGCTTTATACTATAATTTAAGTATAAACACGAATATCAGATTATAAAATATATGTAATAACATTAATGGTACCAATTTTCCTGCACCAGATGCGCATTTCGACAATACATGTCTCTTCAGTGATGCTCGTGGCCAAAATATTTGAAATCCAAAGCTTATACAAAAGATGAAGAGCTATAGTCCAAAAGGTCCAAAAAGTATAGCCAAATCCGTGAAAGGAATCAGAGCTTTACACGAGGGAGATAAATTCCTTAATTTATAATAATTTCTAACATTTTGGAACAGCCAATTTTACTAACAAAAAAAATCCATATTTTCATACATTAGAATGTACACAAATGTTTAGCCCTGGTTTGAATGTCTTTAAAAAATACGTTTCTATTTATTATTGTATGTCTCAGTGTAAAACACATTGTACAATACGGAAATAATTAATTCAAAAATTTCCCATTCTAGATATATAAAAAAACAAACCACATTGAGGAAAATAATTTAAGGATAAGGCAATAATAAATTAAATCTTCTATTTGTAAAGGTTTTGTATAATATACGTATACATAGTTCATCAAAAGTACCAGGATTATAATTTAGTACGCCAGACGCGCGTTTCGTCTACATAAGACTCATACACCAGGTTATCTATTGGAGAACGTCTGTACTAAAGTTTTCACATATTTAGATGTAAATAAAAATAAGATTCAAATTGACGACATTGAAAGTAATATAACATTATTTTACGGTAGACAAAACATAGCTGATCTGAGAGGTACGTCATCTTCTTCCCATCTAATTGCCACTATACATCATGTTCTGTTGATTACCCATAGATAAGGTCGACGAGAAAATACTTGTTGTATTTGTAAAGCTTAGTTTTATTCTTGTCTTTCATTTTTGCTTATATGTCTTGTCTATATGCCTTTTTGTGCTTCGTTTTACATATGACGTGGTTCTGAGCTTATACATCCCGTCATTATGTTATTGTTCTTATAATTTTTGTTTTGTTATATTTCATTTTTGCAAATATGCTTTGTCTGTATGCCTCTTTGTGTTTCCGATATGCAGCTATGTATTTTTGATACATATGACGTGTCTCTGTACCTATACACCCCTTCATTGTGTTATTGTGCCAACGTTAATTTAAATATTTGTTTGTTTAATAGTGAATACGATTATAACACAATGTTGACTGCTGTGCACCAATTTTTTGAAATTTTTACCTATCATACCTGTTTGTTTTGTTCACACATTGTTGTCAATTTGATTGAATTTTATGAAATGTCATACAAGTGAGAGCTTTAGCTAACTATAAAACTAGGTTTAACCGCCATTTTCTATTCAAGAAAATGCTTGTACCATATTTCTCTCGAAGTTCAGTATTTTTGTAAATTTACTTTTTAGTTGGTCGAGTAAACTAGGGCACAGAGTAGCCACTATTGTCACGATGACGTCACGCTTTTCTTGCTTTATGTAGCGATATCCGTACCTTTATGATGGGTCATCTTCCTTTGTCTCACACATACATTAACATATATATAGATAGAAGATATGCATGAGTTCGAGTGACACAATACATACATATATTTTACGAATTACTAATGTGTCGAGTTTCGTGACTGGATAACAAAAGAGAGATGTCATAATTTATTCAGAAAACAACCGGCATAATTATACACGACATTTTCGCCAATTGAAAACTCAAAACGTCACCTTAGCATATGTTACTATGTGACGTATTAAAAAGATTTACAGAACCCTAATGAATATCAGAGGTTGAGAGAGCGAAAATAATTACGTGCATCCGTCAATAGTACATTTTAAATACAAAATCACAAAATTTACACTTCAAATGCTTAAATTTTATGTTTTAAAAAAGATAAAAAAAAATTAGTACATACACGATGAAAAAATGTTCACAGTACCTTACAAAATACCACACGTATGCGGAACGTATCAAGTTGGGTTTTTCAATAAATGTGTTATATAAATAAAAAAAAAAACAAAGCCACACACACACACAGACAGACACACACATACAAACACAAAAGAAATAAATTTATAGGTTTTTTTGAAATATTTTCTTAACGGGAAAACAAAATGTTAAGATAAAAAGGTGCATTAAATAGATTTCTCAAAACATTTAGAAATAATTAAAAATGTTATGAATATATATATATGCCGCATTGTAAATGTTTAAGAAATACTACACTAGAAAAATATGAAGACCAGGGTTATTCGTAATATATGTGTGATGCAGGTCTCAGTTCGGGTATATACTGTGACATTCCCGGCTTAAGGCTTATATCCTCTAAATCTTACATACTCTTATATATAAACTCTAAGCCGTGAATGTCACGGTAAATACCCTATTTGAGACTGAATAACATATAATATACGTCTAAATAGTCGGGATTTGACAGGTTATCTTGATACATCACCTCCAACGCGATGTTCTATGTTAGTCTGTGTTAGGATCTGATTGATGTAAATCAACCTGTTGATACAATTTGTAATGCTTTTTTGTTATTTAAGAGTTATATCTCGTCTCTCTATTTTAAAGATATACCAGTATTGATAAGTGTTTGGTATGACCATAAATGGTATGCGAGTTGTCTCATTGGCACTCATACCACATCTTATCATATCTGTTATCATTCTTATGTAACTTTGAATCTTTTGAATACACATGAATAGGAAGATATTTATGTGTTTCCGAAGATTAAGTTTTCGAGCAGAAACATGTGAAAAATCTCAAAATCCGATCGTTAAAATTCTGTAATGATCATAGATAAAACTGTTCTGTTGTCCAATACTTTCAATTGCTCAGTTTTTGTGAACATTTCATTCTGTAATAAAAAAAATCAGGTATGCTTGTAAAATTGATATTGGAAGATGTGGTATAAGTGCCAATGAGACAATTCTCCATCCAAGTCCCAATTATAAAAGTAAACCGTTATAGGTCAAGGTATGGTCTTCAACACAAAGCCTTGGCTCACACCGAACAGCAAGCTATAAAGGGCTTTTTTATTTTTCCAAGGCGTTTTGTAAAATGACTGAATGAATAGGTCAATACATACCATGCCTGAATCTTAAAGTCACTTACAAAAATTCCTAAAGTTTAGGTATTTTAGACACTGCCTAGAATCAGGAAAGCACTGTAAGATATATATACAATAAAACATTTAAAAGTTTTACTAGTGATGGTGTTCTTTTCTGATTTTTTCTGATCACGAGTTGGTTGACCGTTATTGAATTACCGTTTCACAAATGATATTGGATATGTCCCTTACGTCGTAACTACAATTCCCTCCTTTTTCATGAATGTGACCTACCGAATTCGACTATTTACCGGATTGGTTATCACATAAGCAACATGACGGTTTCCACATGTGGAGCAGGATCTGCTTACCCCTCCGGAGCACATGAGATCACCCCTAGTTTTTGGTGGGGTTCGTGTTGCTTATTCTTTAGTTTTCTATGTTGTGTCATGTGCATTATTGTTTGTCTGTTTGTCTTTTTCATTTTTAGCCATGGCGTTGTCAGTTTATTTTCGATTTATGAGTTTGACTGTCCCTCGGGTAACTTTCGTCCCTCTTTTGTTTCTTTACCGGTCTTTGATTCTAAGGGTTATCAGAGCTTACGTTAATTTGCAATAGTCTGATCATTATAACAAGTCATCTTCTATTGCCACCCCATACACCCACACATAACACACACACACACATATATATATATATATATATAACAAGTCTAAATTGAAAACTACGTTCAAACCTATGATTGCGTTGGATAAAAACCGCAATTTTTATACGTGTGCATGTAAAACAAATTTCGTTGTAGAAGGGTCTAAAAACAGCACAAACAACATTTTCCAAAAGACCAAAAAAGTGAAAAAGTATATTTAAACAAAACGCATTTGACTAACAGGTCGAACAACTGATGTTCTTTAACCCTGCTGACTGCCATTGGCGATTGCCAAATAAAATTGATCACAAGATGTAACAAAATGGATCTTAATATAAATTTAATACTAAACAGAAAAATTGTTTTTTAACTTGTGGCCACGATGTTATGCCACAAACATACGGTGTCAATATTTTTTAGTTCACCAGATCCGGATTTCGACAATAAATGTCTCTTCAGTGATGTTAGGGATCGAAACGGTATTTGGAAGGCCATATAAAAAGTACCCTCATTTTTAGATCGACTCTTGAATTTTAAGAGTCAATATAGGATGAACGGATCATATAAACTGGAGGGAAAATATGATACAAGCCCAAACGAAAAAATAAAAACAAGTCTAAATTGAAAACTACGTTCAAACCTATGATTGCGTTGGATAAAAACCGCAATTTTTATACGTGTGCATGTAAAACAAATTTCGTTGTAGAAGGGTCTAAACAGCACAAACATTTTCCAAAAGACTAAAAAAGTGAAAAAGTATATTTAAACAAAACGCATTTGACTAAACGGTCAAATATATATATTATTGTTATATCTATGTTTAAATATATGAAAACTGTAATACAATTGCTTTCGACAAGTGAGAAGTTTAGCTAGTTATAAACCAGGTTTCATCCATCTGTTTCTGCATTAGAAAGCGCCAGTAATATTACAGCTCTCTTCATTCGTTTGATGTCATTGAGCTTTTGATTTTGCCATTTGATTAGGCACTTACCATTTTTTGCTCACATAGAAAAAAACTCCAAGTGAGCTTTTCTCATCAATTTAGTCCGTCGTCTGTCATCGTCTGTCGTCATCGTCCGTTAACTTTTACAAAAATCTTCTATTCTGAAACTTCAAGGCCAAATAAAAATAAAATTGGCCGAAATCATCTTAGGGAAACTAGTTAAAAATTATCCTATTACCCCGTCCATCAACCAAGATAGCTGCCATGGCTAGAATTAGAACATAATGGTAAAATGTAAATTTTGGCTTATGTCTCTGAAATGCCATTCAACCAGGTTCATTCCAAACTGTTTTACTAAATTGTCCTGTTCCAAGTCTGGAATATGGCAGTTTTCATCAAATAGTTCGAATCTATGAGAACTGATGTTTGTTTTTATTGCACTTAGGTTTCCTGATGTTGCTTTGTTTTCCTCTTGTCACTTTTGAACACCAGTATACTACTTTGGCCTTTATTAATACATAATGATATTCATAGTTAGATCATTTTAAAGTAGTATTTTTTAATTGTATTTCATTTGACTAACTGATAAAGAATTGTGTTCTGTAGCTTCAATATATAGTTTCATGATTTTAAAGATTCAGACAGTTATAATATTTTTATAGTTTATAAAAGTAAAAATGTTATTACTTTATATTTGTCAAATATTATTTACTACTGAATAAGCATATAGATACTGACACATATTACCAGCATATAACATGGTCGCATAGACAGGTAATTTCTAGTACATGTTCTTGAATTTGTATTGTGTCATGTTAGTTTTGAACTTTTGTTTTACTATATGTATTTTTCTGTTATTTTTCAAACATACTCTAGTTTCATAAATAAGTGGGAACAGAGCGTTTGCGCTTTTATACATGTAACACGATATGACATTTGCGATCCAGACACTATGAACTATGAAGACTTGTAAAGAACATTTGTTTTATGTCACAGTGAATTGTTATTATTAAATAACAGTCAGTTAATTACAATAAAATTCGCGGTATTAATGAACAGGGAATTCAGTCAAGAGTTGAGAAAGAGAAACTCAAATGTGGGCGAAATCAAGTATGGACAGAGTACGAGACCTCAAGATTTTCATTCCCTGAGCCTCAGATTATCAGATTTCAAGCAAAAATAGACTTGTAATGACTGAACATGTCTGTATGTCTTTAGAAATATTATTAGTTATAGATAACTATATTTATGTGTTAGGAAATAACTTTTAAACACGAATGCAATATGAAATGAAACTTTTAACAATAATTAAAATTAAGACTTTTACTCTGTCGGGTTAAACTTATTGGTCATAAGCCCGGATGAAATAGGAGGCAAGTCATAGGAAGCAAAACATGTTGTCCATTTTCAAAAGGCGCAGAAGTCCTATAAATTGAAGTGCAAATTTCTATTTAGAAATGCGCTAACGTCCCGCGCTAAACTAAGTACCAATCGTATTAAAATAAAAAAAAAAAAACTCATCATAGATACCAGTGTAACGTGTAACCGGGCGGGGACGTTTAGATATTTTTATCCTCGGGTTTGTAACAGTTTCCTGGGATTTGAAAAGCAATTCAAAAGTTCTAAAGTCAATAAAAAGTTTACACTATCACTATCAAATATGAAACAAATACTATACTACATAAAACGAATTTCAACACCTATCAACCTAACCCGAACTTGTTGAATTAAAACTGTTTAAAACCAACTGTTTGAAACTATAGTCTGAAACCTAAATGTATGGAACTGGTTTGAAACATAAATGTATGAAACTGGTCTGAAACATAAATGTATGGCACGGGTCTGAAACATAAATGAATAAAACTAGTCTGACGGTTTGGAACTATTGTCTGAAACATAAATGTTTGGAACTGGTCTGAAACCTAAATGTTTGGAACTGGTCTGAAACCTAAATGTTTGGAACTAGTCTGAAACCTAAATGTTTGGAACTAGTCTGCGACCTAAATGTTTGGAACTGGTCGGAAACCGAAATGTTTGGAACTGGTCTGAAACATAAATGTTTGTAACTGGTCTGAAACCTAAATGTATGGAACGGGTCTGACACCTAAATGTTTAGAACTGGTCTGAAACCTAAATATATGAAACTGGTCTGACGGTTTGGAACTATTGTCTAGTTTAATTTTTGGTATGAAACTTTATTAAATAAACATGTCTATAACTGTCTGATCGACAGAGTAACACTAAAGCATGGTATGTCAGCAAACACATACTGCAATAGTGAGAGATGTGAGACGCACCAGTTCTGTTTGAACAATCTGTACCGAACCAACAGTCTCAGTCCTTTCTAAATTCTGTCCACAGGTTCCAAGCACTTCACTTCACTTAAACTAAACCTTCTGCCTGCTACAAACCACTTCCTTTCAGATGTTCACTGTCTGTTGTATTTTGGTACAAATGACGATTTGAACTGAATAGCTACTCACAATTTATACTTCGAACGCGGACCTCGAAGAGAGCACCCTAGCAACAGTTATACAGGTAAAGCGTCTGATAGCAACCACGGATAAAGGGATGATTGTTAATGCCGTTTTCAATGATAAAGAGATCAAATAGGAAATCCAAGAGGTTTCGAAAAATATACAACTGTAGAAATATTATAACCTTTTTAAACTGTAAATTCATAACACCAGGATTAAAATGTTACATTTACGCCAGACACGCGCTTCGTCTACAAAATACTCATCAGTGACGCTCGAATAAAAAAATGTTTAAAAGGCCAAATATAGTACGATGTTGAAGAGCATTATGACCAAAAAACATGTTTATAAGCTACATGTATTTTTGTATACCTAATAAAGTTTATTGTATTGAATTGTCTTACTAATAATATGTACATGTCTATGTCCATTTGTGCATAACTTATGTCTACAGGGATATTGTTTATAATGTCGTAATCAGAATATTGACATATAATCTAGTCTGCACTATTGCCCATTGTAGCCTACTACATAGAGAATGGGAAAATTTTGAATTAATTATTTCCGCATCTTACAATGTGCTTTGCATTGAGACATAAACTAATAAATAGAAAAGTATTTGAGAAAAAGATATTCGAAGCTCAGGTTTAAATTTTGTGTTCACTATGATGTTAATTTCATTTCAAACACATCAGGAGATAAAACCCATTGAACGATGATGAAATCATAAAAACGAAAATTTACTTTTCTTTATATGTAAAAAAATACGCTGAGGAGACTCAATGTATAATTATTGAATTCTAATGAACACAATGAACGATGTAGAAGAAATAAATTCATTGTTTTGTTTCATTCTATGTATGGAAAAAAGACACTGAGACATATTAAGAACAAATAAAAAAGTATTTAATAAGATATTGAAACCAAAGCTTAACAGGTTTATATACATTTCAAATTGAACAACAGAAATGGAGAACTTTATTTGAGAAGGTAAAAATTGCCTTGTTGGTATATTTGAATTGTTTTTATTTGGTTATATAGGCTTAAAAAGTTTAATGTTGGGGCATAATTTAATATTTTTTGCATCTTGTATACGTGATTATTTTATAAAGCATCGAAATATTCATACACTTCATAAAATTCCAGAGAAAGATATAAATCAATTATCTAAAATCTTTCACCTTTATTCCCTCCCCCCCCCCTTTCCCCCCCAAAAAAAGAACAAAGCATTTGACACATAATGTAGATTCATATACCATAATAATTGTATATTAAAGCTATATGGTGATATAATACCATCGAAAATACACAAATGTCTGTAGTAGATTACAATCGCTTACAGGAAATACCTTTCTAATGAGTCATCAAAACAGAGTAGTTGCTGACTTGCTGACAGACGGAACTTGTAGATCTTGTTTAAGCATAACCTAACAAATAGTATATGTGGTATCTAGGGCAATTCGTTCAGCCTTGGAAATTTATCTCTAGACAATGTGTAATAAACAAGCAAACAGCATTACGCACAATGTGTGTGTGTGTGTGTGTGTGTGTGTGTGTGTGTGTGTGTGATTGTGTGTCTGTGTGTGTGTCTGTGTGTTTAATAAATACAATTTACAAAGAACAGAAAAAGATGAAAAATATCATGGAACATTCAAAATACATGCCCAGAGAATCTGACAATGCAACGGCAATATGTTACTAAGTTATAATGAAACATGTATATAATTTTATGAAACTAAACAAATGCATGCAATAAGGACAAAACATATAGAGGCAGTTCGAAGAAATCTTTATAAAAAAATGTAATCACTTAGTTATAAAAGTTGGTTCGCTTTGACAATGAAATGTCAAAGTTTAACATCTTTCATAGTAATCCACAGCAGTATTAACATTGTCCACCTTTTGACTTGTTTTGAATAGGGAACATGCACCTTCAGTTGTAATACGAAATCCAAGGCATCCTTCTGTTTGTCTGCAGTACATAGCACATCGTTTACGGGAAACGTGCTGTAAATGTTTTGGCAATCCTAAGAGAGGTTCCTTATTCAGCTGTCTACAGTATGTTCCTATAGAATATGTGGAGTCATTAGCATTTTTAGTGACAAGAGGGGACATGCTGTTCGTTGCTGTCTGTCATATCTATTATTTCGTAATTATAACTCAGGTTGTTAGTCTTCACGTTTGAAATGTGTACATTTGGTCATTTCGGTCTTTTATAGTTTACAATTAATACGATTTTAATTTTCACATTGTTGAACGCCGCACAGTGACCTATAGTTTATAACTTTATCTTCAACTTGTCTCTAGTAGAATTGAATATCATACCACATCTCAGTATTTGTAAATTGACCACTGAATAGGGGTCGGGCTATGCATTCTGAGAATAACAGTCAATCATTACAGGAGACCTTAGTAAATCATTTAAAGATCAGACAAAAGATGCCTAGGGACATCAAAACTCATAAAAGAGGACGAAAGATACCAAAGGGACAGTTAAACTCATAAATTTAAAACAAACTGACAACGCCATGGCTAAAAATGAAGATACGAAATGAACAACGCAATAAAAGAGACGAAAAGACGACAAAACACATCATGGAAAAAGATTGAGCAACATAAAACCCTAAAAACGTTTATGAATTAATGTGCTCCGGAAGGGTAAGCAGTTCCTGCGCTACATGGCAACCCTTGTTAAACGTATATGTATGCTTTATTTTTTGTTTGTAGCAGTTTTATCTATAATGGTGACTTACCATTTATGTCTAGAGGTTACCTTATATATCAAATAGTGTATATTTTTAATATCTAGTGGTCTTACATTTCATACATAGGGATTTTAACTTTTAATATACCATTGTGTTCAACCATTTTTATCTTGTGTTTTATATATTGATATATATTGATAGCTGGTGGTTGGTGTTATATCTATTTTATCTAATAAGTCGTTTTAAACTTTTTATCTCCGGCGCAGTTGGAAATCTATTGACAAAATATTACATCATTTGTAAACACTGAAACCTAGATCTTCTAAATGCTTGTCCTTTTAAGCAAAAACGCTATCAATAATGAAGTCAATGGAAAACGTTCTGGTAAATTGTAAAAACTGAAATAAATTGAAAAAAAAACTTCTATTTATTATAATCCGTTTTTGCAATCAATAACCACTGCATTACACATGCTGACATCGAACAGGTACATAAAGAATGTTGCGACGTCAAACATGTTTGTGCACTCAATTCTCCTAGCCTTGGACATTTGTGTTTCAGCGAAACATAAGAACAAACTATAAAAATTCAGTTGAAAAAAGATTAGCTCATCAGATCGATACAAAGAAAATTATCAAACAAAAACACAGATAGAACGTTGCAGGGTATATATCAATCCCTCATCCTCTTTTTGTATTTTGATATGTTAAATGACAAAAACGTAGAAGGAATTACACAATGATAATAGTTCAGACGTAAGAAATAAAAAATCACTGAATGAATATGATTACCAAGAGATTTTCTGCATATTCATTAATAATAATCTATATTTTGTTTGAAATTTGAAATAGAACTTTCATCTAATATCAAACACAAGTTGAAAAATGTACAGCTGTCTCATTTGAGCCTTGATATTGAATTTTTCTCAGTAAATGTGAAAACAATATTTTTTTTAAACTCCACGGTTTTTCTGTTTCTAAATATGTTTTTTTATGTACATAAAGCATAAGCTTCCTCTTATATAGTTTTATTTCTAAAAGAGGCATTTGTCAAATTCATGATCACTGATTTGATTCTCATACCAGTATTTGATTCATAGCATAGTAAAACGTTAATCTAAGTAACAACAAGAGAGACAATTACTCGAGCAAAAAGGTAAAAAGCCCAAGGAAACCAATGGGTCATCAACACAGAGATACCATTCAACACCCACATGTGGGCTTTAGCTGACCATTTAACAGTAATAAAATTGAGAATGGAAATGGGGAATGGGTCAAAGAGACAACAACCCGACCATAGAAAAAACAATGGCAGAAGGTCACCGACAGGTCTTCAATGTAGCGAGAAATTCCCGCACCCGGAGGCGTCCTTCAACTGGCCCCTAAATAATGTATACTGTTACAGGAAAAAAAAGGTTGCATAGACTTGTTATAATGTAACATGATTTCGTTCGTATTTTAGACTTCTAGTATACGCCGTCTAATTAACCATTGAGATTATCTCCGTAGACAGCTTATAGTCATTAATATAAACATAACCATCAATATAAATAGAACTCGAAGCACGTGTAATTACGATTTATCCAGGTCTGTTTGATTTGATGTCATAGATTTAAAGAATGTCAAGCATGATTTTACCTGGATATCAATCAAATTGTATGTGCCGAATTGTTCAAAGAAATATGGTTGTTTTAAGGCGGACCCCTTGTTTCACTTTTTAATAATGACATTATTTTCTTTTAATAAAGTTAACACGTTAAGGACATGAATAACCGATCTTCAGCTTAAGTTTATTTGAAGGTTGCATGAATACGGGTTCAACTGAGGTTGAATTTTTGACTTGCAAGTGAACAGTACATGTTGTCAAACTTATTTTGACAAAATTGAACCAAATTATCTGCTCATAGCGAAATAGTATTTAATTATTCCCCTTTTATAAAATTGAGAATGGATATAGAGAAGCTGTCAAAGAGAAAATAACCCGACCAAAGAGCCGAAAACAACTGAATGCCACCAACGGGTCTTCAACACAGCAAGAAAAACCCGCACCTGGAGTCGGGCTTCAGCTGGTAAAACAAAAATGTGTACTAGTTCAGGAAAATGGACGTCATACTAACCTCAAAAACATATAAATGAACTAAAATCGAAAATCATGCAAGACTAACAAAGACCTGAGGCTCATAACTTGGGAAAGGCTTAAAACTTTTGAGAGTTAGATATGTCTAATGAGATCCTAGCCCTCCCCGATAAATCTAGTCAATATTTAAAAAACTAACACACTGCAATACACACAGTAAAACTCAGTTTAAAAGAAATCGGAATCCGATGTCAAAATAGGTAAAAAAAAATTATGCAAAATGACAATAATATATAATAACTCAGAACAACAAGCAATATCTGACATACAAGCTCCAGACTTCAATAAAACTGAAGAAAAGATTAGATCTCCATCATATACCAATCTAGCACAATGCCTCCCGTGCGGAATTTAGTATCATACCACCATAAAACATATGAATTGAACTTAACCCGTATCATGCCAGGAACTGGGTTTTAAATGAAGGTGTTTATTTCCAGTGCAAAGACCTGTTTGAATGAATAAAATCAAACTTATTTTGTCTAAATGGCGGTTAATGCTCCTTTTGCTATTTCGTGTGTAACTACAAATTTAACACAAATCGTATAGTAACCTTTATCATACAGCAAAGGAAATATAATGTATAATCAAAACAATTGCGTCGTATAATTTAAATGTGATGATTTCTTATTTAGAGTGTTAATCGAGAGTAAAATGTTACATGTAAACTCATCATATAAGTATTGAAAGCGCGGTTCGTCTAAAAAACAATTATCAGTTGGGCTTGAATCCAAAAAGTTGAAATAGAGTACGAAGTTGAAGTTTTGTATTCTAAACTATTCGTGTAGGGCATTTCACTTTAAAAGATTTCTTTTTCAATGGTCATTTACTTAACTTTATATAACCACAGTGAATAAAAGTATAAACGTATAAAGGTATACCAAAAAAAGATGATATATACAAGATGCAGTACTTAAACATTTTTTGTACATTAATTCAGAACCGAGTTGGTTGGGCTTGAAAGGGTTAACAGATTGACATATGGTGACGGTTTTTGGTTATCACTATATGCTGAACTGTAGATGTCTTTTCGTTTATTTTAATTGTGTTAACCATGTATACCTTCTTATGGCTATGTATTGTCTATTGAATCAATAAAATTATAAGCTTTTTCTTAATCCTTAGTTTGTAATGCAGTGATAGTAGACTGTTATTTTTTTCCCTTTTTTCATGATTTTGTCAGTCTCTTTTAATCAATGTTTTTAATTCTTCAATTGGTTTCTCCTGGTTTTTTTTTTTTTTTTTTAATTCAAATATAATTTTTTTCAAGAGAAAAGTATATTGCGTTTTTGTTTTGTCCTATCTCTTATTGTGGATTATTTGCACTGAAAAGCCAGTGGGACAATGGTGTTTGGAAGTTTGTGTCGGACTTGGTTACCAGCTCTAATATTTTGGAGTATATTATCTATTCACGGTCGCGTCCGCCTCAATCATTTGATTTCTGTGTAGTTCTTTTATATTTTCCCTATTAGCTATTGCGTTGTCTGTCGGTTTTCGAATTGATTGGCATTGCCCTCTAAGCTTTGTTTCAGTTACAGATACTTGTTTTTAAAATCAAACATATATATTTTCTTACAAGTATAATGAAGAACATGTTTTCTTCCATTCATAGCAATATCTTTCTTGATGTAAATACGAGAATTAAGCTTATTAATTTTAGTATCAAAGGAGAGATAAAAAAACTCATCCATTTGATGAATCAATATTTAAAACTTACCCGTATAAGGCGTCTTGTCAATGTAAATTTCTACTTCACACAAAGTAAGGGAATCGCCATAACCAAGTGTTTGATACTCTTTGTAGATCTTAACATATCTTCCCTGAAGATTTCTATTGCAGGCAGCATTGAATATACCTGGAACTATTCCTGGGTGATAGAAACACAACTGACTTGATTCTTGGTCGAAATTTGACCAATCAGCAATGGTTGGAGCGTACACATAAATGTATATATCAGCCAAACGGTCGCCTAAAAATCATAAAATAAAGTTAATTATATATAACGATTTTAGTTTTAACAGATTACAGATTTCATTTCAAATTTCATAATGAAAAAAAGTCCAATGGTTTTGTAAATGTAATGAGATTTAGAACAGTGGTTACGATCATGACGATTGGGACTCATGTTATCAGTCAAAATGAGAAAACTGTTGATTTTTCAGTAACCATTTTACAAATTTGAATAAACATATAGTACCGATACATGAGTGTAAAGTGGCCTAATTTTATATAAGAACTTTACTTAATTTTTGCATGATTTCAGTTATCGCATGCATTATTTAATGCTGTATACGTTGTCATCGGTTTGATTGTACCTATGTTTTGTTATCTATTTACTACATTTAGTCCTGGTATCTATGATGAGTTTATTTACAACCACTGGGTCAATGCCACTGCTGGTGGAGATTTATTTCCCCGAGGGTATCACAAGCCCAGTAGTCAACACTTTTTGTGCTGACATGAATTGTCATTGATATGGTTATATTTATAAATTTACTGTTTATTTTTTAATCTTTTGAAGTACTAAGGTTTTTCTACCTTAGGCATAGATTACCTTAGCTGTATTTTTCAACACTTTTAGGAATTTTGGTTCTCAATGCTCTTCAACTTCGTACTTTATTTGGCCTTTTTAACTTTTTTTGGATTCGAGCGTCACTGATGAGTCTTTTGTAGACGAAACGAGCGTCTGGCATATATACTAAATTTAGTCCTGGTATCTATGATGAGTTTATTTTCACCGATGTAGAGGTTATTTTTTAACTATTTTTAAATATTGGGTAATTTATTACATTTAGATTATTAAAGGACGACTTATTTGTTGTTTTCTTTGTCAGCTGATTACTATCGGAGTGACATATAACTAAAATCTCCTCTCATTTTTAACAATTCTTAAACTGAGTTGTAGATTTCAATCATTTTTTTTTAAATTTTAAATATCTATCAAAGACAACAATCTCAGCAATTCGCCGTTTCAGAATCTAATACATTCTGGGTAATATTTTCAAAAGCGTCCTCCAAAATTAGTGATTAGTTTAAAACGTTCTAAACAATGGAAATCCATCCAACGACGTAACGTTATTTTCATTTTAGTGTAAGAACAATGAGATTACCCACAGTCCTTTAGATTCTGAAAAGGCAAAATTGAACGCCATATATGTGAACAAAATCTCATACGTGAAATAGTTAAACTTCTTTGGAATGAAAGAGGGTATAAAAACTGTTCTTTTTAAAACATTATAAATATTTTCTATCTAAGACAAAACTTGGAAAATTTGACAACTCTTAATTGTGTAGCAGCATAGGTAAATAAAGTAAAGAATGCAAAAGTATTGATCAATAAGACCCATCACACCTATATAAAATGACGATTCTTCCAGCGACGGCCAGAAAACGCAATACAAAACGGGTTTGTTCTCCGAATAGTGTAAAGTTCAATAGAAATTATCATTCGTTTTACATACTTACTACAACAGTCTAGTCTGTTGAAGATCGTTACACTGTTGATAGAATAGTCCTGTCCAAGATCCACTGCCCACCAGCAGACCAAATCATTCGTTATTGTAGAGGTACAAAACATTTCATTAAATGGTGGTGGATATGCTGCTTGCTGTTGGTTACCATCAACTGCTAGAAATGAACTACCCGGCGATCCGGATATGTAATATGTTGAACTCTGTCTACTATCTTTGTGTAGGGCAACGTTATCTCTTAATCCTTAAAGATGTTTTGAAAAATATTAAGAGTAGTCAGAAATAACAGATACATTGAAGAATTTTTTTTTAATTTTATTAATATAATATATTTTCAACCGTCTTGATAAAGAATTTTAAAAATTCAATCGGGTTTACTGTTATTGAACTAAATGATCTCTATAATATCAATGAATCTTCAATATCCTTCATCAATAAAAATCAATGTCAACATAATTACCAATATTCATTTTACGGTACTCTTTTTAACAAACATTGATATTTACGACAAAGGGGGTGATTTTTCTTTTCCCTACTGTTAGTTTTTCTTTTTTTCCAGTGATGTTCCTTTGGTGACGTTTTGCGGTGTCTATGTTGCCCAGCTTGTTCGCTATGGTCGTGTCTGTAGTGATATTTATGATGTTTATGAACGTAATTTATGTATTACTAGTGATTTATTAAGGTAGATCATAGGTATAAGTTTCCCGGGATAGATTTTTTTTATACTTTGCCAAAATAAAGATTTTACTATGCTCTTTTCAAAAATATAATAAAAAGGATGGGTCACCGAATTATTTTTCAAGCTATAAGTCGTTGAAAATTGTCTAAAGGAGTAAGTCCGGTAAGGACCGATTTTGGCCTCAAATTTCAGGTTCATCTGACGAAAGATTTTGACCACTTTTTAAACACTTAAGTGTCTATTTCATTTGAATTAATCAGTTTATGTGAAAGATTTTAACTGATTTAGTCATTAAAAACGATCCGATTCAAGCTCAAATATGAAAAATCTATCAAATATGCCGAAAAATGTAACTTTTCAGTTGGTTTTTGTCAAAAATGAACGTATCTGCAATCGTGTTCATCCTCAACCTTTATATATGTTATGTATTATAATAAAATACAACTTTCATTTCAATATTAAGGATGAACACGAATGCGGTCACTTTTGTTTTACACGAAAACCGTCTAAATTTAACTAAAATGCTAGAATTGTGAAGATTTCAGTAATTTAGCATTACTTTATGGTGCTAGTACCCGATATATGTGCATTGTATTGTCAAAAACAGCCCATATTTATGAGGCAGAAGCATTCTACTGTCCAATGAATAACTAAAAGTTTACATTTTAACATTTTTGTAAAATCTTCTATATTTTGGGGCCAAAAAGGGGTCTTTCTGGACCTACTCCATTGCTTAGAATGATCATGATAAAACACATTTTTGTGCATGAAAAAAAATCTATGAGATAAAATTTTGAAAAAAATTGTGAGAAGATAGGTTTTATAATATGTTTTAAGAAAATAAAAAGAAAAAAATGGTGTCACCAAACTTGTTTTCTTGCTACAAGTAAAAATGTTAAATTTCCCTATCATTCCAGTATAAATTTGTTCCTCAAAGAGTTATCTCCCCTTAAATGGCTTAGTTGAAAAAAATGATTCTAAAACACAAATGTTTGGTATTTGTTTAAATATTTTTGATAATGCAATAAATCAACAAGTTTTCTTCATATAACTAAACAGTATAATCAATAAAATTGCACATCTGTCTACAAATTTGTAGATTTGGGCAAATAACTAGACTGATTGTGTACTGAAATAGTACAATCCAAGATGGCGGTATACCATGAATCTACCTTAAGTGAGTGATTTCGTTACCACATATTACTTAAAACCATTACAAAATTCTTTCGAAGTTAAAAAAAAAGTTTGGTTTGTATTTTTGGCTGTACCTGTAGATAACATATTTCAAACAGAAATTTATGGTGATTTTATAGACCGAGCCTTAACATTTAGATACGATCCGGGTAATATTATCGATCCTTTAAATAAAATTAAAAAAAAATAAAAGTTTTCCCTTTTAACACTGACATTAAATCTTTTAATATTGTTTTGTTGGCATAAATATTAATTTTGTTATCAGTGAATCAAAACAATACTCAATATGATACATGTGTACTTGTATTCGCTTTGAAATAATTTTCAGTAACTGCGAGTACTATCAGATCTATCCCGTATAAGAGCGTGGGTCTAGAGCTCAAATATATTTGACCCCGTTACATTCGTATGTGCCTGTTCGAGTCAGGAGCCTGTAGTTTAGTGGTTGTCTTTAGATTATGTCTGTCATGGTTTTTTTTTGCAAATTGTTTTGAAATTAATTGGGCCGTTCGTTTTCTCAATTGAATTTTAATACCCGACCTTACGGCATGGATTTTTCACGTTGTTGTAGCCTGTATGGTTGCCAATAACACTGCTTACATGCACATCATTTGATTTTCGTGGATAGTTGTCTTATTTGCAATCATACCTCATCTCCTCATTTTCATATTAAGGAAAAAAGTATAAGTCATTGTGTCATTGTTCTATGATAATTTGGTATTATTTTTTCTTATATGCTTTGTCTATAATATGCCTATTTTTGTTTCTTTTTTACATTTGACGTGGCTCTGTATTTATGCATTCCTTCATTGTGTTTTTGTTCTTTGGATATTTGTATTCTTGTCTCTCATTTTAATATACTTTGTCTGTATGCATGTTTTCGTTTTTTTTATATTTTTACATTTCATTTTTTCTTAAAAATGCTTTGTCTATATGTCATCTTGTTTTACTTTGATACATATGAGGTGGCTCTGTACTTATACATCCCGTCATTGTGTTATTGTTCCAATGTTTGTTTACATATAAAAAATTTCATAGGGATAAAGATAATAAAACAACATTGACTGCTGTATCCTTATTTTTGACATTTTTTCGTATAAAGTTTGTTTGTTTTGATCACACATCGTTGTCAATATGATGGTAATTTTTCGACTGTTATATACGTAAAATGTTTAGCTAGCTATACAACGAGGTTTACTCCACCATTTTCTACATAAGAAAATGTCTGTACCAAGTCAGGAACATGACAGTTGATATCCATTCGTTGGATGTGTTTGAGCTATTAATTTTGCCTTTTGATGACAGACATTCTGTTTTTGAGTTTTCCTCTGAATTCAACATTTTTGTGAATTCTTTTTGAACTAAATTATATGAAAACAGTTAAAGAGAAGCGAAAGATACCAAAGAGTCATTCATATTCAAAAGTGGCAACGCCATGTGAAAAAAAAAACAAAAAGATTAAGCTTCATACAAAACACAACATAGAAAACTATGACTAAGCAACAATAAACCAACCAAATACCGGGGCTGATCCCAGGTACTTCAGAAGGGTGAGCATATCCAACTCCACATGTGGCACTCGTTTGGTTGCTTATATAAGTACAAAACCGATAACAAGTTATAATCTGTAGGTTTCATTCATGGAATGAGGACGGGATTGTGGTTACGACATTTGGAACATATTTGCTTCATCTGTGAAACAGATATTCCATATCGATCAACCAACTCTTCATGACATACGTAAAATTATCGTAACGGTGATTTAAAATTCTCCACTTTGTATTATGTTGAAATGGGAAGATCATGATTTAGACCCTTAACTCATCTATTCTGTTGTATTCTTTAGGCAAGTAAGAAGAGATATATTTCGACAGTTTTAAAAAGTCTCCAAATAATGTTAACATTAAAAATAATTTGTGTTAATTAAAATCTAAACGATCGACTTGGTTTTATCTAATTAAAAAACATAATTGTAGGAAATACTCTCCTTTTATTCAATTACCAGTTGTTGACATGATACGGGTAATATTCTTCTCACATACTTTATGATTATATGTGCTTTATATTTTCATATGATAAACACATACTCATTCAATCAGTTTGACTAAATTCTGGAGGGGGCATGTAAATTTTGCTTAGTTTCTTTTGTTACATATCCTGTCATTGGACTCGGACTTCTCTTAAGCTGACTTTTACTGTGCGTTTTGCCGTGTATTTTTCATTCTACATTGGCTAGAGGTATAGGGGAGGGTTGAGATCTCACAAAACAGGCGTAACTCCACCGCATTTTTTTTGTCAGTTTCGAATTAGGAGTCTCTGACCTTTGTTTGTCTTGTATGTGTTTTAACCTCAGTTCATTTATATGTTAATGAGTTTAATGTGACGTCCATTTTCACTGAACCAGTACATATTTTTTAATTAGAAAGCCAGTTGGAGCCCGCTTCTGGGTGTTGGATTTTCTCGCTGTGTTGATGACCACTTATTGGCCTTGTGCTGTTTTCTCTTCGTTGGTCAGGTCTCTTTGGCAGATTTGGCTTAAAAAAGGGGGAGGGTTCAAAAGCGCCAAGCGACAGAAAATATGCCAAATTTATTAAAGATCTTGTCGTGCTGACTGGGTTTCTTTCGTTGTTTCATGTTTTTTTCTCTATCTTCAATTGACTTAGCCGATAATACAAGAAATGTGCATAAATGGTCATTGAAGATGACGGACAATTTCAGTCATCTAAACGAGAAGCGAAAGAAACCAGTTGGATACTTAAACTTATAAGTCTATAATAAACTAACAAAGCCCCGGCTTAAAAAAAGACAGATAGACAAACATAAGTACACAAAACTCAACATATAAAACTAAAGTCGTAGCAACACGAACCCCAGTTAAAACTGGGGTGATATCAAGTGCTTCGGAAGGAAGTACATATCCTGTTCCATTTATAGCACCTGTCGTATAAATCATGTCAGTAGATACCCGGTATTAAATCTTGTATGGTAGATCATATTCGATGAAAGGGTAAGGGGTTGTAGTTACCATCTGTGAAACGGATGTTCCATAACGGTCTATCAACTCGTCATGGCGTCCGTAAAACTTACGAAGTGATGATGTCATCTTCACCACTTGGAACTCTTAGTTTAACAGCGTAATTGTGAGCAAAAACCCTCTATCAAGAAAATATTAATTGGAAATGCAAGCACTTAACTATCGTATCAACTGGGAGACATATACTCCGTATGTAGATGCTACTGGAATATTCCTCCATAGAAATGCAAGGTTCATAATAAGGATGTTGAAATAGTAATTTTGTCGTTTAGCTTTGTTTTTAACTTCTAGATGTAAGTGAAGATATGAAGAAGACTTAACTGTATCTGTGTTATTCTGTATCTCAAGTTCGATGGGATAGATGCGTTCAATATTGTCACCAAATTTTCAATTATTTAGTGAGAGAACAGCATCTTCATAGCCAAAAGTTAGGTTAAAGGTTACTTCTAGCTTTTTGCTTTCCTTCTAAGACGTTCCAATATGAATCCATCCTCATATAAATAAAGTAACTAGTCGCTAAGAAGAGAATCACAGTTTGTAACCTAACTAAATTGAAACTAAATTGACGATTTTTTTTGCATTTTAAATTATTTCATTACATTTACAGGTATAAACCGTTAATATATTTTGAATTCAGATATGCTGAATTGCAATTACTTCTATAAGGAGTCGACACCACATTCTCATTGAAACCGTCACTTCTAACAAGAAAATGGTTCGCCATTGTTTTCTTTTCTATAGACTAGCTCATTCAAAAGTATTGACGATCCCAAATTTTCATGTAAAGCAAAATAATTTAAAAAAGTGTTTAGACGAAGGCAAAATGCAGAACAAAAAGAGATTGCTGAACAGTTAATGACGAACTTTCTCAATTATATGAAACACACAATATCTACTCACAAGGAGGTCATAAACCAAGAGTTCCAAAGTGCGAAGTTGAAATCGGCCTTCGTAAAATTAATGGACGCCATCACAAGTTGATTGACCGTTATGGAATAACCGTTTCACAGATGATATCGGATATATACAATCCACTTCCCTTTTCACCGCGAATGGGACCTACTAAATAAGACTATTTACCAGGTTTGTAATAACATGATCAACACGACGGGTGCAACATGTGAATCAGGATCTGCTTACCCTTCCGGAGTACCTGATATAACCCCCAGTTTTTGGTGGGGTTCGTGTTGATTAGTCCTAGTTTTCAGTGTTGTGTCTTTTGTACTCTTATTTGTCTGTTTGTCTTCTAATTTTTTGGCCATGGTGTGTCAGTTGATTTTCGATTTGTGAGTTTGACTGTCCCTCTGGTATCTTTCGCACCTCTTTTATTATCCACTTTGACCTCTGTTTTGGAATATTGGGTTTGAAAATGCATAGATTGGTCGACTGATAAATGTCAAATGACAAATGTGACAATTGACCAAGAAATAACTCACATTTTAACATGCAATACAATAGGTACGTCAACCAGCATTGATATTATTTTCTTACTTAATATCCATGGCAATTGTTACAAACGTATCGATGACCAGAAACTAATAATCAAATATGTAGGTTCTGCAAGATGATACGAAACGGTGAAGGTCGGAACATTGTCACGACTACCGAATGGGAAAATTGTATCTTGGAAAAGAGCATTCTCCAATAAGGAGTTACAATTTTAACATTAAGACTTATTTGTAGATCTTTCCATGCTAATTATTTTAGCTTTTAAAGTTTTTCTTAATCTATTATAGTTTTCAAAATAATAGGCAAACATAAAAAAAAATGGCCAAAAATATCATTTAATGGCAATAACTCCTCCACAGTAATAAAATTTCTACTCTAGTCAGACTTTCTCTCTTTATAACGGTTTCATTATAATAAAGAGTACTTGTATTTTACCCTATGTTATATTTTGTCATATCGGCCATTTTGGTTTGGAAGCGGTGTCATCGGCACAATTTTTATACTAGATACCTTTAATGGTGGGCCAGGTGAGAAAATATAAATACAAGCACCATAAGAATTACAATTTAACAGAATGTAAAAGTTAACAAAGAGAGCTAAAAGTATCAAGTAACCTTATGATATCAATAGAAAATGTATTTTAAAATTTCCTTGGCCAACTTCAAAGAAGATGTCATACAGCATCGTTATGAATTGTTTTATGTAAACAGTACAGGAAGAAAAAAATTGAGCAATGTATTTAACACTCACTAAAATATAACATTTTTTTTTTATTTACGCGATAAATATGAATATTTTTATGTTATTATTATTTATACATTTGCACAATAAAATTGAGAATGGAAATGGGGAATGTGCCAAAGAGACAACAACCCGACCATAGAAAACAACAACAGCAGAAGGTCACCAACAGGTCCTCAATGTAGCGAGAAATTCCCGCACCCGGAGGCGTCCTTCAGCTGGCCCCTAAACAAATATATCCTAGTTCAGTGATAATGAACGCCATACTAATTTCCAAATTGTACACAAGAAACTAAAATTAAAATAATGCAAGACTAACAAAGGCCAGAGGCTCCTGACTTGGGACAGGCGCAAATATGCGGCGGGATTAAACATGTTTGTGAGATCTCAACCCTCCCCCTATACCTCTAGCCAATGTAGAAAAGTAAACGCATAACAATACGCACATTAAAATTCAGTTCAAGAGAAGTCCGAGTCTGATGTCAGATGATGTAACCAAAGAAAATAAACAAAAGACAATAATACATAAATAACAACAGACTAACACTATATTCCTTTACACTACTACCTATTTCTAAATTGTCTTTTTACTATGGTTATCATCTATTGACATATCACGATCTATTTTATACTATAATGTCGAGCAACTGTAAAAAGTAAGAGTTTTCTTTAAGGTGTTAATCGCTACATTGTGTTTTTGTGCATTTTTTGTAATCTTGTATTTCATTTTTTACTTATTTGCTTAGAATATACAGTGTCTATGTGCTATTTTATTTTTCTTTCTTGACATAGTTGTTTGTGTTTATAGTAATTCAGATTATAAAACAATGTTGACTGCTGTACTTTATTTTTTTATATTTATACTATAATGTCTGTTTTATATACCCACACATTTTTGTTAAGATAATGTAATTCTATGCGACTGTAATACAATTGAGAGGTTAAGCTAGCTATCAATGCCACCACTGTTAGCAAATCAGAAACATGACAGTTATTTTCCATTCGTTTGATATGTTTGAGCTTTTGATTTTTCAATTTGATAAGTGACTTTCCGTTTTGAATTTGTCTATAGGTCTGTTTGATAGGAAGTTGTGAAAACGAATTGTTTACTTATTGTTTCCTTATAGTCCTGCATTTAAAAATCGGTGTCCTCTTTGTTGACAATTTAAAACGCTTAAATATATAACAAAACTTATTTTGTGCAGAGCATGCATTTATCATTTGCAAATGAGGTCGGAATAGGGTTTTGATTTAAACTAATTTAAAAAAATAAAACAAAAAAAAAAAACAATGATTATTTAAAAAATTGTAATTTGAAAATATCAATTTACTTCTTACTTTTATACAACCATCCCATTGTGTTTTTCTAAGACTAAAACGTTTGATAATGTTATAGTTTAATCGTGTAAGCGGTATTTAATCGGTTCGTTTTCTATGCATTTAGATAATATTTTTTTTGTATATACCTGTGTCAATCTACTGTTTATTTGTCATATAAGTTGAATCTGATTTAGACTTGTCCATACTATGGGAATATGGACAACATGGACAATAAATTATCTCTAAACAATAGTTATGTTCAGGTCCACGACACTGCAGGGCGACTGGATTTAAACAGCCGTATTTTGATGACAATCATGACTTATCATTGAACATTTACTATTACGTAATATTAATGCTATTTCCTCCTTCCCAGACATATTACCCTGACTCAGTAATAGTTCTTCATGTTGCAGTGCACTTAGCACAAAGCAGCAAAAATTATGCATTCAACGATTAAGTTTGATCCTTTTATTAACTTCACTCTAGGCTGAATTCATATATTTAACGAAAGTTGGCTCTTCAGCAGTTTGAAATCCAAATTTAAGTTTTTGAATCATTGCAGATAGGGAATGGTGCAGTACAGTTATTTTGTTTAGTAAGCTAGGTAATCTCATCATTTAGTGGAAGATGAAATGTTATATGCAATATTCGATTATTCATATTAGTGTTCTACCTCTGCTGGTTCTGGCAAAACTTCGTATTAACTTTTTAACTTTCCATTCAAAAACAACAGAATCCTAGTCACATTTGGTAGTAAATAGATATTTATTCGACTTACTAATTTTAGTTGCAGAATAGTATAAATGGTTTCAATGTTACTGATCGAGTATTCCGAAAATGAACAACTCTTCGGTGATGTAGGAGGTCAAACAATTTAAATATCAAAATAAAGGTCTATGAATAACAAAAAAGGACACGAATATTAGCCCAAGCCAGTAAAGGAATAAGAGCTTCGCATGAGGGAGATATATTTCTTAACCTAAAATGATATTAAAAAACACAAAACTTTAATAACATAATATCCGTATTTGCATACCAATACAGAAGCACTAAAAATTGTTAATCAAATAAATATGGACAACACTATGCCTAACAGTCAAAGCGAAAAGGAAAATGAAAGATTAAACTTGAACAATGCAGAAGAGACCTACTTATTTATCATTTTTTTGGCAAGCTAACAAACATTTGTAAACCATGCATTCAAGTATAAAAAGTATGAGAAGATAATGTCCATCAAATGGTGATTTAAGCTACGGAAGAGTAAACTTCACTATTTCTTTTTTTATCATGTTACTTACTCTATTGTAGAAATATACAAAATATTATAGAAAGCATGAATACGACTTAACTTTTCTGTTCACAAATATGACCGTCTTAAGAGAACACATGAAAATTTATAGACATAAATATGACTTGCAATGCATAGTCTGAATGTTTGACAATTTTACTTACCATGACATAGAAAGAAAATATTCAAAAGAATAAGCATTGATAACTCTTCCATTATTCACTCTGAACTATCCATCCACATGTTGTTAACATTCATTACTAAAAGGAATACATACGAATATCATTATGTTATGCTGTGGAAAAAAGCTGCGCATGCACAAATAAATTTTTCATTATTAGAAGAAAGGACGGGCTTGTTCTTGTATCGAGCTCAAAATGACTTATATTTGAGATATTGATTAAAATATTCTGTTGTTAATATAAATCCTTTATCAAATACTTTTTCCAAAGAAAATGCTATTTTCTATTATTCACAGAATCAAAGTCTTGATTAAGAAAAATGATGAAATGACATCTAAAGAAGTGAAAAATTAAAATATATTTTCTATTTGATTTTAAGAGGGAATCAAACAATAACACCATGACAAGAAATAACAGAAAATCAAACAAACTGTCTATTTCTGACACAATAAGTTAATTTACAGATCAGATGACTATTCTGGTAACTAGGACCACGCAAACATGTCGCTAAATTCATATCATATCGGTAACATAAATCCTGAAGGGTAACCGTAAAACATATGAACGAACGAGTCTTTTCCCCTATAACTCGGTAAGTGCAATTTTTGTGAAAGACACAAACTTCAATGAATAAAGTCCGTATATTGTAAACATAGACTAGCGTAATGGATTATTGACATTTATTACTACTGGCAAATGGGAAGTGGGTAGATGGGCAGTTGGAATTATCACATTGGTCATTGATTTTAGTTTGAAGTCTTCCGTCTCTGCTAAAATCGTTGGATTGTTAAGGTTCAAATAAAATTAAAATATAGGACCCTTCATAAACATCCTAACTTTGCCTGTATTTTTCAACCTATAAGGAATAAAGTCCTAAAGTATGAGAACATGTGTTCATTTAAACAAACTTAACATATACACACTGTGTTGATGTGAACACTAAATTTTCAAAAACATTTGGAGGCCTGCGAGAAAATTAAATTTGCTTTAAATTGGTATGGACGAATACTGTAAGATGTAATGCAGGGCAATAAAGACAACAGTAGTATACCGCTGTTCGAAACTTATAAATCGATTGAAAAAAAAAAAATCCAGGATACAACCTAAAACTGAGGAAAACGCACCAAATATAACAGGAGAACAAAGACACAACAGAAACACAACATTAAAATGTAACACACACAGAAACGAACTTATATATATCAATGACCATTTTCCTCACTTGGTACAGGACATTTTAAGAGAAAAAAGGTGGGTTGAACCTGGTTTTGTGACATGCCAAACATCCCGCTTTATGGCAATGTTAAATATAACATTAAAATGGCAACATTATATGACGAGACTCCAATACAAATAAATGAGAGAACATATAGGACAGAAAACCCGAATAATAGCTAACAAAAGGTACCAGGTTTAAAGTTTAATATGCCAGACGTGCGTTTCGTCCACACAAGACTAACCAGTGACGGTCAGATGAAACATTTCAAAAGCCAAAACAAGTACAAAGTTGAAGAGCACTGAGGACCAAAAATTCTAAAAAGTAGTGCCCAATACGGCTAGGGTTTTCTGCCAAGCTCATGTTGATTTGTCATATGCATATTTTTAATGGCATAGTTGTCCAATTTCTGTATTGTACCTTCGATATTTGTTCACCTAGATACATGAAATTAACTGAAACGGTAAAATCAACACATTTTCTGAAAAATTAACATGAGCTCGCCTGCATTAAAACATTGTTGTGACGTCATTCTATTTTTTAACCCGTTCTTCATTTCAGTGATTGGACTATCATTTACCTGTAAGAAACCATTATGTTACCTTTAACTGTCCAATATTTTTAAGAATAGCCCTCTTCTTTCTTAAAAATATTGGACAGCTGAAGGTAGCACAACTGATTCTTACAGGTAGATGATAGCCCAATCATTATGTGAATAAAAATAATACATCCAAATACCAAATGACAATTACAAAAAAAAAACATTTTCTTAACGTCACCTTCAAATTAAATAATTTTGTCACTCGTCAAAACAGTGTCTTAAAGAAAAAAAATCACTTTCAAATTGATTACAACACTTCCAAAGATTTATTCTCGTCCGTCTTTGGTTATCAAAATTGACCTTTTTTGTTGCTCTCAATCTTCCTAACATCATTTTCATCTACAATTAAAATGGAAAAAAAAAAAACAATAAAGTAATGCTAATGTTTGATAGATCACGCCGCAATACAAGGACCATAAACAACATAAAACTCACCCTGTGTAAAAAAAAAATGCAAATCTAGAACTTGCTTCATGATATATGGGACTACAATAGTTTTTATAATTTTCAGGTTTCGACGTTGATTAACAAGTTGTTGTTTTTTAAGTCTGATATATTGCTTGAATATAAATATAATGCAACATTTCGCTAATAAACGAGGATGAATATGGGAACTTAAGCAGAATAAAGAAAAACGTTACCGCATGTTATATATTAAACAAATCAACCGTGTGTTGGATTCACACTTTGTTCGTAGACATCGTTGTATGTTATAAAAGAAAATAAAAAGTCGAGGTTGTTTTGTTTTTGCAAAAGGAAATTGACAAACAAAATTATGTTCCGTTAACATAAAAAAAAAAAAAAAACACAAGGGACATCAATACACAAATTAACAGGGAAGGTGACACGACCTTCAAGGAAAATAATAGATAAAAAGGGGAAGGGATAATCCGGTGGTACCGTTTGGGTAAACAATAACATTCTCTTGAAAATTCCGATGAACAACAAAATAATTTCAAATGAGTGCGCGTCGTTATCTCTTAATTTGATCATATACATTATATATTGGAAATAAAATCGACTGCGGTGCACTCAATATGGTTCAACGTGTACCTGCCGTCACTTGTGCTTTTCTTTTCTTTTTCTCTCATGCACATAGAAAGAAATGGAACCCGATAAGAATCAAGAAGCTAATAGGTGAGGACTACAATTTAAAATATAATATACATAAAACTTGCCATTATTATCTGCTAAAAATATATCCTCTTTTTAATCCACACTAAATCGTATATATCTGAATACACATTGAGTTTTAATCTAAAGGTAGCAATACATGTTGACAATGATTACCTTCAGCTGTACTTTCTTTTTTTCCCTTATTTAAGTTGAGCTTCTGTTTATAGAGGTTACCATGTAGGATAAATTTTAATGTAAAGAAAGCTTATTCACAAAAAACTTTCACGCTTGATGAAAATACATCTGTTTTATTTGATTGCATTTTTTCACCTTTTTGACGTGTTAAACAATGTTTTAAGTAAGATATAAGCCTCTAACAGTCCATTCTGTGGCCTCAGAACTGACCAATATTTTACAGAATGGTCTGTTATCGGCTTATATCCTTTACTTAGATATAACAGTATTATATCACGTACATATGTATACTCCCTTTGAAGAAGTTAATCACCATAACGAATAGGCAATTACCAAAAGAAAAGAAAATGAGTAATCGTTATCTATCTTTGATGATCCTTTTTGTCGTTCTTTTTTGCATGAAAACTGATCATTTCTATCTTATAAGAAGCTATAAAAAGTCATATTCGCCTCCAATTTGAGTTATTATTACATTTTTTACATTTAAATGTTTGGGTTTCAGAGCGTACATGATGGAGATGTAATGATACGGCTATATCATCTTATCACTTATTTTACATTTATAGAGACTCCGCCTATCTTATCCTGATTGACAATTTTAACAGTTACACAGTTACACGTGCTTAAAGTTCATTGATCTATATTTAATACAATAGGATTTTATAACGTGTGCAGTAATATATCATAAAGTCCTAAAATAAACATGTATCAAGAATGGTTTGACACTAGTAATTTTTGGGGGCCTTTATAGCTTTCTGTTTGGTGTGAGCAGGAGCTCCGTGTTGAAGACAGTACTTTGACTTATAATGGTTTATTTTTACTTTTACAAATTGTGACTTGAATGGAGAATTGTCTCGTTGGCACTCATACCGCATCTTCTTATATTTATCAATTATATAGATTAACTCAATTGACTTCTGATAATGGCAATATAACATGGTGTCAGATGTAAACACGACTTTAAAATAGTTAATACTGTTTGTTAGGAAAACTTGTTGCATATGTATCAAGATCATTGACAGATGCCGCAAGCAGATAAGCCATCGTAGAAAAAAATGCTTAGTGTGCTATTTGGATTGAAAAGATTTAACGATCGTATGTTTGGTAAATACATTAATGTTGAATCTGAAAATAAACAGTTAGAGATGATCATGAGAAAATCTCTAGGATGTGCTCCGATGCGACAACAGATGATGTTTTTGAGGTTATAAAAATACGATTTCTCAAAAAAAATATTTACAAGGGTAGGATGTAATAGTTCAAGACATGTTATTGTGAGTGTCGATAAAAATCAACACAAATAAGGAAGTCGAAAATGATACATAGAGTTTCGTGATCATGGTCATAAGAAATACATCAATGTCTGGTACAAATCTAGAACAAATAACGGAAGAAACTTCAAAGGATGATACATTTCAAACATTGACCACGCTTATTATAGACGGCTGGTAAGATGAAAAAAATGATTATTATTATTATTATATTTTTATTATATTGATGTTTTGGTAGGCGACACTATTTTGGCCAGGAACTAATGCACAGTTTAAAAAGAATTTATCTCAAAATGCATTGTGTGTTAAGAAAGCAAAAGATCAAACCCAAAAGAGCCGATGTCAGAAAGTGAAACCCCGTAACTACCGTGGATGACAGTTGATACTGATATTTTTTTATTGGAACAATAACAACTACCTAATCATTTTCGATTACTACTCCAGATATTTTGAAATTAGAGAACATACGTGCGTCATGTGTAATAATACACATAAAACCGTTTTTGAGAGACACATAATATCGTCAAAAGTCCGAAGTGATTCAGGATCACAATGCGTATCAGCTGAACTTCGACTATTTGCAGAGTCATGGGGATAACACACACAGTGTCTAGTTCACACTATCAACAGTACAATTGAATGGCCGAAAGATTCGTTCATAGCTGTAAGAAAATGATAACCAAATCTAAACAGATTGGAAACGAACCGTCTATTGCTATGTTAAAATATAGAAATAGGCAGTTGGAAAATCTTGACTCACCAGCTCAACTCTTAAGGTGTAATACCACCAAAATCATGGTACGTACGTCACATCCGGTTGTATACGAAAATAGGTCGAAAAAAATATATTCCCTTGAATTTGACAGTTGTAGGTAATTAGTCATACATTTTATTGCAGTAAAACATTTCTGTGTCATAAACATATGTCTTTGGTATTTCAAAGCAGCATTATTTTTTCATTTGGGATTTCTATAGAATATTTTGTAAACTTGGAGTTACATGGTTACTAAATCTTGTACACAGGTTAAATAAGGAGAGAAATTTTATTAGTTAATTTCAAATTTTGGCTGTTTTTTTTTAATTTGTATTCCGTTCAACATTGTTTTAGTAATATCAGAAACAATTTAAAAAAAAAATCAGTTTACATCATGCTGATTAAGGATATCTGTTATATATAAAGGAATCGGATGTGCGATGGAGACATTGCCGAGAAGAGGTAAAATTAAATGCGATGGTTTTCGCCGAAGTTCTAAGAATTGGTTCGCCTATGTGCGCTTATATGTGTTACGTTTGATGGCTAGAAAATCTTCTGATGTTCAATTATAAGGAGAATTTCATTTAGAAAAAGACGTGAGAAACTAACAATTCACTGCAAATGGATTCTAAAGAAACATATATATAATGTAAATAAGTGCCCCATGATCATGAAAACGTAACAAGGCTGCAAATATTTTGAGATAAATGAAGGTGGAGGAAATCTCAATAAAGAAAAATGTTAGCATAAGTTATATACAATAAGAAATTAAAAAGTTGCTTGTTCGTTTTTGCAAATAAATTGCAAAGCTCAACATCTTTCATAGTAATCCACAACATTAGTAATTATTTCCACCTGTTGACTTGTTTTGAATATGGAACATAAATTATCAGTCGCTAGACTAAATCCAAGACATCCTTCGGTTTGTCTGCAGAAGATAGAACATTCTGTACGGGACATGTGCTGTAAATTATTTTCTAATCTTGAGAGAGGTTCTTTATTCAGCTGTCTACAGTATGTTCCTATAAAATATTTAAAGTATTCAGCTTTGTCCGAATAATCACTAACGTCATTGTTACGTAAATTTGAAGGCATTTGCAAAAGAAAACGTACATGTTGTATATCTAAACAAATAAAATCTTCTTCAGGCATAACTTAATTTAAATGTATACCTTTCTCATAGTTAAAATATTCATAAAGCAATGAAATTAATGGTTGGTTCTTCAAGACGTATTTTCTACTTTTCTTAATAGATTTATTGATGAATTATTTCGAAAAATATGCGTTGTAAATATTAAGAAGTTATCTACTTGTTTTGCCAACACTAAATGTTTCATATAAACTCATCAAAGATACCATGATTCAAATTGTGTGCGTAAGACGCGCAATTCGTCTTAAAAGACTCGCCAGTAACGCCTGAATTGCAACAGTTAGAAAATCCACTTAAAGTAAGATGGTGAAGGGTTTAATCTTATGTGCTTTAACTCCACTTTTAAGCACCGCTTTTGGACTACTTTATGGCGGCCAGTTGTTATTGGTGGAGGAAGCCGGAGTGCCCGGAGAAAACCACCGACCTTCGATAGGAAAACTAACCATCCTGGTCAATTAAGATTGCAGTCGAGTGCACCCGCAGCAGCGGGGTTCGAACTCAGTGTTGACTGGCTAGTGATTACAGTAGTAACTACTTAGACCACTCGGCCAGGCCCTGATTGTGAAGGATATTGAGGACATATTTTTATTGTATTCAAACTCTGTACATAAATTCATTTTGGGACTTTTTATGAATTTGTTTTCAAATGTCGTTGGTTTAACTTTTCTAGTGATACCTTACACACAGTAAATGAAGATATACGAAAAGACAATACGTTAAGTTTATGTCTGTCTCCAAAAATTACCTTTAGCATCCTTTGCAAAATTCGCTATAACCTATTTTTGGGACACATGCTAAAGAGAATTGTCTGTCATTGTAGGCTGAACTGTAGTATTTTTTTTTCAATTTTGTTGACGCATATTACCAATATTATTTTGCACAAGGACAGTCTATTTGAAGATGTGTGTGATAAGGATGATTGCCGTTATAATTATAACTGATTTCTAATAACCTGTCAGTGTCATCAAAGGAATTTACAAAAGAATGACTGCACACTTCATTGATGAGTTTATTCTAAAACACCTATCTAAAGATGGACTGGTTTTCTTATGAGCGAACCGGTTAAACTCCGCCCAGTCAAGTGAAATAAATTGAGTAACACCATGTCAATAATTTTATGGCTGTGTATTACCTTTTCATCATTGACATGTCAATTACGTGAACTGTCAACTTTTAAAACAAATTAAAAACTGTTGCTCAGTCCTTAGATTTTAATGCAATGTTGTTGAAAAGTATTGCCTTTTTTTGTCATGATGTTGTCAATCTCTTTTCTGTTGATTAGGAATGATTCTTTCTTAGGTATCTCTTGCCTTTTTAAAATTTTTGTTCATCTGTTCAAAGAAGATTAATTATGAAGGATGTACTTTGGTGAAATTAAAAAATATAGAATTTAAAGTTTTTACTTTAAGTCAGAAGACCACTACTAAAGGAAAAAAATAAGTTGCACTTTAAAACGAGAGTGACGACGGGTTACGCCGTTGTTGTCTGAATTGCTTACCATGGAGAGTATTTTTGTGCATGTCTTGTGTCATAAGGGGGGAATTGTGCTCAATTGTTAGATTTCTATATAGTTCTTTCATTAACGGCGATACCCCACTTAATGCTAATACGCAAATAAACTAAGACTAAAAATTGACTGATTTCTGTATCAAAGGACCAATAACAAATTCTACATGATGAACCTATATATAAAACATACCCGTATTAGGTGTCTCGTCTATGTAAACCTCTACTTCACACAAAGTTAAGCAATCACCTTCAATATTATATCCGTAATCTTTGTAGATCTTAACATATCTTCCATGAAGGTTTCCATTGCAGGTAGCACTGGATATACCTGGAACAACTCCTTGGTGATAGAAACATAGCTGACCTGATTGTTGGTCGAAATGTGACCAACTGGCTATTGTCGGAGCATACACATATATGTATATATCAGACAAACGGTCGCCTGAAATGATGTATCATTAAAATAAATGTAATTTCTTAATAATAATCAGACGAAGGATTTGAAATTATATTTTCTTAATAAGAAACATGAATTCAAGTCAAAGATTGTTTTTCAATGCCATATGGTTTGAAGTTAAGAACAGTGATTTAGGTTTAGTACATTTTTAAACAGTAACGTTTACAAAATGAAAATAAATATAGCACCGATATTTGGTGTAAAATGGCTTGATATTGAATTAGCAGTTAAATTAGATTTAGCTTGCTTTCAGTTAATGCAAGCGTCTATTTTTTTGTTAACTGTTTTACCAACAATAAGTAATATATTTGAACTGATTTTTATTCAATCTCTTTTATATACCCTCTTTAGTATTTATATTAAAGTTAGACGACCAGTTTCTGTCTTTTGTTGTTTTGATTTCGTTTGATTGCTAACTAATTGACAAACTCCTGAAATATCTTATTGAAGATTCTAACAGGAAGTTGTGCGTTTCAATCAAATTGTATTTACTTTAAATGCTTACCCAAGACAACACGTTCATCAATTTGAACTCCGTATATGTGAACATAGGCTTCTGTCTTAAATAACTTTAAAGAAAAACTTTTCTGTCCAAAATATATATTAAATAAACATTGTTTTTTTCTGAAGATATAGCTTAGCAATTTAGACAAAAAGGCAACTGATGAAAGTCATTACAGGTGCCACTAGTGAAGGAGGTGAATATCATACTAGAACACATGATATGACCTTTCGATTTTGGGTTGGGTTCCTATTATCCAATCTCCATCCAAATACATAAAATGTAGTGTATTTTTTTTTTCATTTGATTGTCTTAACGTCTTTTTTTATAAAATAAATCTATGACGTTGTCATATTTTTTTACTTAGGAGTATCATTGGGTCCTTTTAGCCTTTACATACTAGTAACGGTAGATCAAGTGTCTTTCGCCATCTTGTAAAATAGCAGAATATTATCGGTTTCGATATTTCATGATGTGAGCAAATTTCGAGACAAGAATAATCTATGAAACATGTCAACAAAATTAAGAACATTTTGTCTATCATAATATTTTTACGGCTGTTTCTTACAAGTACAGATTATTTTGTATTTGGTTCAATTTTTCCAGCTTAGCCAAATAAGGGGAGATTGCTCTGATAATGTTAACTTGTTAATGAAATTTGTTATGAATTTACCTATTTGTTTTGTAACGAAAAAAACTATTCTTTTTATGTTCCGAAAGAACTATAAGTGATATCTTCTCAAACTGTATCATACATTCCATTGTTTGACTTTTTTATGACACACAATTGTGTTTTCTATGCATGATCTTTAAGATATTTTATTAAAATTAAATTGTTTATTAAGCGAAAAAACTGTTTGACACCAGTAGTTATTTGTGTGTATCTATGATGAGTAAATTTGCACAAGATTGGTTAAACGACGATATATTACTTTCATTTTATCATGAGAATCGAATTATGTCAGATACAGAACCAGTCTTTGATTGTTAAGGTAGCACTCCACAGATAGAAAATAAATTAAAATTGAACCACAAAATGTTTAATCATCTTCTATTCCTGGCTTTCTAATACATTACCCTAACTGTTTGTGTCATACATGTGCATATGTATGTAATCAGTATCTTCCATATATTTGGTTTTCAAAAGTTAAAATGGTGAAATATAATTCTTTTATTGTTTATCAATGGCAACATTATGCGTTTATTTACCATAAAATATTGCCAAAAGGGGGTTGAAAATATCACATATTTGATGACTTATAATTTTATTGTCACAGATAGAAATATAGAACTCAAAAGCAATGATGAGCATTTCCGTCAAATTATCAAATCAAAGTCACTTAGACCAAAAACCTTTTCTTTGTGATTACGTTTGATATATAATAATTTCTTGCGTATAATTGCTTAACTCTGGCAGATATCTCACAACTGTATGAAACCACGTGTTAATGCACCGACGAATATATTTTCATAAAGAAGGGAACAAAATATTATTTAAATAAGGTCAAGTTCACTAGAAAAATATCATTATTTTACATACTTACTACAACAGTCTAGTCTGTTGAAGATCGTGACACTGTTGATATCATACTCCTGTCCAAGATCAACTCCCCACCAGTAGTTCAATTCATTAACCATTGTATGGGTGCAAAATAGTTGTATATTTGGTTCTTCAAAAACTTGATGTTTGTTACCATCATTTGCAAGAGATGCATTACCCGGTATTCCTTTTTCGTAAAACGTTGAACTCTGTCTACTTTCTTTATTAAGGGCAACGTTTTCTCTTAATCCTGAAAGATTTTGTCATAAACGTAAGAGAAGCAGAAATGAAAGACAGCCAAAAGATACCAAAGTGACATTCAAATTCGATTATCACTGAAATAGTACACATTTCTGTTCAGGGGCAACCTGAAGCATGTCTCCGTGTGTGAGATTTTCTCGCTGTGTTGAAGACCTGTTGATGGCATTCTCCTGTTTTCTCTCCTTTGGTCGGGTTGTTATTCTTTGACGAGTTCTCCATTTCTATTTTCAGTTTTATCCTAAGTAGAAAATAAACTCCACGGTTCAATGCCGACCGTGCAAGGGCTGTATAACCAGTCAAGGTCGTTAAAAAACTTTCATTTGTTTTTCAATGTTCTATCGGCATTTTTAGCCTCTCTCTTCTAATTAGTTTTGGATAAAGTTACTGACTCTTGTATAAAAATACAACAGCAAAGGGATGGAGGAATATCTTGTAGCTATTCTGTTATTTAAGAAACTCATCTTAGTAAAGCACGAAAAACAGAATAAAAAAGGGATATTTACTACAATATCAAGCTTCTCTGTCTGACACTTTTACCTACCTTGACAAAGAATAAAGTTAGTCAAAAGTAAAATCACGTATCCCTGCATTATTTATTCTGAGATATCCATCCGCTTGTTGTTGACCTTAATTTTACTAAAAACAAAGAATACATATATCATATCATTGTCATGGTATAGAAATGCGATGCGCACGCATATATATGTTTCACTTTTTGAATAAAGAAAAGGTATGTTCCAATGTCTGGCTCAAAAACTTATATTTGAGATATTAATTCAAAGTATTCTTTTGTTAATATAAATCCTTCAATAACAAATACGTATGCATCGGTCAATTAATTCGTTATGAGACCCTCAAAACGTATGTTAAGTAATGTCTGTCGTTGCTCGTTTTCTTGAAAGTAGTACACATTTGCAATTGAAGTCTACAAAGTGTTATTATATATAAATATAACATGCGTTAAAATGGTTTGTTTTAGTCACGAATTAAAATTCTATCATATCTAAACATAGAACAATGTCTCCTGAAATATGCAATGTTAGTTGTTATGAATACAAGTACTGTTCAATATATCCATCCGAAACAAAAATGTGCAAATGAAAAAAGACCCCATTTGGTTCAACATCTGACTTATCATATATTGAATCTTTTTTACTATTTAAAGTACTTATAGTCACCTGAGATAATCCCCAGTTTTTGGTGGGGGTCGTGTTGCTTAGTCATTAGTTTCTCTGTTTTTTTTTCTTCTTTACTATTATTTCTCTTTTTATTTTCAGCATGGCATTGTCGGTTTATTTTCAGTCTATGAGTTTTAATGTCCCTCTGGTATCTTTCGTCCCATTAATTCGAGTCATATATAACATTTTCGAGATATGACGTCACCAATAATGAAAAAATCAGTTGCCTGAGATTCAAGTTTGGATTCATACGTATATGTTGATATCAAGAAAAAGATTCAGAAATTAAAAGACCATATAGTTTCGACAGCTTCTTTAAACTCTGTTATTAGTCTGTCATTTGTACACTATATGTGTGTTTTAATTTCATGTATAGTATAAAGATGTAAAAGTTGTTTCGTAATATCAATAACACATTTTATTCTTTGAAATGAGTGACTACGTGCGAACACATCAATACAGAAAAAACGACAAGTGTAATCTTCATAAGAAGAAGTAATCCGAACACCACCATCACAAAAAAGCAAATAGCAATGAAAAGAAACTAATTAACTTCTTAATCCACTTTGATGAGCTTTTTGTCAGAAATTTTTTAGTATGATCGATGATAATCTTTTCAATTTAAAGGAAGCTCGGTTAAAAGTCAAAAAAGGAACTCGTAGCGTATTGAGGTTTGAGTGTATCATTGAATACTTAATTATTGAGTTCTGGCATTCAACTTCATGTTGAAGGTGATTTATTAGGGAGTTTGAAAAATAAAAATAAAAAGATGGTTGGTTCCATTATAAACTTTACGACAAGAGTGTATTTTAAGCTTCCAAAGTGTGAAACTTCCATTCTTAAGAAGCAACATGCGAGAATCGTCTGCATACCGAGTATAAATCTTCCGTTTGAAACGACATTCTAGAGCTTGAGTTTTCAGGTTACGATTCTCTTGATAGAAAGTTGTTGCTTTTTAATAAGCTATTGGACCAAGATTTTTAAGTGTGATTTTTTTTAAATCCTTTCCAAAGTGTTACGGGCGACATCATGATATGGTTGTCCGTCATTTATTATCTGTAACATAAATGACATTCTAATGCAACAACGTTTGTAACGTTCATTTTGATTGGATAACGTCACTTTCTTACATGGCATCAATTGGCAATTGATGCTATGGGACGTACGCGCAAGCGCAGACGGCATATGACAGATTTTAAATACATGTTTTAACGTTGTTTTCTGTCAGTTTCATTAGAATGGAGATAACAATATTGTATTTTAAGCTCCGACGGCATCAATTTGGGATTTGATGGTCGCAAATACCCGTTTACTGTCTCCGCTAACGCGTCGCCAGTAAACTTAATTTGCGACCATCAAATCCCCAATTGATGCCGTCGGAGCTTAAAATACAATACAGTTATCTCCTAAATGTCTTACCACAATCCCATATCATTTACTCGATCGTGGTACCAAACTGATCTTTCAGATGGCTTCGTGTTGCTTATTCATTAATTTCATTTAATTTTAAAAAGAAAATTATTTCCATCACCTCGTCCTTCGTTTCTTTGTCATAGTGGAATCAGCTTCTATTCAACTTATGAGTTTTGATTTTCCCATTTATTTGCTGATTCTATTCTTTTGCTTAGCTACATATTCAAGACTTTCGACTTAACAAAGATTTAATGTTTACATAAACGTTATGGCTTATATATATTTTGGACGTACCATTATTATGTCAGTCATTTAAGTTTGATGATATACAAGACTTGATTGGAATATAACTTCCCCTTTCCTCTTTTTTTCTTTAAATCTAATTCAATTCTATTCGCCTTTCAATCTTAGTCTGTCTATTTTTGTCTAACATCTGAGTACAGATAAGTATTGCTTTTTGATGTCTTTCTTTACAGGACACACAACAAAAGCTTGTTGTTCGGTGTGAGCAAAGGCTCCGTGTTGAAGGCCGTACATTGACTTATAATGGTTTACTTTTATAAGTTGTTATTTGGATGGAGAGTTGTCTCATTGGCACTCACGCCACATCTTCCTATATCTACTCAGTTCTAAGTTTCTAATGGCAAAGGGTAAAACACTTTAAGAACAGAACACATGTTTTAATTGTTGAACAAATAAATAATCAGAAATAAACTTTTCTATGGTTTTGCCATGTCATTCATTAAGGGTGTCAAAATGTTTGATGATATATTTTTCTTAAGCTTCTGTAAAAGACTCCTCAGTCAATGTTCTTTCAGATTTCAATGTCAAAACGTATGGTCTCATTCCTTGCTTTTTTGTTTAGATAAAATGGAAAGAAAATCATGAAGATTTTTAAAATTCTAAATAACCAAAAGGGATCAAGGGCTTTGTATTCATAGAAAATTCAATATAAATGTCAGCGAATCTTTTCCAAAAAAAAAAATCTAACGATTAAAATTGATCTTAAGTTGTACTGCAATTTGTATGACATGTTTTACTAAATTAAGATTATTTTGTGAAAAGAGATGCTGCCCTTGGCTTTAATATGATTTAATTGAGAAAAAAAAGTATATACACTGAAAAACATATAATTTTTTGAAGGTTCCAGATTAATTTTTTTTTAGTTTTTAAAATGGTGCGATAAAATATTGATGTGATGTTTTTGCTTTCGATTGAAATAGGCACTTATCATTATGAATTTGAATTAAAATTGAGTTCAGTGAGGTCATATACCTTATAAAGTATTTCATTCGAGGATTTTCCCATTGACATTAAAATAAGTTGAATAAATATTCACAACAGTAATTTACAGATGTTCTAGTCAGTTTAATTGGGGTCTGGAGCTAGCATGTCAGTTACTGCTAGTTCATTTATTTTTTGCCTATTATCACATCGGATTTCTTTTGAACTAAGTTTTACTGTGAGTATTGCATCGTTTTTTCTACATTGGCTAGAGGAATAGGAGAAGGGTTGATAACTCACGAAACATGTTTATCCCCACCGTTTTTTAGTGCTTGTCCTAAGTTTAGAACCTTCGGTTTTATTTGTGATCTGCAACGACATTTTTCGGCTTAAGGAGGTAGAATTTAAGTGCAAGAAAATCGCCGATTTGTTCTTTAAAAAACGGTATGTGATAATTAGAATAGTTATTATATCAAATTTTTGTTTTGATTACTTTTTTGCATTATATATGAAATTTCTGTAAATTAAAGCTTTAGCTACAGAGAGCGAACTAACCAAAACGTAACAAAAGATGGGACATTCTGAATGTTTTACCATTTTAAAATCTCTGTGTAAATATGCTTTAATATAGTAAAAATTTAAATAAAACGAAATAAATTAAACCTGCCATTTAATATTATTCTTTCCCTCCTGATGTAACAAACGACGAAATCAGCAGACTACAGGAGTTTGTTGTAAAACTGATTCAAAGTTACTATGCGAATAATCTCCTGAAGTACCAACTCCTCTTACTGTTTCTACTGGCTGTTTACCTCTGTTGAACGGGCTAATTATCTATATACTAGTACTTTTGAAATCAAGTTTCAAATTCAAACTGGAGAAATGAGTATTTTTTTTGGAAATTTGAAAATGCTTAGAACATTATTCAAGACTTCAAAAAATGATGACCAGAATGATCTAAAGATTTTGTATGAACATGATTTTTTCCGATATTTTCACCTATATGCAGCCAAGATTAACATTTTTCAGATTTAATTTTTACAAGCTTTTAACGCAATTGTCTCGAAAAATACTGAAAATAAAGCAATGTATATTTGCAAGAATATTTCTAATAATACATCTTAACAAATAATTCCTTTACAATTGACAATTCTTATTAAGGAATAAGGTTTTCCACATTCATGAGCAGGATCTGCTTAATAACCTTCCGAAGCACCTGAGATCACCTCAATTTTTTGTTTATTGTTGGTGTTGCTCAGTTTATGGTTTTCTATGTTGTTTTGTGTACTGTGTTTTTCTCTTCGTTAGCAATGACGTTGTCAGTTTGAATGTCCTTTTGCCATTTTTCGACTCTCTTTAATTTCTGCTTCTCTTACATGTATTATAATGCTGAGTTCACACGTAATTCGAATTAGTTTAATTCGCATTCGAAACGTTTTACGTCCTAACGTCAATTCTAATATCGAATAACAATGCGCGTCAAATTCGCTTTACTGTCCAAACGACGTTAACTTTTAATTCGTATTAACAAAAACGTATTTCTAATTGGAATTGGGTAATTCGAATAAGCCAATTCGAATCAATTCGAATTAAAAAAAGAAGAGTGTGTGAACGCAGTTATCGAATTCGATTCGAATTCAATTAGAATTAAATGTCCGTGTGAACGAGGCATTAAACTCTTCAAGATTAAGAAAAGTAGACATTGTTCAATGTTTCGCTAGTTATGATATCTGAATTTTAAACCGACAGTTTGAGTCCTTTTTACGAAAGGTAACAGTAGTATACCGGTGTTCAAAAGTCATGAATCGATAGAGAGAAAACAAATTATGGTTACAAACTAAAACTGAGGGAAACACATCGATTGTCAGAGGAAAACAATGGAATAACTGGAACACTGAAGTGCAACAGAAACAAATGCCACCATACATAGACACGAAATGTTTGAGAACAACTGACATATTCCTGACTCAGTACGGGAAATTTAAAGAAAAATGGTGGATTGAACCTGGTTAAATGGCTAGGCAACCTTACGCTTTATGACTATAATGAAAAAAATATATGACAAAAATGACAAGACTACGTGATAGAAATGCAGCACAAACACAAGCAAGAACATTCATCACAGTGAAACGCACAAACAAATAATATAATAGTCGACACAACATGCAAACTGAAGATCAACAAGGAACAAATTCAATCAACGACAAATACCACATGATACCAAATCAGTGACGCGCTTACGTAACTAACATGCAATTTCCAATTTAATACAATTATTCTCACAATGATTACTGTTTTCAGGAGGTTCCTTCAAATTCCTTGAGAATAGATTGAATAAAAAGTAATATTACAAAAATACTGAACTCAGAGGAAAATCAAATCGGAAAGTCCATAATCACATGGCAAAATCAAATGACAAAACACATAAAAACGAATGGACGACGTCTGTCATATTCCTCACTTGGTACCGGCATTTTTAAATGCAGAAAATGGTGGATTAAACCTGGTTTATAGCGCTAAACCTCTCACTTTGTACGACAGTCTCATCAAATTCCGTAATATTTGTATATAAGATATAAACAGCTTACCTTCGTTTTAAGTAATCGGTTGAAGTGGACAAAATTTTCGAATCTACGTTAATTTGTATGATATTGATTTTTAAAAACCTCAACCATCCCTAGGGTATCACCTATTAGTTCTGAAGTCGATTTACCTTCACGTTTGAAATTAAAAAAAATCATAATTGATAAGAAATTGATTACATAAAGGAAACTTTCAGTTTCTTTTAATTGATTTCATACAAATTATATCGACTAAAATATCTTTCATTTCCGATGAGAACGTAAAAAATACAACGTAACTGTCACGTTCGCGTACTATTTGGTGTAATGAGATGCATCAATCTAAGTAAAAAGACAAATAAAAAATCATTGTAAAATAAAATTGAGAATGGCAATGGGGAATGTGTCAAAGAGACAACAACCCGATCATAGAGTAGACGACAGCAGAAGGTCACCAACAGGTCTTCAATGCAGGAGACTTTCCCGCACCCGGAGGCGTCCTTTAGCTGGCCCCATAACAAATATATATACTAGTTCAGTGATAATGAAGCTTTCTTTGAAAAATTGTATACTAACTTTAGTACAACTATAAAACATTTTCTAAAAGAAAGCTACGAACTTTAAAATTGACTTGGAATATGAATTCAAATAGTATAAGGAAGATAACTAAGCACCAATAACATGAATAGATACAATAATGTTGCGTTTTGTTAATAAGTGCCTTCGATAATAACAGATCTTCATAGTGAAAAGCTATGGGTTCGTTTTCCAGAAGATTTAGGATAAATAGATATTATTTACTCAGAAAAACTAGTTGCTATAACAATATATATAGTCTTTTGTAAAACCTACTAATATAGTCTATTGGTGAACTTCCTTATACAGCATATTGATGATCTTCTTAAGGAAGACAGATTTCGTTGACGATTTCATCAACTTCTCTAAAACGATTCCTTTTATTGCTTAAAGGTAAAACACATCGGAAAATTATCTAATATAGTATATTAGTAAACTACCTTATAAAGTATATCGGTGAACTAGCTAATAAAGTTTATTAGTGAACTAGATTATATTTTCTATCTATCAGTATCAATGGCCTTTTGAAATCACATATTTTACAATGATAATAGTGAGTAGATTTACGAAACTACGTAAATGAGCTACACCTAGTCAGGCAAAACATGTCAATAGACTAAGTACAGGATTACTCAAGTTTTAAATATGTGCTAAATTGGGTAGTGTATAGAAAGATATATACTATGAAATTAAGAGCTCCTCGCTTCATAGTATATACCTTTTTATACACTAACCGACACATATATTTATAGTGTCAAAGAGGGATACATGTTGTTTTTTTTTTCTGAAAAGAATTCCAATGCAAAGGCATTGTTTCATTGTTAAAAGGATTTTGTGTATTTTCTTGTTTTTTATATACATGTATATCATAACATTATAAGAAATCAACTGTTAATCTATTCTAAGCGTAAATCGTATTGAAAAGTATGCTTTTAGGAATTTTGATACAAAAAGCTTACTGCTTTAAGAAAGTACAGACCTTATAAACTAAAGACACATTTCTTATCTAAATCTATTTTCGTATTCCATGTCTATTTTCTTATTTTAATATAATAGGTGTTGACAAGCACATAATCTATTTGTTTTAAAAGCTATATATAAAGTAAATTATGGTAGGGGATCTGGTTGATCATAATGCAGCTTACGATTACAGATTACGATTATCCCATTCCTGATTGGTAGACTTCCTTTTATAGCCCATCGTAAATTAACTTACATAGACTATCGATAAACTGCTGTGAAGTCTAATGGTACTCTATCTATGCCTTATATGAATATCAATAAAGTCTAATACTGAAGTTTAGATACATGTATCGCAAAATCGATTGAAAAAATAATCAAGGTAATAATCAAAATATGAGGGGATCTAAAAGGAACGAAGCTGTGTTCGTCAACTAAGTCATCGTGCTATGCAAACATCTTCTATGTAAAAAATAGTTCGTAAAATTACAGATTAAACAACTATTATGGTCTCTAAAGATCTAAGTTTTAAAAAACATATCGCAATTAACTTTAGAGACAGTAATATCATATATAATATTAAGACCAGGTACGATGTGGCAGAGGGTATTTTTGATCAGAAGTTAGAACTTTACAATTTAAAAGTTACAGTCATCGCATGTCTTAAGGATTCTACTTTTGAAGTTATCCATCTGTTACAATAAATAATAATACAACAAAAAATGACGAAAACTTATAAAATTTTACAAAAAACAGCACAGAAAATAAAAGAATAAAGAAAACCACAAAAAAACGGTTATATTGTGTGTCTAATTATCATACATGTAAACAGAAAAATAGAACTATAAAAGCATCCTTGACTTTCAAATACTAATAATTCGAATTCGAGCGTTCCTGATGTTAGACTAGTACCCGTTTCTTATTGACAAGCTTGACAGTTTTTGTATGTTCTGAGATTTTATGGCGGGAACCAATCTATATTATTGTCAAACTTTTAGTTAGAAAAAGGTGAAAAAAAACAAAGGACATTCAAAAGTGTTAAGTCGAGAGAAACTAACAATTCATCGCAAATTGGATTCTAATGAGATATATTTATACTGTAAATTAATGCATAAGGTTATGAAAACGTCAAAACACATTTATAGACGTTGGAGGAAGAAAATCTTTATAAGCAAAAATGTAATACAATAAGAAATTTAAAAGAATTGCTGTTTCGTTTTCCCAATGAGATGTCAGAGATCAACACCTTTCATTTCATAGTAATCCACACCATTGGTCACGTTTCCCACATGTTGACTTGTTTTGATTAGGGAACATGAATTATCAGTCGACTAAATCCAAGACATCCTTCAGTTTGTCTGCAGAATAGTGGACATTCTGTACGGGATAGGTGCTGTAAATCGTTTTCGAATCTATCGAGAGGTTCTTTGTTCAGCTGTCTACAATATGTTGCTATAAAATACAATGTATTCGAAATAATCAGTATTTTTCGAAAAATATATTGCGTTATCAAAAAGTGACTTGAATTTGAAAGCATTTACATAGAAAAAGTACATGTTGTATATCTAAGCAATTAAACTCTACTTTGGGGCATAGCATAAATATAAATTACAATAAGATGCGCGATTATTCTACAAAAGACTCATCAGTATTGCCTGAATACGAACAGTTAAAAAGTCTAAGTAAAGTACGAAGCTGAAGGGTGTTGATGACATACTCTTATTGTTCTTTTAATTCTGTACAGTAATTCGTTGTGGGCCTTTTTTATGAATTTGTTATTGATTTGTCATTGGTTTAACTTTTGTATTGTTAAGGGTATATAGCTATACGAAAAGAAAATACATAAACCTATGTATGTCTTTAAAAAAAGATTCATTGCAAAATTCTCATGCAACCTACTTTTAATTTTACATATAGACTTGACACATGCTATGGAGACTTGTCTGCCATTATATGCAAAAATAAATTCAAATGTGTTGACGCGTCTATCATTTTATATCATTTTTCATTGTCATGCCAATCAAGTGAACTGTGAACGTAAAAATAATAAAAAAAATTGTTGCTCATTTTTTAAAGCGATTTTTGGTAGAGTGTTGTTTTTTTTTGTCCATCTCTTTTCTGTTGATGAGTTTTGATTCTTGAATCAGTATCTTTTTTTTTTTTGTTCATCATTTCACATAAGGTTGCTCCTTAAATATACAAGTTTCCATGTATCTTTTTAAAATTAGGAAATATACAAGAGAAAAGTATCAATAGCTTTATAATGATACTGCCTTATCTCCGATTGTGGATTTTTGAAATATAAAAGGAGAGACAGCTGGTTTCGCGATTGATGTCTAAATTGCTTACCATCGCGAGTATTTTTGTGCATTCATTTTTACATATGGGATTAATCGTGCTCCTTCTTTGTATTTCTTTGAAGTCTTCTTATATTTTCTTTAATTCCGTTCAAATTATCACGTTGTCTGCGTGCTTTTAACTTGAATTTCTTGCACTCGAATAATATCATAAGCCATATTAGATTGTTTATTAACATTTTTTTTTAATCAAATAACCTTTAAACAAATAAAATTCTTTCATTTACGGCAGTATTTCACTTATATAGAAGCAAACATGCCAATATAAGTTGACTACTTTTGGTATTAAAGGAATAATTACAATTTATATTTGACGAATCAATATTTATAACATACCCGTATTAGGTGTCTTGTCAATATACACTTCTACTTCACACAAAATTAAGCAATCGGATACAATATTATATCGATAATCTTTGTAGATCTTAACATATCTTCCCTGAAAGTTTCTATTGCAGGTAGCACTGAATATACCAGGAACTACTCCATGTGATAGAATCATAGCTGGCCTGATTCTTTGTCGAAATGTGAGCAATTGTTTATTGTTGGAGCGTACACATAAATGTATTTATCAGTCAAACGGTCTGCTACAAATCATAAAATAAAGTTAGAGGTTTTAGTTCTAACAGATGAAAGATTTCACATCAGATTTTCTTCATGAAAAACAAGTCAAACGATTTTGTAAATATAAAAAGATTTGAGAAATTTAGAACAGTGATTACGATTTGGAATAATGTTATCAGTCAAAATGAAAAAAACAATTGGTTTTACAGTAACCATTTTACAAATTTGAATAAACATAGTACCGATATTTGAGAGTAAAGTGGGCTAATTTGATATAAGAACTTGTCGCAATTTGACCAACGGTCGCCTGAAATGATGTATCATAAAACGAAATGTTAAATGTTAACATTAACATATGAAGGATTTGATTTTTAAAGTTCTTAATAAAACAACTAGTAAAAGATGTTGTAAATGCAAAATAATTTGAGAAATTTAGAACAGGGAAAACTAAAATCACAAAAATACTGAACTCCGAGGAAAATTCAAAACGGAAAGTCGATACGTTGCTATTGCCATTTGATTTAGATTTAGTACAATGTTATTAGTTAAAATAACAGAAGCAACTTACTAAATGAGAATAAACATAGTACGGATATTTCGGTGTGAAATGAATTGATTTTAAATTAGCAGTTTGATAATATTCTATATTTTTACCCATGCAACGAAAATTAGTCTTCAACTACTTCTTGCCGTAATGAAAGTTAAGGATGTTTGCTGCTCAGTTTCAAAATAAATAACTTTCCATAAAACTAGAATATATTTATAGGGGATTAATGGAGGAATTAAAAAAAGCAGAAAAAAATATAGGGATCAATGTGCTTGTTTTTGAGATATTAGCCATTGGAATTTTGGCGAGAAAATGTTCTCTCTCGATTTTTCATAGCTTTATCATTGACCAGTTAAAGTTCTCAAAAACTATTAAAAAATAAATAAGATGTTATAAGACTTTTACAAATGGCTTATAATTATACATGTAAAAGATTTATAAAAACAAAAATGGGGGTCCATGGGCAATTTTTTTAAGGCATTCAAATGGATAAAACCAGAGGATTTCTAAAATCTGACAAAATATCCAAAACATGATAAGCGAACATCCTTAAGGGAGTTAATACAATTGGCAACGAGAAGTATTGCCTTTTCCCGGCTTTAGATTTTTAGTTTCCAGTTAGTGCAAGCGTCTATGTTTTTTTGTATAACATACATGTATTTTACCGAGATAAAGACTCATTATTTTACTTTAGTTTTTTATATACCCTTTTATTGAATTTCGATTAAAAAAGGACGACCGGTTTGTATCTATTGTTGTGTTTGTTTTCGTTGGATTGCTCACGAATTTACATATACCCGAACTCTCCTTTCTTTATTAAAAATTCTAACAGGGAGTTATACTTTTTAATCAAAATGTATTCACTTTGAACATTGCTTTGAATTAAGACAAAAGTGCAAACGTCTGTTTCTTACAAATACAGAATATGTTTTGTTTGATTCAGTTTTTTCCAATGTTACCATATAAGGGGGGATAACTTTAATAAAGTTTCCTGTAATGTTGACTACTGTACCCCTATTTATGACTGTTTGTTTTGTTCACGTGAAATGTTTAGCTTTAGTTTAGGTTCAACAGTTATTAATATTTTAATTTTTAAAAAGTGTAATACCCTTCGTTCAATCGCAGAGCTTCAAAATCGCCGGGAAAACGCAATACTACTCGTTCCCACTTGTATTAACTCCCTTAACTTCCACTACGGCAAGCGGTAGTTAAAGATTGTAGCGCAGGTAAAAATATAGAATACAAAAGTATTGATGTATATATCCGGAAATTTATCCTATCAATGTCACTAGGACCCAAAACCTTTTTTTATCTGTTATTACGTTACACAGATATACAGTTACCCCTTGCAGATATCTCACAACTGTGTGGAATAATGTGTGCTTGCACCGACGGCTAGTAAAGGAACAGATACGGGGAACTTTTTTTTTTTTTGATAAGCTAAAGTTCACTAGAAAATACTATTCATTTTACATACTTACTACAACAGTCTAGTCTGTTGAAGATAATGACACTGTTGATAGAATACTCCTGTCCAAGATCCACTCCCCACCAGTTGTTCAATTCATTAACCATTGTATGGGTGCAAAGTATATATGGTTCTTCAAAAACTTGGTGTTTGTTACCATCATTTGCAAGAGATGCAACACCTGGTATTCCTTTTTCGTAAAACGTTGAACTCTGTCGACTTTCCTTATAAAGAGCAACATTTTCTCTTAACCCTGAATTTTTTTTAAATAAATGTTAGGACATTTTAAAAAAGAGGGGACCAACAGACAACCAATAGTATACAAAACACAACATAGAAAACTAAGCAACACGAACTCCACAAAAACAGATGCTCAGGAAGGTTAAACAAAGCCTGCTCCACATGTGGAATCCGTCTTGATAAAGCATTTTTAAAGTAAAATCGGTTTTAATGTTATAGAACTTAGTCGATCCTACATTATCAATGATTATGTAATTTTCTACATCATTAACAATTAATTTCAAAATAATGTTATTTTAATGACCGTTAAGAATCTAGAATTCTTTTGATCAATTGATAACACGGTATATAACTCGGAATTTAATCATAATAAGTGTTATTCAGAGACCAATTAATCTGTAGTTTGAAAGTAAAATAAAAGTCTTCTATTAAATGTTCCAAAGCATTACTGCAAATTGATATTCTTGTGTTATTCGCTTGATTATTGATAAACTCTGGATATTTAAAAACAAATGTATAATATTATCATGTATAACAACCTTTAAAGTTCACTTTCTACACCAGAGAAGGATAGATCAACATGATAACAGTAAAATGAAATGCTAAGGTTTACACTAATGAGAGAATTTCATTTTTGATTGTAACAATTTTCGAAGGGTGCACAACTATGCTACCGATATCTATCGGAAATTGTGAACTACTGGTCTGAGTGTAGCATGTAACACCAATGTTGTAAAAAGTAACCTTATTTTTTTTTAAAGTATGACGTTCCATCGTCTGTAAATCCAGGCGTTTCGGTCTATATTTTATTAATTTTTTTGGTATTGATGAGTTTTAGGTCAATGGAAATAACACTAATAACTTTCTTGTTTTACTTACATTAGGAACAATCAAAACCGAGAATTTGAAAGCCATATATGCAGAATAACAAAGAAACGTTTTTGTCTAATAGTATTCCTGTATTTTGGCGTTTTACCGCTTATTTAATGTGCTGTTCTTTTTTACAGGAAAGAAGAGCAGCACACTGACTGTATTTATTGCAAAAACAAATTTAAAAGAATAAATGAAATGATTAGTGAAAATAATAAGTAGAAAGTTAAATAAATAAAGGCAACAGTAGTATACCGCTGTTCAAAACTCATAAATCTATGGACAAAAAACAAAATCGGGGTAACAAACTAAAACTGAGGGAAACGCATTAATTATAAGAGGAGAACAACGACACAACATTAAAATGTAACACACACAGCAACGGATTAAGCATTAGACAAAATCCGATGAGAATAACCAATATAAAATTATAAAATATCTTAAACATAAACATAAACACATCTCAAAACACTTAAATCATAGTTACATTTTGTTGTAAATAAATATTCACCCTTCTAAACATAAACGGTATCAATGTTACTGCATCAGATTGACATGTCGACAATTAATGTCTCTTCAGTGAGCATGGTCATGTTCAGGCCAACAAAATTTGAATGTCTGTATCCAAATTGTACACAAGAAACTAAAAGTTAAAATAATACAAGACTAAAAAAGGCCAGCGGGTCCTGACTTGAGACAGGCGCAAAATTGCGGCGGGGTTAAAAATGTTTGTGAGATCTCAACCCTCCCCCTATACCTCTAGCCAATGAAGAAAAGTAAACGCATAACAATACGCACATTAAAATTTAGTTCAAGAGAAGTCCGAGTCTGATGTCAGAAAATGTAACCAAAGAACATAAACAAAATGACAATAATACATCAATAACACCAGACTACTAGCAGTTAACTGACATGCCAGCTCCAGACTTCAATTAAACTGATTGAAAAATTATGTCTTCATCATATGAATATCAGGCATAATCCTCCCCGTGAGGGGTTTAGCATCATACCATCATAAAATATATGAGAAGAACATAGCCCGTGTCATGCCAACAACTGGTTTATTAATAATTAATGTGATTAGTTCCGATGCAAAGACCCTATAAGTGAATCAATATTAACGCCAAAAACAATTTTAGACAGCTCTCTTTAGAACTGACCAAATTGTTGGTCAGTTCTACGATTATGACTAATTTGGTCAGTTCTACGGCTAGAATTGATTTAGTCAAATCTATCCATAGAACAGTTTTAAGAACTCTTTGTCTTGAATATAAGTAAGTCAAAAGAATATTATATATATTAAAAAATTCTCATCATAGCACTGTTTTAACATTTCTCGTTGTGGAAAATAATAATAACATTGAAAGTGACCAGTGAAATGTAGTGACGTCATTTAGAACTGTTCTACAATCCTGACAAGTTTGGTCAGTTCTACGGTTCAAACTGATTTAGTTAGTTCTGCTGACAGTCCTAAGACTAGAACAGTTTTAGACAGTTCAACACTAGAACTGATCCTGACAGTTCTCCCTAGAACTGATTCTGATAGTTCTACTTAGAACAGTTCTAGGTTAGAACTGTTCTAGGTAGAACTGTTCTATGTCATTTTAAAACAGTTCTATGACAGATTATTCTGACAGTTCTAATGAGAGGTTAGAAGTGGTATCTACTGTATCTTATACAGTCTAACCATAAACTACCTCATATAGAGTCTATTGGTAAACTACCTTATATCCACCTTATATAGTTTATAGGTAAACTAACCTATATAGTGTATCGGTAAACTTCCTTATTTCGTATATCGGTAAACTACCTTATTTTGTCTATCTGTAAACTACCTTTTTTCGTCTATTGGTAAACAACCTTATTTCGTCTATCGGTAAACTACTTTATTTCGTCTATCGGTAAACTGCCTTATTTCGTCTATCGCAACTGCTTTATTTAGTCTATCGGTAAACTATCTTATTTCGTCTATATGTAAACTACCTTATTTCGTCTATTGGTAAACAACTTTATTTCGTCTATCGGTAAACTACTTTATATTGTCTATCGGTAAACTACATTATTTCGACTATTGGTAAACTACCTTATTTCGGCTATCGATAAACTACCTTATTTCGTTTTTCGGTAAACTCCCTTCTTCAGTATAATGGTAAACTATCTTAAATAGCCTTTTGGTAAACTGTCTTATTTAATTTTAATATCGGTTAACTATTTTTATAACATATTAACATATTACCTTATATAAATTATCGTTAAACTACCCTGTTCAGTCTATCGATAAACTCCCTTATTAAGTCTATCGATGAACTACCTTATATAATATATCGGTAAACTATCTTAAATAACCTTTCGGTACACTATTTTAAATAACATTTTGGTAAACTATCTTATATAGTATATAGGTAAACTATCTTATATTATTAATTCGTATATTTCTAATAAATTGATTCGTTTAGGGAAAGTCGCATGTTAAGTTACAAACAATGTGTATTTTCGAAGGTATATAGAAAACGGCAGATAGCAAAAAACACATTACACGGTTATATTTAGAATATCTAAAAACCGATATACTTTGTGACGTCATGTAATGAATTTCATAATATTATTAAAAGTTTTTAAAAATGCATATTTATGATCGATTATTTGAAGAAAAAAATCTTTAAATACAGAAGATGTACAAAAAAAATTGACTTAACACATAAATGAAATTACACCTAATATGTTGTTATGGTATAGGAGACAAAAATGATATCTTTAAAATTCCAACAAAATCAAATTATCGCATATGTTACTCTGACGATTTTAATACAAATATTGTCGGAAAATAATAATTTAACAATTATAGCCTTTGTATGAGGTCAATACAAGATATGTCGATCCAAAGAAGTATATCGACCTCGGACTTCGTCCTCAGTGAATATACTTCTTTCAGGTCAATATATCCTTTTATCATACATTTAATAGTAAATACAGTAGTTTTGAATATTTGATAAATAACCTGCTGTTTAATTCATATCGCGCAACTTTGATGCGCACCCTTTATCATACCCTTTATCACACTCTTTATCACACCCCTACCCTATATCGCACCCTTTGTCACACCCCTACTAATTTATTTTTTTATATTTACTTCGTTTTAGTTTATGCAAGCTTCTTCAGAATTTTTTTCCCTCAAAATGAGTTCTTAATGAACGGTCATACGGGCGTGGCGTAATTTATTGAATGACGTCATTGTTTGGAATGTGACGTCACAAACGCCGAATTTTCATTTTTTGACACACGAAATGCAACAATAAAAAAACTCAATGAAATTCCATACAAAACACACAAAAGTATACAATAAACAAAATATTTTTTTTAAATAGCAGCACGCAATTTGTAAGGTAACCCAAGTGCTTCAGATGAGTAATTCATTCAAGAGCAGTTTTTTTTTTAAACAAGACAAAAGTAGAACTGAAGGCAACTCTGGTGCTAGGGATCAGAAAGCAGTTCATATGTACTCTCCTGTTGAAATATATGATAAAGCGTATAAAACATGGCAAAATCCGTATCACATGCTGTATCATCCTCGACCAATATTTTCCCTCGGGCCTAAAGGCCCTCTGGCTGATATTGGTATCTCGGGATGATATGGCATATGATACGGATTTTGCCATGTATTATTCTCTATGTATCGACCTCATACAAAGGCTAAACTACCTTTTATAGTCTATCGGTAAACTACCTCATATAGTATATATCGGTAAACTCTCTCGGTAAACTACTTTATATAGTATATCGGTAAACTATCTTATATAGTCTATCGATAAACTACCTTATATAATAGTATAATTTAATTTGGAATGTAACACGTCTTCTGATAGGGTGAAAGTGTTTGTATATCAGCTCATAGACGCGAGTTATTCAGTGTACATCTCATTTTTATGTTATTTCTACATAGACAGAAAAAAATATTAAAGTCATTCCTTAAATTTAGGTAAACTACGGGCTTATATAGTTTATAGGTAAAATAACTTTTATAGTCTATCGGTAAACACCTTATTTAGTATAATGGTAATTTAACTTATATATATGTGATCCGCCACGACATTTCCAAGCTTATGGAGGTACAACGTTATTTTGAGAAAACGCCGTTGACTATATTATAAAGATTTTAGCTAAAGCAAGCAAACTTATCATAATGTCAAAAAGAATATGGGACATTCTGTACATTTTACCATTTAAAAGACAGGCAATTGTTTCTATCCATTTTTTTTTATATGGATAGTCGAACTTCGTATGGATAGAAACAAATGCCTGTGATTTAAAATCTCGGCATCAAAATAATGATTTTGTTTTTAAAGAAGCTTTGTTATTTCGTATTTTTGTGGTGCATTGTACGAATGAATTTTTTTTACGCTACAGTGACTTGACTGTAAGTGTTGCTATCCACCAATTGCAACTTATTCAAAATTCTGATCAAATTGCAATTTGTTTAATAAAATCAAATTGTTCAACTGGTCAGAAATTTGAACTAACTGCTGTAGAAAACCACAGTCAAGTAGTGAAAGTGCAAGGTGATAAAATAAAACATACTTACAATCCTTTAAGACTTTAACTCCACTGTAATGATGTTGTGACAAAATCAGTTTATCAGTTTGTATAGGTATATTATAGTCATTTCCATGCTGAAGGAACTATTATTATTTTATATAATTGCTATAAAAAAGTCTTATAGGATTGTAAGTATGTTTTTTATCACCTTGCACTTTCACATTTTGGCTGAACAATTTGTTCAATATTTTGACCAGTTGAACAATTTGGTTTAATAAAACAAATTGCAATTTGGTCAAAATTTTGAATGAGTTGCAATTGCTGAATAGCAACACTAACAGTCAAGTCACTGTAACATTCTCATATTGATTAGAGCAACCTCATATACATGTTATCCTTTCCCTCCTGATGTAGCAAACGACGAGTACAGCAGACTATAGAATTTGTTGTAAAAATAATTAAATGTTGCTTTGCGAATAAATTCCTGGAGTTCCAAATTTGTTTTTATTGGCGGTATACCTCTTTGTAACGTGCTTATTATACGTACATGTATATATATGCAGCAAGATCAAAGAAACCAGGCAAAAATATCCAATGGAATCGATTGATATGCACCAAAGATTGACATTTTTTTAATCAAGTTATACAAAGTAAATTAAAACTCCCGCTGAAAAAATAGATTGTGAATAGAAAGAGAAGAATGTAAATACATGTACAAAAATCAAGATAACTATTTATGAAAATTGTATAAAAAATGGTATAGAAAAATATCCTCTTCATAAGACTATTTCTTTTTTGAATGTTCATGTGACAAGAGCAGACTGGTGTCAGAACTCGAAAACTTAAATTTGAAATATAAGTATATTTTTGGAAATTGGAACATGCTCAGGACTTTTTGGACAATCTAAAAATTGATGACCCGAAAGTTCCTTAGATTTTGTATGTAGATTATATTTTCAAATTTTGATACCAATATACAGCAAGGATTCACATTTTTAAGATTATCGATTTTCAAGCTTCAAACGCAATTATCTTGATAAACGTTGAACACAATTTTTAGCATCGTGTATTTGCATGTATATTTTCGTGTTCTCTTGTAACGAATACAAAGATATTGGATGTTCATTTTGGATTTTTTTTTTATTGTAAATCATCGCACAGAGAAATGGAGAATACTATTATCGACTAGATCCTTTAAAGTTAAATTATAAAAATGAATGTCAATCACTTGAAGAATATATAATTGTTCCATCAGTTTATTCTTTTTAATTAAGCTATGAATATTTCATCACCAGGTCTGTAAAAACACTAGTACTGGTCCCTTAACATTTCAAGCTGGATACAGATGTTGCATGCATGGCTAAAAATACCAAAATAATATCATGGATCGGTATTTAAAAAAAAGATCTGTAATAGGGTCTATATGAAATCTAATTAAGCTGATGTTAAAAGTTAATGAATACTTCCTGTTTATGATCAAGCAATATCATCTCCTTAAAATCATATTGGAAATAGAAATACAGAACCCGTTACATCTCTCTAAAGGTTAAAACTCAGTATTTTCATTTTTTTTCCAATTAAATGCATATGATTAAAACTTATTTTTTATACTTGCACACGAGTATGAATAAGCCAAATATAGTATTATGAATTATACCATAAATTTTCCAATTGAATTGTTTCACATTTTTCATTTCGGGACTTTCTATAGGCGACAAGAGGTATTGTTTTCTTAGTGTTGAATGCCGTGCGGTTACCTGCAATATTGCTTACTTCATTTCAACTTTGGTTGATTGTTGTCTCATTGCCAGTTATACCACATCCCTTATTATATTATAAGTATGAAATATTTGTCGCTGAACTAAATGACATGCAATTAATTAATCGTAAATTTAGTTTTAAAATAGCTTTAGTTAAAATTTAAATTATTTGTGTTCGAAAAAATCGAATTAACCCTTTCCTCCTTCATGGCAGGCAATAAGAAAGGAAACTTTCAAACATCATAAGGAGTATAAAACTTGGTTAAATTCCGATTGGCGAAAACTTATGAATATGAAATATTGATTATCAAATTAAAGTCAAGTTTTTGCCGCGTATCAATCAAACACCATTTGGATAAAAGGAACTCAATTTAGATAAGAAAATGCACTTAGATAAGAAATTCGTTATTGGATAAGATGAACTATATATGATTTTTAATCCACAGAATATGGGAAATCTTTAGCTTTACTGCTAGTATATTCCTGGACAATTTATATTAATATCAAAGGTATCAACAGGAAGTAGTAGATCAAAGTAAATCGTGCATAATTATGTGCATCTTTGTCCTTTGGTCACTGGTGACTAGAATTCGTTTTTTAATCAAAAATATAATTAAACTAAGCTCAAATGTTCCAATATACTTATCTTTTGGATGTATGTTTTTACTAATCCGATAATGGATTGGATGCTAGAAGTGTTGACCAATTGCTTATAGTGGCTCGAGATTTAATTTCACGGGTGTCATTCGGTTTAACGAGAGAAATGATCGTGAAAGAATATTTAACGGTGATCAAGTATTGCGAGACGATCGTGAAAGCTCTGGTACCGAATAGTGAAAGAATTTTAATGTAAATTCTAGTTCAGAATTTGTGAAAAAATCTCTTAATTTTTAAAACACGGAACAAACCCGAGCAAAAAAGTATGTCTGTCAAAATGGTTCTACTTCCTTAACATTTCTGTGCAATACAATAAAGAAAATATGGAGTACTATGAAAAAACACAAAAGGCGCAATTCATGTCTATGAAGTTAATTTAAAAAAACACACTATTTGTACCTATAATGGTCATATTTCAATATATCATGATATATTCGAAATTTAATCTTTGATGTATCTGATAGTTTAGTAAGATAAAAGCATGCTCTTCCCTTGAAAGTCTTAATCTGTTTATGAAAACCTTGAATTTTGTTGAATTTTCATCAAACTTGATCGTGAAAGATCAGGCAACGCATTATTTTGATCGTGAAAGATAATGCATGACCAGACTTAATACTAGTACCTAGAAATCAATATTTCTTTTACCATTTGATATATCTGCAACTGGTTGAAGCCTGTCTTTTTTTTATAAGAATGAACATTAAAGCTTTTTTTTTATATAATTCAACACTTTACCTCGAAAGTAAAAAACAACTAAAAACGTGTCTAAAATTCAGCTCTGAGAATCGGTCCATTACATTTCAGGCAGACCACCATTATTAAGGCAATGATACGTATATGCAATGGTAAACCAAAATGATAACCATCAACCAAAAACTTATAGCAAAAAATCATCTTTCTGAACAATTTGAGATTGAACGATAACCAACATTGTGTGCAACAGTACTTTCTTAAGTTCTATGTATATTTATATAAAATGTAGCAGATGTTGAATGATTTCCTTTTAAATAACTATATACTACAGACTAACAAATACCAGAGCGCAAATGCTGAAATGTCTCGTCTGCTTTATTTATGATAATATATTTGTTGAACGTCTGAAAAATTAAGGATTTTACTAGAAGTGTCAAATACGCTTAAGATTGTGAATTGTCCATAAAAAGAGGTCAAGGTCAGATGAACCATGCCATACAGATCTCTACAAACATCATGTACACCACATATAGGTGTTCCGATACTTACAGTACCTTAGAAACTGACAAATGTAAAAGTTTTGTTTGTCCAATTAATTCGGAACAAAAGGTCGAAAGTATATGAACCCTTACCGACTAGCCAAACATAGACATCTCAATATCATTCCACATATCAAATACATTTGACGTTATATATGAAACATGTAGACAGACATGTACACCGTACACCAAATACCAAGGCGCTATAGCATACAGGTGCAATGTATGTAAGCAAAAGTCCAATCAACATAAAACGATCATTGCCAAATGATGCATGATAATGAGGTCAATGTTATTTGAAACCTTGCAGAAGCAGAGGCGGATTTAAGGGGGGGGCTCAGGGGGCCCGGCCCCCCCCCTTTTTGGGAAAAAATTTGGTTGCTTATATAGGGAATCACTGAAGCGTGACTGGGGCGGCCCCCCTCTTACGTCAGTCAGTGGGCCCCCACTTATGAAAATTTCTGGATCCGCCACTGAGAAGCCGAGAATGTACACCTTACAATCATAACAACAGACAGATATCATAAAGCTTAACGAATTCGCGATACGGACTTGACCACAAAACTAAATCTTCATCCTTGAAATGAGGCAAAGTCGAGGTCAGGTGAAAATATTAATATTTTGAAATGCTTAAATTTATTGAGGATCCTGGCCAATCTAGTTTCTCTCAATACAAATAGCAAATATCAATTATCATATAATTGAAGAATAATTGGAACGTCTTCGTAGGATCAGATCTTTCACGATCCCTTTTCACGATCTTCAAAAAGCGGTACGTGATCTTTCACGATCCGAAAAATCAAATTTTATGTAAATATTTCTTTTTTAAACAAGTTTCAGATTATGTTTAAACAAAATAACTATGAGAACCATTGGATTCATTCAAATAGAATGCCCTTATTCGTATAAAAGTAGTTTATTTTAATCGAATTTGTGAAAAAATCGATGTTTGTTTACATTTTTTATGTCATTGAAATGTCGAGCGAGAAGCAATCTGCCTTTTGTAGTTTTGTATTTAGTTTAAACATATTTTATTTGCAAAAGTAGCAAAAGGGATTGGACACAAGTTATAACAACATTAGAGACGTCCTCGCCCTTATAAATATAAACACAAAGTACATTAGATAATGGCGAAAAAACATAGTAAGAATGCATGTAATACATAATACAGACGAAAATTAGAAATAAAAAGAAGAAAAAAATACAATATAATAAGGAATAATAATGAAACAACTGGACTGGAGTGAAAGTTTGTAAAGTAGAAATTTAGAATAAATCTTTGTGTTATTCTGATATAAGATTGTACGGACTTAAAAATGTCTTTGTTTTGCTGAAAAGAAAGGTCACTGTCACCAGCTAATAGAAGCTCAATGGATATAGCATATCTTTCTAATTTTGAAAACAGTATTTCTCTTGCTTCGTTGTGAAAAGCGCACTCTAACAAATAGTGTATACTATCCTCAACAGGGTGGCCACAGCTGCATGCGGGACTGGGTTTAATATGGACACGATGTAAATCTGAATTTAAAGAACTGCACATATTTCTCAAACGTGTATGAATGACATTAAGTTTTCTATCCCCACAACTAAAATAGGAAGATGGCTGTATCAATTTGGACTTCATCTTTCGTTTAAAAATATTTATATCTTTGGACGTACGTATGTTGGGGTTAAGGCTATTCCATTCAATAGAAGTGGATGGGAAAAGGGATTTTCTAGTTATGTCAAGTCTATAACCGGGTACTACATAATTATTACTGTTTCGCAAATCGTAGTTAGATACTTGACCAACAAGCGGGGGCATTAAATCACAGAGATAATCAGGGGCAGTCCCATTATGTAAAGAATAGAACATATTGAGCTTTCTGGACTTTCTTCTGTCCCCAAGCAATTGCCAGCCAGTTTCAAAATATATAGCTTCCCGACTAGCAAACACGGGAAACCCAGTTACTAACCTCCCTGCTTCTAACTGAGCATGTTCTAAATTGTCGGCTTCTTGTTGAGTATAACCATCCCATAACTCACATGCTTATTCCATAACGGGTCTTATAAAAGTTAAATATATATGAGCAAGATAATTTCTATTCAATACATATTTCAATTTTTTAAGAACATTTAATCTTGTGCTTGCACACTTTAAAATGTTTTCTATATTTGTATGGAATTTACCATTGGAATCAAAAGTAATCCCTAAGTTTTTATGACAGGAGACAAATTCTACTGATTGGTTTTGAAATTCTCAATATCATCTTGGGAAGTATGGCAGGAGAATATCATATCCTTTGTCTTATTAAAGGGTTAAAATTAATAAGCCAATTTTTAGACCATTTTGAAAATTGTTCTAAATCGCTATTTAAGACATCCTCTATAGTGTAAGGGTTATTGTTGGAATAAGAAAGAGATGCATCATCAGCAGACAATCGAGTTTGACTTGTCAAATTACCAGCTATGTCATTTACATAAAAAAGAAATAGCAGGGGACCTAATACAGAGCCTTGCGGAACTCCTGTATTAGTATTATCAAAAGGCGAATAGGCATTTAAAACAAAAACGCTTTGTTTTCTATTTGAAATATAACTTTCAGACCATTTATACAGATTTTCATCAACACCATACGCTTTTAGTTTTATTAAGAGGCCAATATGCCATACCCTATCAAAAGCTTTCGAGATATCACATAATATAAGAGATGCTATACAGCGATCATCAAGTGACATGCATATCCTATAGTAAATTTCTATTAGCTGGTGAACGGTAGAATGACCTGGAATAAAACCTGATTGAAATTTGTATAATAACTTGTTTGCTATTAAGTGATTAAATACATTTTTAAACACAATTCTTTCAAAAACTTTACCCACTGCTGATAATAATGAGATTGGTCTATAATTGGAAATCAGTGATTTGTCTCCGGTTTTGAATAACGGCATGACAATAGCTGTTTTCCATTGACTAGGAAACTCTGCCTTTTCAAATGACAAATTAAACAACAATGATAAGGGTACACTGACAGTATAAGGGACGACATCAAAAGTTCAATGAAGGATAAAAAAACTTAATTCACATAGTTTTTTCACTGACCCCCCACCCCCCTCTTAACTTAATTTGGGAAAAATTGATTGACTCATATGGATATATGTAAAAATCAATGTCGGATAACCAAATTTGAGCTGTTCAACCCCCACCCCCAAACTATTTGAATTAAGTTTTTTATCTTACATTAATCTTTTGATGTCGTCCCTAACTTGTTTTTTTTTTAACATTTGATGACTAATTAAGTCATTACCTGATGCTTTTCCCAATTTTAAAGTCTGCAAAATATGATTCAATGACTTGATTTGAGTTTATATAGAAAATATCGATTTTAGAATTTGACCTAGTCAGAAATTCTAGAGATTTATCATTATTTACATTTATAGTAGATATGGAACAGAAATACTTATTCAAAAGACATGCTTTATCGTAATTTTCAGTGACTAATTCGTCATTTTCATTTTTAAGTTGAGTGATATGAGTAGAATTACCCGATGTCTTAACTAATTTGTTCATTAATGACCAATACGATTTAGAATTACCAGATGCAAACTCGTCTAACAAACTATGTGCGTTTAAGTAAAATTGATCTTTTGTGTGTCGTTTTAAATTATTCACATGATTTGTTTGCTAAATAAGTTATGTGAAAACTATGTACTTTTAAAACTGGATTTTCTCAAATAGTGATCATAATGTTGAACCATTTTGGCAGACAGTTTTATTTTGTTGTAAAGAGCACAGGCGCTTGGGTCTAGGATACAGATTTTTTTTTTTTTTTTTTTTTTTTTTTTTTTTTTATTAAAATATTCAATTTTCTATATTTATAATACATATCTATCACTTCTGTGCATGTCTCACCTAGTTTCGAGTGATTTAAACGACCCAGAGAAAATACCCAATTTTACTATCCATACTAAGAAACAAATTTAAACGACCCAGAGAAAATACCCAATTTTACTATCCATACTAAGAAACAAATTGTTTCTTAGTATGGATAGTAAAATTGGGTATTTTCTCAATTGTTTCTTAGTATGGATAGTAAAATTGGGTATTTTCTCTGGGTCGTTTAAATCACTCGAAACTAGGTGAAACCAGAAAATACCCAATTTTACTCTCCATACTAAGAAACAAATTGTTTCTTAGTATGGATAGTAAAATTGGGTATTTTCTCTGGGTCGTTTAAATCACTCGAAACTAGGTGAGACATGCACAGAAGTGATAGATATGTATTATAAATATAGAAAATTGAATATTTTAATAAAAAAAAAAAAAAAAAAAAATCTGTATCCTAGACCCAAGCGCCTGTGGTAAAGAGGTAGGGCCAATTTGCCGGGAATTTTTTCATTCGATAAGATAGGTAAATATTTTTGAAATAGCCCGATAGATGCTAATCATAGTACATGAAAATACGTCATATCATCTATTTTCAACCCTTGAACAGGTATTCCTACAAAAACAAGACTATTGATTTTTTAATATTGATATTATTTTATTATTAACATCCTTTATGAAAGGTACCATACCACGTAACATGTCAAGGAGCCAAATAATATCGAACAAATTCAAATCGTGTTTTTCTCATTCTGAATATATGTATATCTGTATTTGTCCTGGTCTTTTAAGGTTTTATCGTCTATAAGATAAGATAAGATAATACATGTATACATTTCAACCGGAGAACATCTTAATACATCAGTTGGTCATTGATCACCCTGTGTTACTAACAAATGTTATATTGTCTTTTCTGGCATTTTAACAAATCGGCCCTTCGTTGTGATACAGATGCAACAGCTTCTTGATTGTTTACCTATAATCACGATTTTTAGTGTAATTGATTTGTTCTGTTGTGTTGTTTTATTTTCTGATGACTTAGTTACCGGTGTGAGGGACGGTGGTAAACATTTCAGTGCTAGTATACTGACCGACTTTCATGGTGATTGATTTGGCGCCATTTCAGCTTTGCATGTGTAATTGATGTTTTACCTTTTGTACCTGTAATTTTAAAACGATATTAAAAATGTTTTTTTTACTAACGTTCAGAAACACACCATTGGTAAGAATAACATATACACCTTTGAAAAAATTGTGTGGAGCGTCGACCAGGCCAACCCGAAAATGACCGTCAGAAAGCTCTTGGAATGGTTGATGCCGGACTGATTGTTGCTGACATCTTGGCTCGATTTAATGTGTATAAGGCAACAGTTTAGAGACTAACAAACAGATATCGACAAATTGCAACTGCACAGGATAAGTCGATATCTCGTAGTGCCTGCCAATCCTACAGTGGTGCACTTAGGGCATGGCTGAGAAATTGATTTTAAATAACACTATAATGATTTCCGCATTTTGACCTTCCCGCGCTCCATACAAAGAAAAACATAATGAATGTGGGTGATAAACATTCATGTTGCTTCTGACATGTCATAACACCATTTTGTTATTATTAAAATTATATGTTGTTATGTAATAAAATAAAATTTCACATTTTTGTTGCTGAACTTTTTTGGTTCAGTATATAACATGTATAATGCCATGTTCAAAAAACGCTTTCGAAAAATTGTTTGTGTTGTTTTGAAACTTGTATACAATGGTCTTATTTTAAGTTATGTGTATATTACACCCGCAACATTTTGGCTCCATTGCTATAGAATCAATTCTCGTGTTATTGATTATGTACAGGCACCAATCTAATTTAAAACCGATCTCTCATCGCTCCTGTTTCTGATATGTCGCGTGGGAGATCTAACGAAACCCGTTTTGAGGTCACATGTGAGTGACCTCGTAGGTGTGTCTTTTTCGACCAATGAAATTGAGTCTTCCACGATCTTGGAAGTTTAACGTAAGGCAAAGGGATGTAACTCATTTTATTTACGACGAAATCGTCAGTCAAAATAATTCATAAACTTTTTTGATTGGCTTATTAATAGGTCGTCAACTCATTTGCATATCTTTATAAATTCATAACTTTTAGTTCACTCACATGTGACCTCAAAGCCGGTTTCGTTAGATCTCCCACGCGACATATCAGAAACAGGAGCGATGAGAGATCGGTTTTTAATTAGATTGTACAGGCACCTAAATCAGTTTGTCGGCAGTTGTTCCTTGCTTCCTGTTGATTTTGCAAATAGAGGAATTGATGCAATCAATATCTGCAACGTCCTACATCACAAGGAGGTAACATCTAAAATTCCTATTTATTTTCAAAATCAGTATGTTCCTATTGTATCCTACAGTTACACCAAAACCATTGCACCTAAAATATTTAACTATAAACAAGCATTGCAGGACCTTGACTTAGAACAATACCTAAAAAAAACTCCGACATGTGACTGTTCCCACTCGTCTTATAATTACAGCCCCTCTGGTCATATTATAACTGGGGATATAAACATAATTCAACATGAAAATCTCTGAAAGGTGATTTCTCATGGTCCTAAGTTTAGAGAACCCCAACACATTAATTGGAACCATAACTTCAAAACAATTATGGATTTCATTGAGAACTACGCCAGAGCATGGGCTAAGCGAGAAGAAGTTGAACTGGACACTTTGTCAGAATGGGTTAAAACTATCATGTCTCTGATAAAACGTCGCATTCACAAGTTGAAAAACTGTGTGAACGATCGTCCAAAGTCCGTTTTCAGAGACAAAGAGGCCATGAAATGTCTATCATCTCTTCATGATAAGTATGTTGTTGTTCCTGCGGACAAAGCTTCAAATAATATTGTCTTTGTAGTATGTAAATCGTATTACTACGAATATCTTGTAAAAGAACTGGGTATAAAGGAGCACTCAGGTAATCCCACATACAAAGACATATCATTTGACAAGGATGAGATTTTAGCAAATCATAAGTCCTTCGTAGCTTCAATAAACATTACATTAAACACCAAATCGGATGACTTACCTTGTTTGTATTGGATACCAAAGCTTCATAAAATTCCGTATAAACAACGGTATATTGCTGGCTCATCTTCATGTTCCACTAAAGAATTGTCCATTAGATTGACTAAAATTCTATCCGCAGTTAAAGAGGGTCTTCAGAAATACTGTGAAACTGTTTACTCGCGTAGTGGTATTAACCATATGTGGATTCTTAAAAATTCTAAAGAACTTCTAGACAATTTTAAATCTCGGTCTTTTTCTGAAATTAGTTCTATCAAAGCTTTTGATTTTTCAACCCTGTATACCACCATTCCCCATGTGAAATTGAAAAATCGCCTAAAAGAAATAATCCACAATGCCTTTCAACATAAAAATGGTAGCATACGCTATAAATTTATTACTTTGGGATTTCATAAGGCATATTTCGTTAATAGTGACAAACAAAAAGGTAAAACATGCTACACAGAAGAACAAGTGGTCAGTATGCTGGAGTTTCTTATCGAAAACATTTGTTGAGTTTGGAGGTAGACTTTTCCAACAAATTGTCGGCATTCCTATGGGAACAAACTGTGCGCCTCTTCTTGGCGACCTCTTCTAATTTTCATATGAATCGGAGTTCTTCCAGACACTTGTCAAAAACAAGAGGATCAAAGAAGCCAGATTATTTAATTTCACTTTCAGATATATTGACGATGTTCTTTCTATAAACAATCCGAACTTTTCTGATTGGGTTCCATTAATATATCCCCCAGAACTAGAGATTAAAGAAACAACAGACACGGCTTCTTCCGCCTCATTTTTAGACTTACATCACGAATTTGACTTACACAGTTATTTCAGTACCAGAATCTATTTTCTAGACGATTTTAATTTTGAAATTATAAATTTCCCCCACCTTAGTAGCAATATACCAACTTCACCTGCATATGGGATATATATTTCCCAACTTATTCGATATTCAAGAGCTTGCAGCTTCTACTCAGACTTTGTAAAACGTCATCAGTGTCTGAGTAGAAAGTTGACGAACCAGGGGTATGTCAAAGAACGTCTCATACTTTTCTAAAAAAGTTCATCGGAAGGTACCAAGACCTTGCTGATAAATATTCTGTATCAACTTCACAAATAATACACGATGGTCGACTTGATGTATAGATTCTGCGTACTGATGTTGTTTATGATCTTAACTACGTGTTTTATAGTTCTTTCATTTGTCCTTGTTCTATTATTAATATTAGGCCGTGTTCACATTGACCTAAACTCGGTGTTGTGTAAGTGTAACTTACACGTAAACTAAACAAAATTACGTTCCCATTGATAAAACTCAATGTTTACATGTAGTGTAAATCATGTTTTGTCTACATGCAGTCGATACTCGATGTAGGCTTTGTGTAGATTAAGTGTACACAAAACTAGGCATTTAAAACATTAGTTTCACCGTGTACACTGTGTCTAAACCACACCGGCAAAATTTGCTCGGACTCGATGGTATCTAACATCCGGCACAATGACGGAACACCAATAGACAAAAGAAAGGTAGGTTTCTCCTTATTTTTTTATTTTTTTTATGATATCGAAGAATATATATACATATACAACTATTTTCTATTGTGAGATGCAATATTTTCTACAACCGTTCTATATTAACGGAGAAATAAGTCAAAATGCATGTCAAAATGACGAATTGAGTGAACCTTGCCTCGAAATTGTTTAATTTCTCGTTAAATTGTTCACATTGTACGGAAAGAAAGGTACGGGAAGATAGATATTGACACGGAGATTGCAAATTTAGTTATTATGAGCATCTCCATAATTGTATCTCTGTGTATGGAACGAAAGAAATGGGTCATGTCAAAATGGAACTGGCCGGTTTCGTCAATGTATACAACCCGGTTTCGTCATAGATTTCAAAATGCATAACCCGGTTTGGTCAAATAAAAAAAATCATAATCGCATTACATTATAATTGATTATTTAACTTCAGCGTTCAAAAGGAGTTTTGTGGGTCGTTGGAAAACAAGTTCGTTCACCGGACAACGGCTTATTATTTATATGAGTCTCAGATTCAAATAAATAATAAGCTACAACTTGAATTCCTACTCTTATAGAACACAAATATTTTAATTTACTTTGCATTCCGAAATTTTTTAACAGCATATTGAGATTAAAGCTCTCTAAATATGCGTTTTCTATATGAGTTATGGGAAAATATGTTGAACATGTTTAAACTTGAAATTAAAGTTTACGGTCTTAAAAATCGAAACACACAATTGATATGTGATTTTCTCCCACAAAAGGATGGACACCTTTATAAGTAATCTAATCATTCTATGTACATTGTATGTAATCTTTTCTACAATCGTTAAAAATAAATCTTCTTAAGGATAAACGTTGATAATAAGACAACTGTATATATGCATGCATAATCGACATAGAAAATGAATGTAGGATTACAACTACCATGCATTAAAATAATTTTTTTTTATCCCTTATTGTAACTATACTGCTATGTACAAATTAGTATAATAGTCTCAGGTCATCGACAAAATTCAATAATAATTATTTTGTTAACATTACTAAAAAAAAACCGAGTCTGTACTGTCGCCGTTGTGTTTTGATGATCGTACACTGACGTTGGTCATCGGACGAGTTAAGGTTTTTTCATCATTTTTTATTATTTGTTCTTTTGTTGTACTGTTTGTGTCAGCGACAACACTTTGACTCAGTCCATTCCCGAATCACACGCTTATAATTCCATGGTTGTCTTTGGTTGCTTTATACCATATGCGTATGAACATAAAATAGGCAGGTAGTTTTCTTGTTTGAATTGTTTTACATTTATAATTTAGGGCCCTGTTATAGCTTGCTTTCATGCAGTTTGTGTGTTTTTCTCATTGTTTACGGCATACGCTGACCTAAACTTGGTTAATTCAACATAATTTTTGTGTCTAAAAGAAAGTTGTCTCATTGTCAATGTTTATGGGATAAGTGGTTACCGTCACTTCTTCTTAACAAGACCTAGATATAAATGACGGTCATGTTTTGCAAACCAACTTTTATTCACATTGAAAATACAAAACTGTCAGATATTGTTTTCGGAAGTTATCTTGAAGTTTCAATTGAATTTGAACTACAAAAAATGAATTTGAACTGTAAAAATAATGTGAAAAACATGCCTATGAAAATAAATGTGCCTACCAGAAACGGGGAGAAAGTTACAAATCTCACTGCTATGTTATGGATGCTTAAGTGTGAAAACTCGCTTTAGTGCGCAAGTAACACAGTATATATAGTACCAGAAAATCTGGCAGGACTGCATGCATGATTAATTTGTGCAGAACAGTATAGACTATAGTCGGTTTGGTACGGTTTGGGACTGTTCGTCAATGATTGAATGCATAAATGTATTAATAATTGATAGTAAATATTGTAAGTGTATATAATATAGGATAGTAAATTAAAATTATGGCACAATCAAAACACATCCTTTTATTTTTAATCTTTACATACTACTATTATAAACAAAGAAAATATAATAATGTTACAAAATAATTAGATACCAGTGTTTGCTATTCAGTATTTATATTCCATTTAAAATTAGTTTGAAGTTAAGTGAAATAAGGGATACGCCTTTCATTAGGAAAATGTGTATTATCATAATTAACTATGTCCAAAAGTGCCCGTTTAAAATAGATTTTACACGCCAAGTTTACTTTACAATAAATATATATTTAAATTCTCGAAAGACAATGTTCAGATCCGTGCCAAAGTTTCTTTTCATAAATTGTTTGTTAAAAAAAAACCAAAAAAAACGGGTGATATATATAGACGAAACCGGGTGATTGTGTAGTAACAACATTGACGAAACCGGTTTATTTTAATTTGACATGACCCTTTTCTTTGGTTCCATACACAGAAATACAATTATTGAGATGCTCATAATAACTAAATTTGCAATCTCCGTGTCAATATCTATCTTCCCGTACCTTTCTTTCCGTACAATGTGAACAATTTAACGAGAAATTAAACAATTTCGAGGCAAGGTTCACTCAACTCGTCATTTTGACATGCATTTTGACTTATTTCTCCGTTAATATAGAACGGTTGTAGAAAATATTGCATCTCACAATAGAAAATAGTTGTATATGTATATATATTCTTCGATATCATAAAAAAAATAAAAAAATAAGGAGAAACCTACCTTTCTTTTGTCTATTGGTGTTCCGTCATTGTGCCGGATGTTAGATACCATCGAGTCCGAGCAAATTTTGCCGGTGTGGTTTAGACACAGTGGTGTATATTTAAAGAAGAAACGGTGTTTGAATAAAATTGATATTTATAACAATTATTGATAAAGTTCTTTGTAGAAATACATGTATTTGAATAATATACACAGCTACTTTTGCATAGGTACTATTTCTGTACTAAAAATCTGTAGTACTGGAAATTTACTATTAATATTCAGTACTATTTTGTTACTTTATTGTAATAAATATTTAGGTACCTGTATTTTACAGTACTTAATTTGTATTTTAAATTTAGGTACTACATATTATTGGTTACTACCGTTACATTTTCAGCATTTTGAAAGTTTTTCTATTTCAAATCTCTTAAAATTATGATTTTCAAACATTGAATATTGTATTATTTCTGTACCAAAATATTTAGTACAAATCAAGTACTGTAATATATAGGTACCTTTATATTACAATAATTTCAAAGTAAAGAAATAGTACTAAATATTAAAAGTAAATTTCCAGTACTACATACACAGTACCTATGAAAAAGTAGCTGTGTATAAAAAACAAGTCTAAATGTCCGAAATAAGAAATACACAAATTGGTCCGACTTTTTCCACGTTCAAATCTTTCCGAATCAACTTGACTTACGCAGAAATATTTGCCACTGGTCTTTACCCAAACAACGATTCACTCATAAATGCATTACGTAAAAAGTGTGAGGTAAATGTATTATTTGTCTAGTATCTCGGATATGTTAAATTACACTTAAAAGTTAAAAAAAAAAACATTACCCCCTCCCTTTGCCAAATACTCATTGGAGAAGAAATACCATTTGAACAAACAGAAAAGATAGAAATATAGTGATCCCTAATATATCAATCCTTCTTCTTCGTCTGTAAGCACGCTGTTGCAGCCTACGTTTTCTAATATTTAATCGAGACATCTTTAGTATCTTTAAACTACTGCAAATCATAAAAATGGCTTTTATAAAGAAGCAACAACTTAACTTCAAAAAGGGGGAGGGGTATTTTGTTTATTTATCTGAGTCAGAAGTTTTTCCGCGCAAACGTTTTATTCCGGTTTTTTTTCGATGCTGGTATGTATTTTTTTCTAACATTTAACACGATAATTTTTTTTTATCATGCATCTGTAGAATGAGATTAATTTTCCAATTGGGGTTAGGAATATACACCCCCCCCCTCCCCCGGCCCCGATTTAAAGTGAAATAGTCGTTTCCTTACTGCTACAATAGTTGTCCAAAAAGTTTGCATTCTGTTCTACGCAATGAACATTTAAATGACATCGAGTTTACAAGTGTGAACAAATCTTATGTACAGGTAATTAAACAAGGTGTATAGATGGGAACAAATTTAATGTGAAACCAATGTCCAGTATATTAAACTAATTGTAAACAAGTTTAGTTACATGAAGTTTGGTGTGAACACGGCCTTACTTTTACGTTTTATGTGATATCCGTTTAACGTGGCTCGGTACTTATACATCTCGTCAATGTGTTTGTATTGTCTTTCATTTTTTGGTGGTGTGTTTTGTATATGACTGACGGTGTTTGAGATATCCTTTTGACGTAACTCTGTGCTTATGTATCCCATCATACTTTGAACGACAAAATTATTTTATGATGTGACTCTGTACCTATGTATCTTGTCATACTTTGAATTATAAAATTATTTTATTTATTAATATTACTTTGACTGTTATGTCTGTTTTTGTGATATACATTTGACGTGACTCTGTACTTATGTATCTCATCATACTTTGAACCACACTATTATTAGGTCTTTCCACTTTTCGTGGAAAGACCTTTTGTTTTTCTTCTTCAGATTATTTTTTTTTTTTTTTTTTTTTCTTCTGCCGTCTGAGATGCTTTTTTGTCTTACAACATATCGAATGGATTTTTAGGCCAATGATGTTGTACAGTAATGGAGGTTTCAAAACTCACCCTGTGTGACCGAACACTTATTCTTATAGGAGTTATCTCCCCGCGTCCCCTTTTTCTTGTTATCGCTATATCTCTAAAACCGTAAAAGATTTTAGCAAACTGTTTTCACCAAATTGTTTGTCTACTCTTGAGAAGGATTTGGTGTATTTTGACTTGACTGATCGGAAGACATCTTATGGGAGTTATTTCCCTTTGAAAATTTAAGATAGGCGATTTGTTGGATAAATTCATACGTTATAAGTCGTAGAGGCCTAGTCTTTTGATATGAAGTCCTTGGTCCATTTGAAGGAAATTGAGGTCATGGTCAAAGATCAAGGTCATATTCTAAGTTTTGAATTTTGCTTGTTATCGTTATTCCACAGAAACTGTGACAGTAAATGATATGTGTTTGCCAAATAACTGTTTACAATAAGGCGCAACTTCAACCTATTTCAGTCAAAGTGTTTTGGTTAACACTTAATGGAGTTTTCTCCCCTTATGTATTTCAAATCAGTATTTCTCCACAACCATACAAGTGATTGACCTCCGGTCTTCCGTTTTGAGTTCACTGACCTATGACCTTGAAATTGAGATCAAGATCGAAGGTCAAGGTCATGTTATATTTTTTTTTAATTTTGGTTGTTATCGTTATTCAAAAGAAACTGTTACAGTTAATGATATGATTTGTTTGCCAAATTACTGTTTACAAAAAGGCGCAACTTCAACCTATTTCAGTCAAAGTGTTTTGGTTAACCCTTACAGGAGTTTTCTTCCCTTATGTATTTGAAATCAGTATTTCTCCACAACCATACAAATGATTGACCTGGGGTCTTTTAATTTGAGATCACTGACCTATGACCTTGAAATTGAGGTCAAGGTCAAAGGTCAATTTGACGTTGTAGATTTTGACCTTTGCTAAAAATTATTTTCTGTTCATAATAAAACAATTAAATCTTCTGCATATACCTATTAATCTTATTTTTTTATATCAATTTGAAGAACCAAATTACATCAACAAGGACTGACATTTTCTAACATCGTTTTTTAAATTTCATTCTTATTATCGAGGTGGAAAGACCTTCAATTGTTCTCTGAAGAATTGGGTTTTTAATTAGGTCTTTCCACTTTTCTGCTGATTATTTTTTTTTTCTTCCGCCAAATTTTGTTCTTGCGATAAACATTTGTTTCTCAGTATGTCGCTTAGATAATTGGTATATGATATCGAACAGTTTATGCGCTTTTGAAATTTACCCTGCGTAACTGAATACTTTTCTTTATAGGAGTTATCTCCCCAAACACTGTTTTTCTTGTGTCCACAACTCCTTCGCAACCGTAAAAGATTACGACAAATTTATTTTACAAAATTGCTCGTTATATCCTTCTCATGATTTGTCCTATTTTGACCGAAGCGATATGAACGCTGCATATGAGAGTTATTTCCCCTTATGCATTTGATATAAGTGATATGCATTTCTATCTTGTAAACCATAAGTGATAGAGACCTAGGATCTTTTGATTTGAGGTCCTTGGTCCAAAAAAATGAAAATAAGGTCAAGGTCAAAGGTCAAAGTCATATTCTAATTTTTGAATTTGGCTTATTTTCACTCATTTTCAGAAATCCTACAAGATATCGACAAAATATTTTCACAAAATTGTTAGTTACGACATGTCGTAACACATAAATCTTAGTCGAAAGGGTACATAGACATTTGGTGAGAGCTTTTCCCCTTTTTATATCTAATATCATATGTATGGCAATATAACTCATTAACAATATAAAGTAGAGGACTAGAGTCTTTTTATTTGAGGTCCTTGGTTTATGACCTTGAAATTGAGCTCAAGGTCATATGCTTATTTAACGCTCTAGATTTTGACCTTTGCTTTTACCTCATATGTACACATGATAAAGCCATGGGACTTTTTGCATTAGGGTGTAAGCAATGTGACCTTTAAAAAAACAACCGGAAGTGACATTTTGTCAATCGGAAGTAGCTATTTTTTGTACTAAATCAATGTAAAAGTATATAGAACCATATATTTTTGGAATCAGTGTCAAGTAAACTATCAAACAATACCGGAAGTAAACTTTTTAAACCGGAAGTAAAAAATTATCTCCCTTTTTTATAGATTTTTCTATATAGAAACCATATATTTTTGGAATCAGCGTAGAATAAACTGTCATTTGATGCTGAAACTGACATTTAAAATCAAATTTTAATATTTTCATTTTTAAATAGATTCTTACTGGTGGAAAGACCTTCAATTGTTCTCTGAACAATTGGTTTTTAATTTTATTTATTATTATTACTTTTACTGTTAAGTCTGTTTTTGTTATATCTATTTTACGTGACTGTATTTATGTATCCCGTCATACTTTGAACGACAAAATTATTTCATGTCTACCTGTGCGAATTTCAAACGCGCAATTTTACACCAGTACTTAAAACCCTCCATCCTTTATGGGTGCATTTTACATAGATAAATTAAATCGTATAATATAAGCAAAATGAGGATGTTAAATTTGATGTATGCCTTTTTGTGCTTTTTCGTTACATTTGTTGTTTTTATAGCAATTAAGATGATAACACAATGTTGACTGCTGTACCCCTATTTTTTGACATTTTAAGCTCACCTGGCCCGAAGGGCCAAGAGAGCTTTTCCCATCACTTGGCGTCCGGCGTCCGTCGTCGTCGTTAACTTTTACAAAAATTTTCTCATCTGAAACTACTGGGCCAAATTTAACCAAACTTGGCCACAATCATCATTGGAGTATCTAGTTTAAAAATGTGTGGCGTGACCCGGCCAACCAACCAAGATGGCCGCCATGGCTAAAAATAGAACATAGGGGTAAAATGCAGTTTTTGGCTTATAACTCAAAAACCAAAGCATTTAGAGCAAATCTGACAGGGGTAAAATTGTTTATCAGGTCAAGATCTATCTGCCCTGAAATTTTCAGACGAATCGGACAACCCGTTGTTGGGTTGCAGCCTCTGAATTGGTAATTTTAAGGAAATTTTGCAGTTTTTGCTTATTATCTTGAATATTATTATAGATAGAGATAAACTGTAAACAGCAATAATGTTCAGCAAAGTAAGATCTACAAATAAGTCAACATGACCAAAATGGTCATTTGACCCATTAAGGAGTTATTGCCCTTTATAGTCAATTTTTAACAATTTTCGTAAATTTTTGTAATTTTTTAGAATATATTTTACACTGTAATTACTGTAGCAAGAAGAATGTCCAGTAAAGTAAGATCTCCAAACACATCATGATCACCAAAACACAATTTTGTCATGAATTTATCTGTGTCCATTGTTTAATATGCACATAGACCAATGTGAGCGACACAGGCTCTTGAGAGCCTCTAGTTACCTATTGTGTCTGTTTGTTTTGTTCACGCATCGGTGACATTATAATGGAATTTGATGTGACTGTCATACAAGTGAGAGGTTTAGCTAGCTATAAAACCAGTTTCAATCCACTATTTTCTACATTTGAAATTGCTTGTACCAAGTCAGGAATATGACAGTTCTTGTTAATTCGTTTTTGATGCGTTTTGTTATTTGATTTTGCCATGTGAGTATGGACTTTCCGAATTGATTTTTTTCTGAGTTCAGTATTTTTGTGATTTTACTTTTGAATATATGTAATAAATGAAACACATATATAGAAAGTAAGTCGAGTATGGACAGTCATATGAATGCACACAATAAGCGATACATTATTTTTTTTTCTTCAATACATGTAAAATGATTTACTAGTAAACTATATAGTCAAAATGAACCAGAATGACTATGAATTGAGCAAACATCTGAAAAATTTGATAGAAACATTAAAATTTAATATAACAACACAAAAAATGCAAATATTCTGAGCGAGATTCGAACCCTTTTTCAAAACTATCATTAATGAGTAGTTATGTGCTCTTCTGATGGAGCCACGCCGATGCTTATCCATATATTTCTTATTAAGGAGCTATATCGGTACAATTTAGCGATGTGACAATTTTTTCTTTAAAAAGTTGTTTTTTATGTAATAAGGACACACTATAGTGCCTAACAAGATTGTGTGAGGTAGACGAAATTGACCTTAAAACGATCGTCTTGTCTTTTTATGTCCAAAAATAGGCAGATCGTATATATAAGGACTTTATCTAATGACTACATAAATTTGGGATTTATTATTATTATATTATTCGAATGAAACTGAAAAATGTATTTTTTTGTTAGGATAAACAACAATTTTACCTGGCGTAGCCGTGCGTAAATTGTTTTTCTGCATTTATCTTCGCAAAATGGCGTTTTTAATGGAATTGAACATAAATACAGTAAACTTTCCCTTTTTTTCTCCGCAATAGGCTTTCAAAAATATTTTATCTAATGTGAATTCGGAAAATTATGTGAAAATATAAAAAAGTGGCAATTGTTACCTTTCATACCTTAAGTTTCATTGATAAAACGTAATATGGACTGGTCCAGTGTCCAGTATGCAGGTCATTTAATTTACTGTACACATTCACGCACGGTCTGATTTAATCAATATACTCGTACGAAAAGCATGAACAGTTTGAAGGTAATCAAAAAGAACTTAATCCAATCAAATTGCATAAAATTCAATAACAATGTCCAATCCACATTATGATAAGTAATAGGGGTAAACTGGGTAGGGAGAAAATGACAGAAATTTCAAGTTGATATTTATGCAATAACGAATTAAAATTTGTCGACCAAAAGTTTTGCTACAATTTCAAAAATATATCGTTTTGTATTGGTATAGTTTTCGGACCTTTCATTGGTGTATTTAAAGCTATTAAAAGTTTATGCTTCAAAAGTTCACAAAATTATTGACTTTATACAGAAAATTCGTACTTGTAAAACATTTAATAGTAAGTTCACAAATGGTACGTGATTTTAAAGTAAAATTGTTTCTTAAAACACTGCAAAAAATTTCATTCATATTGATAAAGTGGTTTCGTCATAAAGTGCGTTAAAATGAACAGTGGTATAGCAAACATCGAATTCCCTCACAAAATGTTATCACACACTATAAACCAATTTCATTTTTGAGGGAAAAAGTAGTAAGAATTACAACAGTCATAAAAAACATATGTATTTTTGGTTTGAAATGTCCTTCTGGTGGGATTCCCCGTTTTTCCCACCTAAAAACACCCGAAATTCCACATATGGGACTTTCATCCTTTTTGAAGGGTAAATTAACTATTGATCACACATATCATAATATATGTTAATCGAGATATTGATCAAAAAGCATTTTTATCTTGTTTTTATAGTAAATTTTATTCTGTCGGAAATTTTTGAAATTGGCCCTTCTGTGAAAAGAAAATCCCGGCACATTGGCCCTACATCTTTGTGAAATTAATTATATTCCATTAATAAATGACCTTTCATATGTCTTCTCGATTAAATTTCTTTCACGATCGTCTCGCAATACAGGGGCGGATGCAGGAATTTTCGAAAGGGGGGGTGCTAACCCAGGGCAAAAGGGGGGGGGGGTGCAAAACATGTCCCGATACAAATGCATTGATCGGCAAAAATAAAGGGGGGTGCGCACCCCCGGACCCCCCCCCCCCCTGGATCCGCCACTGCAATACTTGACCACCGTTAGATATTCTTTCACGATCATTTTTCTCGTTTAACCGAATGACACCCGTGAATTTTGGATACATATTTTTTGTTGGTTTTTTGCTTAGATTTCAGTATTTGAATTATCTCTGATCTGAACTTGTGGTTTTACACTAGTCATTTTTGAGGCCCTTTAAAGCTTGCTGTTCGGTGTGAGCCAAGGCTCCGTATCGTAAACCGTACTTTGACCTTTAATGGTTTACTTTTATAAATTGTGACATGGATGGAGAGTGATCTCATACCACATCTTCTTATATCTATTTGTTTCTTCTGTTAGTTTTGTTGTGCTTTGTATCGATCAGAAACAAAACATAAAACATGCTTTTGAAGGAGGTGCAGAGAAATAAAACACCGAACAATGAACCGTGAAAATGAGGTCAAGGTCAAATTAACCCTGCGAGACTGACATGTAAACTATTAAATATTTCCATACACAAAACACAGACCTATTTTAGAAAATAGACCAAAACTCAAAAACTTGACCACTGAACCATAAAAATGAGGCCAGTGAAGGTCAAATGACACCTGTCAGTTGGACATGTTCACCTTGCAATCATTTCATACACCAAATATATTAGACGTATTGTTAAAAGTATAGGAAACAGACCACAACCCAAACTTGAATATAACCATTGATTACAGAACCAAGAAAATGAGGCCAAAGTCAGATGACACCTGCCATTTGGACATACACTTTACAATCCTTCAATGCACCAAATATTCAGACCTATGGCTTATAATATCCAAGATGGACTTGACCACCAAAACTTAACCTTGTTCACTGATCCATGAAATGAGGTAGAGGTCAAGTTAAAACTGTCTGATGGGCATGAGGACTTTGCAAGGTAGGCACATACCAAATATAGTTATCCTGTTACTCATGATAAGAGAGAAATTAACATTAAATTTTTTTTTTTTTTTCAAGTAGTCACTGAACCATGAAAATGAGGTTAAGGACAATGGACATGTGACAAACGGAAACTTTGTAACATAAGGCATATATATATCTATATATATATATATATATCTATATATATATATATATACAAAGTATGAAGCATTCATTTAAAATATATATAGCATTTAAGAAATAAGTTGACACCGCCACCGTTACAAAAATTAGGTAATTATCAATATTAAAGAGCTTTAGAATTTACAATAGTTTATTGCAGACTGACAAATACACTTTTAATTATGAACAGAAACAGTATTTAAGATTTAAAATTCTTGAGATTGTGACGATCCTCCAGCAGCTTTCTTTGACGTCTTTTTTGGTAGAAGCATTGCTTGGATGTTGGGTAGAACTCCTCCTTGTGCAATGGTCACAGATCCCAATAGTCTATTAAGTTCTTCGTCATTTCTGATGGCTAGTTGTATATGTCTTGGAATAATTCTGCTCTTCTTGTTGTCTCTCGCTGCGTTTCCCGCCAATTCAAGCACTTCTGCTGCAAGATATTCCAACACAGCAGCTAGATAAACAGGTGCACCAGCCCCGACTCGTTCAGCATAATTCCCTTTTCTTAAAAGACGATGGATTCTACCAACTGGAAATTGTAGACCGGCTTTTGATGATCTACTTCTTCCTTTTGCTTTGATTTTTCCACCTTTTCCTCTTCCACTCATTTTCTACAATAAAAAGACTGATGTATTAGTGGTGTTTTTATGATATTCCATAATTTTTATCAAAGATATCTTTGTAAATTTAGACCTAAATATATGGTTGCAAGATACTTGTCTGTTGATCCTACATCCCTAGTGGTTCAAAAGGTTACAATTCTTTTTTTTTTTTAAATTAAGTGAAAAGTAATGCAATTTGTTCATAAACTAATGAAAAGTCGTTTACAGCAACAGTATTAATTATTTCATTGCATAAAACGAACTTTAAAAAAACAAGTAGGGTTTGGGTTTTTTTTTTGGAATTCACTACAAGATTTTTATAGATCTGTAGGTTTTTTAACTGAGATTTTCGTTATAACATTTTAAACATGATTTCTCACTTTGTTTGTGCATGTCGTGCTAGAGCTTGTTTTCAATGAGTCACACAAGAATCAATCCCCCAAACCTTGTGCTGAGCATCTAGATTAGACACTCATACCACATCTTCGAGTGTCAATGAAACAACTCTCAATCAAATTGAAATCAAACAGCTCTTTAAAATCAAATTGCATACGGAAGCTTTAAAATAAAAATAAATATAAACAGAAAGCTTCCGCATGCAATTTGATTATAAAGAGCCGTTTAATTTCAATTTGTACTAGTTCAGAAGTATGTTTGTTGTCTATTTTACCTGTATAAGAATGATCTTTTTTTGTGGAATGAATGAGTGAACTAAATGGTCCATCCCTTTCAATGTTGACATTATTTTCCTTTTTTTTGAGCCTGCAATTTTTGTTGCAAAAGCTAGACATATAATAGCTAACCTATATTCCGTCGGCGATGGCTTCCACAAAATTTCATTGTGTGGTTAAAGTTTTTTAATGTTGAGAACTTCTTAAAATATCCTGGATTTCTCATGGTTATAATCATAAGATAATATTCAGATGTTAAGTTTGTAAAATATATATATTACTTATAAATGGACTCAGTTTTTCTTCCAGTTAACATTACATACAGTCTGCAGTTAAAGTTTTTATAACATTTATTATATTCATAAACCATCCTGAGTTTTTTACCAAATTTGGAAAGAAGCTTCTTACATTCAAAAGATAGTATCTAGAGGAATTTTATAAATATTTTTTTCCCATTTTTGTTTAACCTGCGACTAACAGCAAAGGTAGGCGATTGCTGATACACTGAGTTCAGTGAAACCTTTTTCGTTTTTTTAATAGCTGAATACATTAGTAACCCATCTCCAGCTAAGGGGTTAAATTGAAGGTCACATGAATATGGATCCAATTATTCACTTGCAAGTGCACAAGACATCAAATATGTCTTATAGCTTATTTTTACAAAACAGAACCATATTGGCTGCTAAAGTGATTAAACATTTCACTATATCATTTTCATTAATGATTTAACAAAATAAATTCATATTTAAATAAATAAATTTGGTGTATTTACTGTCTTCTGGTTGGTTAAAATTATTAGTTTTATATTCAATGTTGTTAATTTTGATGGAAACACGCCCACTCCGGCTGACATTGAGTATTCATATGCCAACATATGTGTACCGGTACGTTGTTTTTGTTAATATAAATTATATAAAAAGTTCTTTGCACCTTATTTTTGATAGAAATTTATTTATAATGAATGGCAATAATTTATTTTGATTTTATTGAACCATAAAACTAATTTTTGACTCTTCACTTTGAATAATCCGCGAAGGGGATTATGTAAAATTCAAAATAGATAATAGCCATTCATTAAATATTTGTATATCTCTTTCCAATACCCCTATAACAAAAAAGTAAATTTTAGGATGATCACTTTTTAAAAGTACTTACTGATCTTTTTGGTAGCTTTGTATAACTATTACTTTTGATCAGCTGACCATATTACAACATTGTTTTAGCAGTTAGTAAATAGGTGAAAAAATCATTTTAAAATTGGTAAGAACTGGGCTGTTTTAGGAATTACTTGTATTTACAAGTGAATCAGGAATTACATGTAATTTCTAAATTTTAGTAATTACATGCACCTCCTAATTTCACGTAACTACTGTAACATATACACGTGTTTGTTTAATACATAACATACTTGATTAATATTTTCAGTTATGGTATAAAGATGAGCATGCTTCATGCGTGTGTATTTTATTATAGATAAGAATTATTTGATGCAGTATTTCATGGTTATACTCATACTTTTCACGAACAATACTTTAAAATTCCAGAAATACAATTTCATGGCGCACAAATCCTCAGGAAAGACATATTTTGATTAGAAAACATTTTTGACTCATCGACAGAAATTCTATAAAATATTGCACAGGCACTCGTTTCAATTCATGGGAAGGTCGACTATATATATAGATAGTCAACCTTCCCATGAATAGAAACAAGCGCAGCCTGTGAAATATTGTCAGACAGAAATTCAGTTAAAATTATGACATATTAAAAGAACTACTTGACAACAGTCCGTTGAGAAAAAACGCTATACAATATATATTGTCCTTAAAAGACGAAAGTTTCTCAAAATATAATTATGCGTGGACAACTTTTTCTGGGAATTTTTGTCCGGCGAGCAATATTTAATATAGCGACACGGGTCATTTTTCAATGTTGCATAAATAAAGAAAATTATACACCAAATAGTTAAGATTACGATTTTAACAACTGGTTATTTGCACTCATCAAAGAATTACCAAAATTCAAAATATTTCATTTGCACTATTTCCAATTTGTATATACTCCCTTTGTCATTGAATCTTTTCATCAAGTTGTATCTTTTACATATTTTTTTGGCAAACGTGGATATATTAACACAAAGAGAATTTCGTAGAACCATGGAAGTAATTTAGTTTGACAATAATTTTACAATTTCTGTATTTGTTTTACTTACGCAAACAAGTCTGATCTTACTGCGACGAATATGTTTAGAATCGCACGGACTTAGAAAAGGCGCGAAATCAAGTGCACCTAAGTAAGCCAATCAAAACGGGTTCAAGATTTGACAGGCACGGTTTCAAATTAACTGTAAATCTATGGGAGAAACCATTTACTGACTTCAGGGGGTATTTTTTATGAATCCAAAATCTTTTTTTTACGTGCAAAGCGCAAACATTTTTATTTAGTTTTTCGACGCTTCCAATCAATTATATTTTTCAAAAGTTTAAAACACTGTTTATAAGGTAACGGAAAAATCTGAAGTCAGAATATTTTTTTAATGAGGGGGGGGGGCAAGGGGGGTCCCCATAACAGCAAAACAGTGAATTGAATTGGTGGAAAACAGATAACAAGGAATTGAAAAGGGATAATAACAGATAACAGTAAATGAAATATGAAAATAAATCTGCCCAGGACCAATCCAGTAGATGACTCGTAAATCTTAGTATATAACTTGTGGTATGGACCTAGAAAATTTTAAATAAGTTATAGTATGATTGTTGAATTTTTCTGAACGAAATTACTAGTTTCTGTTTTTGATATAGGGATATTTTTAATCTACGGCATTTGAGGGATCAATTGTTAATGATTTAGGTTTTTTTATTTAATTTTTGAAAATAGTGCAGCCAGTGACAATTTATTATCAATTTGATTTTTAGATTTTTTTCTTCTGAAAAGCAATATATATACTTTACAAGTAATAAAAAAAAATTGATGCACAATATATTTTTTTTATTTAATGAACTCCTGATAAAACTTACTTATAAAATACAAAAATACCCAGATCAGTTGAGACAGGACATGTAACTGAAACACGCATGCCAGTTATGGTTCTTCTGATAAAAGAAATTGCCTCAAGTGAAATTCTGATAGTATAATAGAATTTGGACCTAGTGAAAATTTGGATGACACCAAGTGAAACACCAATCATGCCTCTTATATATGTGAAATTATAGAATATGGAAAATTTGGGTACAGCATGGGAGAAGCTGTAGGATTTTAAAAAGGGTATTTATCGAAAAATGAAACTGAAGACACATCTTTATTTGCATCAATGGTTTCAGAGCTTCAATTTTCGCCATGTGAAGCAGTTAAAAAAATTTTAAAATATGGTGGTCAGGGTTCTCTTTCTTGTAAATGAAAAGAGAGGGAGTAGCACTTATAATATAAATGCTAAAAGAAAAAGATGTTGTATAATTTCAAAAGCCATAATTCAAACCCATACCACTTAGTAATGTAAAATAATTCAAAGGAGAAAACTAACTGCCTAATTTATCCACAAAATAGTGAACGAGAAACTTAATAACACAGTAACAAACTACAACCACTGAATCCAGGCTCCTGACTTGGAAGTAGGCACATACAGAATGTGATTGCGTCAACGTTAGCATGCTAGTTGGTGTCCAATCCTCCCCTAATCAGGGACAGTGGTGTAACAGTACATCATAAAGATTATTATGTGGTCATTGAATAAAAATAATCTATAGGGTGTACCAATGCTTTTTTATAACAAAATCCATACTATAAGTTATTGTACAAGTAATAAGTGAATTATAATTTGTACAAAATGCTACATGTTCACAGACAATGGAATTTAATACAAAGTATAATAATAATATATACTGGAATGGTCCTGGGTCCAATTGATTTTAATATGTTTATGTGATATATGTTACTGAAATTCTTCTGCAAATACAGGGCCACCCGATATTACCAGTAGAAAGACCCCAATAGATATACATTGTAAGAAGATGTGGTAAGCGTGCCAATGAGACTATCATCCATTCAAATCACAATTTTCAATTATCTTCAAATTCTACGGAAGATTGGCTGTCAAAATGCTAACATTCCAGTTTTCAATAACAGTTAACAGCAAATACATTCTCACAATAACAGATAACAAAACAGATAATAGTCCTATAACAGATAACAAAGAATAAGTCAATAACAGCTAACAGTAAATATATTTTCAGAATAACAGATAACAAAGAATTAAAATTCCCCATAACAGCATAACAGTTAAACCCCTTGCCCCCCTCTTTAATTAAGAACCCGAAAACAAGTTTTGCAATAGGGTTATTGTATTCGTGAAATATGCGAAATTATCAAGTTTTGAAACACTTTTATTACTGTATACATAAAGTAGTAAGTTATTCGGAATTGGACGTCAGTTGTAAGCCAGATGAAACTCTATGTTTGCTCTCTCCTTGTGCCTTTATTTGGTGAATAAAAATATTTTATTCTATGCTATAGTTCTGAAAAAAAAGACGTTACTACCCGAGGTATTATTTGATTTCGTAAGAATTCAGTATGAACAATTACAGGCGTTTGGTGCCAAATTTGTAAAATTGCACCTAAAAAAATCCGGAACAGAGTGTCAATGCAAACATACAGCTTTATTTATGATGATAATTTAAGGTCTTAGTTACTAATTGATTGTTCAATGGTTAATATGCAGTCATTTTCCGGTTTAAAATCGACCATATTTGAACTGGGTAGAGCACTTCGGAACTTTTGTGACAGGGATGAGCATCTGATACATCCAGTACCCCAACTTTTTTATTTATTTAGGAAATAAAGAAAATAAAGTCTGTCAATATAAAATCTTCATTATTAACTAAAATTATGGAATTCAATTTACATGTATTATTCTCTACTCTTTGGTGGGCTTGTTGTTTCAATCATTGGCACATTTCAGTATTATTGTCAAAAGAACATCTTAAAATATAACCTGCAGAACCCTCCTTGGACAAAATAGCATCGTGTGTAGACAAGAATGGGTTCGGGAGAGAGGGGTTGAATAATCAAGATATACTGTACCTCTGCAAATGATAGATATTCATTGCAAAAAATTGGGGGGGGGGGGGGGGTAATTTTGATATCTTGGTTAATTATTTTTTTGACACATCTGAAATAATTTTGATCTTTTCAAAAGTTTCCATTTTCAGTATTTAGATAACTTAGTTAAAATGTTGATAGAGATGGCCAATTTATGTACCTATTGTTTAAGTATCAGAGCTATTTTTCTATGTGTTTTGCAATATTTTTGGAAATTGACTGTTAACTATATATATGAACCATTACACCTTATCTACTTCATGCAAGCAGTTTTGTCAGCTCACAACACTAAATGGTATAATAGTATCAACTTTTTGCAGATTTAATGATTCATATGTGTTAATATAAAAATAAAGAAATGTGGTATAATTCCAATGAGACAGCTACCCACTAGGGACCAGAGACGAGAGTGTAAACAACTCTAGGTAAAAGACGTACTGTGACCTATAGTTGTTTTTTTTCTGTGCCAATTGGTCTCTTGTAGGGAGTTGTATCATGAGCAATCATACCACATCTTTTTTTTATATAGGGAACTGTACAGTCTTTACCATGAGTAAAACCAATGATGTATGGTAAACTACCGTGAGCCTCGAGATGACAAAATTTGAAATACTTCAAACGAAAAATACAACGCCCTATATTATCATAAAACAATTGGCAAACGGCAAACAAATAAGAAAGACAGAAATTAACAACAACCAATAACAGGTTCCAGACTTGGGACAGGGACAAAAAGAATAACAGGTTTGTGAAGGCTTAACCCTCTCTAAAACTGGTACAGTGATGACACAGCACAATATGAACAAACTATGAAATTTTGTTGGGAAAAGGCTTTACTCATCAGATCGGCATTAATGTCGTTAATCACACACAAAAAATAATAAAAAGGGAAAATACTCAAAATTACCAAAGCTAGTTCAAAACCAATTTCAACTAATGGATAAATTATGTTCTCTGTTGTTGATATGTAAGGTGATTCGTTTGACCTTCTTCTGTTTTCCTCTCAAGCCCAGCAATCAATCCACATATCTCTTTTGTCGCAAAAATGAATTCGAAGAAATGAACAGTTCAAGTTATCTTGTACTATTATTGTTTTTATTTCACCATTATTATACATTGATTCCTGTACTATTTTATTTATATTATATATGCTTATATAACTGAATTATGATGGATCATTGTCATTCCTCTTCCCCGAGAGACCTTTATAAGGCTTGATACACATAGCATTGCTGTATTACATTGCATACTTATATTATGTATGTACGCATGGTATATGCATTTGTAGTCTTTTTAAAGGCCAACCATAAAGAAAAGATTATACTGTTGTAATGACTATAAGATCGAGAAATTGACATTAGCTGGGAAAAGTCCGCCCATTTAATTAATTTAAATATACTTTCAAATATGAGGCTTCATAAATATGCATACGAGACGGGGGAAAAAATAAGTTAGATTTAAGAAATTGAGTTGTCCCTCTTTGTACTGGTTATGGACCTGTTAACCTCGGTGTATTTATTCTGGAAATAAAATAGTTTTCAATGTTTGTTATTAATCTTTTAATTATTATTAATCAGTATATATATTTGATCACATGTGATGTCTGTATAGTGTATGATTTATTATTTTTATTTATTGATTTATATGCTCTAAATAAGTAAAACATAATGTTGATTTGATTTCTGATTTGATTTAACATGGTCCGGTCAATCAAGTTAGTATAAGCGGTCACCCTTTAAGCCTGCAAGTAATATATGGGAAGACTTATGATATTTAAAGGTAGCATTAAACCAACCGGGAGACGATGTGGTTTTATAGACATCTAAGTGACTGTATCAATGAATATGACAATAAACCAAAGCAGGTGTCCCACTCATGACTTGTAGGAATATATATGCGATGGGGTTGTACGCGAATTGCTTAATCCTCTCTAAATCTCAGTTGTGGTATTGCATGATTATCTTTAAAGTATACTCGCCTCTAAAAATTTATAAACCTAGAACCTCTTACATTATTAGTACCGGCTTCTTTAGAAACTACATTGAAGTCTTGAATAACCGCATACAGTCATGACAGAACTCTCTCTTACTTAACAGTTTATTATTTAATCCTTTTTGTCGATTAGTTGTGGATATATATATTGCGCATGTATTTTATTAACAATATATAAAAATAGTTCTCCATTTTGAACACTCAAAAAGAATAAAGTTAAGGACCGATGCCTTCACATATTGATCTTATAATTATTTGGACCACGAAAACTGTATGATGTACACAAAAACATACGTGGAATTTATCCCAGAGGATTTGTATAGTAAGACTGGTATCAACGAGGACTATGAGAGAATCTTATCATGTCTTCGTAACAATTTATGGTATTGACCTCTGTACTTCCTACTGATTTCATAAAGAACATTATGGACCGCTCGGAAACAGCCTTGCAGCATGAATTCTGATGCTCATCTGTCGTGAATGCTGTTTCTACTCCTCTTTTTGACACCCACCGTATCAGTTACTTCAGAATGATAACATACAACGCTGAAAATTCATAAGACAAAATGATTTTTTTTATTGGTTTCAAATCAAGAATTATTGCAAAAATTTCACAATAATTCACATATACATATACACACATATCAATATAGATTTGTTAACATTTATATATGTATATGCATATACCATGGACCCTCCATGATTAGAAATAAAATAGTTTTGCATTGCTATAATATTTGTAAAATCTAGTCTCGACTTAGGAGGTGCGTACCACAAAATTAAGTCATTCAACTATATTATACAATGCAACCATGTATGTCACTGAATAAATCTACCACTTGACCGAATGGAAAGTTCAAAATAAAAATCATGGTGAAACACAATCTATTCTCCATATCAGCTGGGACTAGTATGATAGTTCCAGATATAAGAGTACAAGGATTTGTATAGTAAGAAGCTTCTTACTATACAAATCCTTGAAGAGTATAACACTGAAATCAGAGTTCTCAATATATTTTTTATAATTAGATTGGGGTGGGGGTTGGCACCACAGGCACTTGTCTCAGAATTTTATTTCCTATATACCTTAAATAAAATAGGGAAAAAAATTCTGAGACAAGTGCCTGTGGTTGGAACAATCATTTTTTTCATGCCAAGGATAGACATGTCATGTTTAGAAACAACACATATAGGAGGTACATTGAGCCTTTAAATGCAAGATTTCAAATTATTAATAATATTACATAAAATCAGCAAATGTAATGTCTATTCCGCGACAGACTTGTGAAATACGAAAAACAAACGGATAACATCGGCTCTCTCGAAACTGTAGGTCACAATTTACAACGTTTCAACTTGTTGATTATCTCCCTTTAAAAGTGAAAAAAATTGGGAAGTAAACAGAGAAAATGGCTTTGCAGCCAACATTTACTGTTCGAATTCGTACAGAACAAGAACAAGATATGGATTGGATGGTGCAACCAGATCAGATCACATTTAATCAGGCATTAGTGAGAAAATCAATCTTACAAAAAACAACATGATATTAAATTAGGCTCTCAAACTGTACCACTAGTATAGTTATACCATTGTTTACAATGCTTTTCCATGTTTCTGTGTAAATATCAGACTGACTTAACAAATAACACTTTTAATTTTGAGAATATATATATACATATCTATTTATTTGTTGATGAAAATAAAGATATACATGTATATATACAATGATATACATCATGTCATGTATAGAAAAAAATATTTTATATCACAAGCTGAAGCAAGTGAAGGATGCAAGTATTTTACAAGAACAGTGAAGGTGTGCTAATTTATCTATAATGACATCCAACAATAAATATTTTGATATATGTCAATAGTTTGATGATGACAACAACTCAGAAATATTTTAACCAGTAATACATATAATTGCAGAGAAACTAACATGACCTCCCTTTCCAAATATTACACCTAATAAATTCTGAGTTTCTGAGGTCTTAAAAATCTATTTTATTTCTTACTGTGTCCCGGCCTAAACTCTGCTGGAAGTTGGTAATCAAACCTGTCATACAGTGACACAGATCAAGACACTTTTATAAAGGGGGAAGGGGGGCTGATTGCCAATAAAGGGGCCCTCTCCAGTCATACATTGTACTTCAGTTTTTCCCTACTAAATCAACCAAACTTTTCCCTAAAAAAGGGGGGGGGGTAATTATGTCTCTGTTATGAACAACTATTTACAAGGGGTTATACATGTATCTGAACTCAAGACATCAAGTTAAAAAGCAAAAAAGAAGGGAACTCTTTGCTAATGTCTAATATATATATGTACATGTATACAAATTTAAAGTAATTACAGTATTAAACTGATTTTTGATTTTGAGTTTTTAATAAAAAAAAAAAAAATATTGCATACATTTTTAAACATTTTTTAAATGTATGCAATATTTGGCTTTTTTGTTTTAACTTTTTGTTAGGTTCTATAGGGGATATCATATTTATATACACAAAACAATGATATATAATATGTACAACATTATCTTATTATATTTGACAGGAAGTGATATCAAGAGTGCTGCCTCAAGCCACAATAACAGCATTTGAATGTATGTAAATATTTAAGTGTGTTTATTTTTTTCTGCCTATGTTATGATTGATATTAGCATCTATGATTTTGAAATTATTAGAAAATTAAGAAGAAGTGGTAAGATTGCCAATGAGAATGCTCTCCATCAGAGATCAAAGTGTACATGTTTAAATCAGGGAGCAATACAACTGTGATTCCCTTAAATTTTCAGCAACCAGTTATTGATGAATAATATATTAATTGGGTATGAGTTTTGAGAAATAAAAGAATTTTATAACATTACAACAATATTTTCAATTTTAATGTAAAACTGTGTTAAACTCAGAAATTATATGTATTGTGTTGTGTCTTCATTTCAACATATTTTTTTCTAATTGTTATTAAAATTAGGTAATAATAAGGTGGACTTTAAGGTGTACATTAACTGCATTGTTTTAACAATGCTTTCTAGTTCACCTAAATAGGTACTGGTGAACAGAAAAAGCTTGTGAAAGTTGTGTAATTGCATTGTATATATATATATACAGGGAGAGCTACTGAATTAAGCATTAAAATGTATTTTTTTTTTTTCAGATGAAGATGAAGATGGGGACAGAATTACAGTAAGAAGTGATGAAGAGATGAAGTCTATGTTCCAAACCGTAGGTACATCTGATATTCTTAATTGCTTAATATTTATTTAGCAGAACTCACTGCTTATTCAAAGATAGAATCAAATCAAAGAGACGAAAATGAAATCATATCAAAGAGACAAAGATAAAATCAAATCAAAGAGACGAAAATGAAATCATATCAAAGAGACAAAGATAAAATCAAATCAAAGAGACAAAGATAAAATCAAATCAAAGAGTCAAAGATAAAATCAAATCAAAGAGTCAAATTATGTTGATCTTAAACTTCAGTTATTTCTTAGCTTGGAATATATATTTTTTTGAAACATGATTATTCAGTGTTTTTTATTGAATAGGCAAATGTATACCTAAGATTGTTTTTGGAAGTTTTATTTTTAACTAAACTTATATGTTACATGTAAGGCACAAAAATGACAATATAATTTAAACAGCTCTGATATTAAGAAAATGTAGATAGTAAACATACTCACCGGGATGTTTTCATAATCTATATAGAGTTAAATATAGTTCAGTGACTTAACTGGTATTATACTTAGGGCTTACAATGATGTGCAATTAGGATGATAAACAATCTCTTCCTGTCCATCCATTAATTTTTTTAGCTTCTAAAGAGGTCATAGATTTGTAACTGTCACCCATATTGTCAGTGGTTTTTAGTTGGGATGCATTATATTTTAGGGGGGGGAGGGGATTAAAGACAGGAAATTGTATTTGTTAAGAATCATTTTGAAATGTTTGGTCTGTAAGAAGGATCTTACATACTTCTTTTTTAGGGGAACATAATTTATTTCTATCTCCTGTAATGTTCTATGAGCCTACATTAAACAGATCTATTTGGCTAAAAAAAGTTTAACCACCTATTTTTTTAACCTTTTAACCTTGATTTAGTTTTTCCCTTATTAATATATGGCTTATTTACTCCTATATAAATACATTATGATATTTCCTTCCACACTCTTTTAAATTTCAAACAATAAGCAAAACCTACATGAACACACCTTCAACAATTTGCAAAACCTAGACCCACACACTTTCAACAATGAGCAAAGCTTTACACTATAACTAGCTTTAAATTTTAAAGGATATTATCTTTTGTATAATTACATTTTCTTGCATTTCAGTATTTTAACTTGTTAAGTGATGAAGACTATGCAAGAGGATTATTACCTCCCCTGATTATATACCCTAGAGGTAAGTTAGAAAAAGAATCCACTTATGGATTATTACCTCCCCTTATCATATACCCTAGGGGTAAGTTAGAAAATGATTCATGAGGGGATTATTACCTCTTCTGATTATATACCCTAGAGGTAAGTTAAAAAATGATTCATAAGAGAATTATTACCTCCCCTGATTATATACCCTAGAGGTAAGTTTCATAAGAGGATAATTACCTCCCCTGATGATATACCCTAGTGAATAATTATCTCCCCTGATCTTATATATGAAGAGGATTAGTTTAGAAAAATGATCCAAAAGAGGATAATTACCTGTCCTCAGTCCTGATCAAATGTTAGAAAAATAATTCACAAGATTATAATTACTTCCCCTGATCAAATACCCTAAAAGTAAGTTAAAAAAATAATCTCTCAAGGTATATTCTAAGAATGAAAGCCTTTTGTTGACAGTAGCATTTAAGAGATAAGTGAGCTGTTTCTAGTTGCTATGGTATCAGGCTCCCAAGTTAAAAACGTACAATATTTGTTAAAAAATTTCTCGGTTACATCAAAAAGAAAACTGTCTTTTCAACAGGTTTTTTGATCACTGATTTATTTACAATAATACAAAAAAATATTTTATAAAGGTTCTGACTATCCAAAACTAAGTACAAATTATTATGCCCCACCTACGATAACAGAGGGGCATAAATGTTTTCTGGTCTGTGCATCCGTTCGATCATCCATTCTTCTGTCTGTCCCAATTCAGGTTAAAGTTTTTGTCAAGGTAGTTTTTTTATGAAGTTGAAGTCCAATGAACTGTAAAGGACAAGGTACGATAAGCATCAGAGAACGGCCCCCTAATTTCGTTCAAATTAAAAGTGACCTGCCATTAATTATAATACATTATTTTTAAAGTTTAAAACCTATATTTTTGTAAACATCAATAGATTTTTCAACTTCCGCTGATATTATTCATGCTCTGTTGCTGTAAAGACCTCAAGATTCGCAAAAAGGCCAGAAAAATGGCAGTTTCTAAACCTTTTTCTGCATTTTAAACTATGAGCGTACCTACGACCCACGATCCTATTTATACCAGACATTCCTTGAACATAAATGTTGATGCAGTTCAAATATTTTAGTGGGTCGTAAGTACGCTCATAGTTAAAAATTCAAAAAAGTGACAAAAATCGTCGGTAGTTTTCATTGAATCATCGAAATTTTTAACCGAATTGCGGACCGGAGATGATTTCCGGTATTTACTGGATCCGACGGAAATGTATTCATGGTATGCTATAATAATGGCTAGTTTCTTCAGGACGAAAAATAAACATATTTGAGACAGGAAAACAGGATATTCCTGTATAATTCATTATTCTTGAATTTAAAGTGACATTTTAGCAGACCGTCGAAATTTGACCCAAATTAGACGGAACTGTGACAAACTTCAGAGAAATTCTGGGAACGTAATTGTGAATGAATATAATAACTGGTTCATACTCAAACAGTGCATATATGTATTTTGTTTCATAATTGGCGACATCGTCGCCCTGGAATGTTTTAATCTCCGATGACACTTTTGTGAAAAGTGCTTTCTTTCACGTCCGCATTTCTACCAAGTATGGCATGCCAAGTTAACATTTTAGACAATCATTTAATATAAATACAGATGTCGATGGCGAAATAAACTACAGAACTGTGAATAATAACATACATTGTAATTTATATGACATAAGAAGACACCATGTGACAATTTTAATTAGTTAATTGTGTAAGTATAACAATAATCAAGATTAAACAAAACTATCCAACACTTTTATGATCTAAATTATGTATCTTGAGTTATGTTTTGGTCATGGTGTTGAATTTATTGGACTTATTATTTGTAATTGTCACCCGCCTTCCCATTGTTCTATCTTGACGACAACGCGTGGTACTTCGTATTTCTTGTTTGCAAATCATTCTCTACATATCTTTTCATTAAAATTTGCATGCATAAATTATTTGTCACTGGACGGTCAGGAAACAACATTCAATCAATCATATGTCTTCTTAAATAACAGCACTACATGTAGAATTAATTTAAACATATTCAAAAGAATAAAAATAAGTATTGAATATGAAAGGAATAAAACGCATCATAATTAAAGACATCTTGATTGTAAGACGTGTGTTTTGCATACAAAAGACTCATCAGTGACGGTCGAATAAAAAAATGTCAAAAGACGATAAAAGGCTCAATATTCCGATTTTTTTTTTGCGATATACAGCTAATAAAGGTTATTTATTCCTGAATATATTATCCGTAGTTATTGCAAACAATATAAAGTTTTGTAAACAGTTAATTCATATAATTGACTATTTTAATAATAATTCATGTTTACACAAAGTGCTAACTTTTGGACATCGTGTTGCTGCATGGGTTGTTTGTTTCATTAATTTTTATTGTGCTATAGCTAAAAAGGTTACAGTCCACAGGAAGACATATTACCCTAACTTGACACTCCGATCCAACTAGTCTTTGTTCTTACCCCTTAATGCCAATTGATTAACGGAAATCAGCAAATACCAATTTTTGAGTCTTAGGTTTGACCAGGCCGGTGTCAGAACCCACGATATCAGGCGTTTTAATTCATTTATTATATTTATTTAATTGTACAATGAATTAATAAAAGGGTGCATACTGTAAGAATCCATCTTATATGAATCCACGCTTAAACATACACATCCACCCAAAAGAAATAACTTTTGCAACATATATAGAAATAAGAAGATGTGGTATGAGTGCCAATGATACTACTCTCCTTCCAGGACACAACATGTAAAAAGTAAACAATTATAGGTCAAAGTACGACCTTTAACACAGAGCTTTGGCTTACACCGACCAGCAAGCTATCAAGGACACACAAGTGACTAATGTAGCAATTCAAACAGGAAAACATGCATGGATTAGTTTTTATCCATGTTTCTTTAACTTTAAAAATTGAAAGAATATCCCATATTCCAATTTGATATTATTGAGGAATGGTAGAACCTTTAACACAGGATTTCGTCTTTACTTATTCGGGACTACGGAATTTCGTTTCTTTATATTTGGGGTTTCGGAATCGGACACCCCCAACCCCTAAATTTATAGATTCTGGAACTAAAAAATACCACCAACTATTTCCAGAAATAATTGGAAATTTCGGACCTACATGTAAACGTCAAAAACTCCATTCCAATTTCCCCTGTACCCATATCAGATATACTTACTCTATAGATAGAATCATATACCTGTATCTTATCTCATTCTATCCCTAGTTTGTCTACTCTTTGTCAGCATAAAAGCGAGTTTAATATTTTGTAACTGCGACTGTATGATGGTGCTTACAGGAAAGCTTAATTCTTTTTTGCAAACAAAACTGTTACTACCGATGCTGCTAACGAATTACTGATGGAGAAGGAATTGGAAGAGGACATTGATCGTTGTGTTGATGATAATGTGCTACCTTTAGAAACACAGACTGCCCTAAAACGACTGAAAACTTGGAAAAGAGCATGCATGAGTGGCGAGAGATTGTGTGGTCTTGCCATGCTCCATGTTCATCGCGATAAGGATATCAGCAGACCAAATTATGATTCTGAAACGATTTGACTGAACCGGCAATAGAAAAATTTGGCAAACTCTATTGAATCGATGTTTGTTCTATGTTCTGGCAGCAGACTCAAATCAGTGATATTTGGATGATTATCTAACATATAAGTTTAAATAAAGTTGTTAAAAATTTGGTGTTAGTAAAAGTCTTAAAATATGAAAAATTTATATAAAAAGTGTCCAAATTCAAAACATTATCAAACTCTCTAAAAATGCCTAGAATGCAGGATTTTGCACCATTCATTTCATACCCTCCAAAAAAAAATTTTCAATTATTTAGCCTCACTGAATTAAGATGCCTAGCTACGGTCTTGAATGTCTGTATGTGGTACAAGTCACGTCTCTTTGATTCCATTAACTGTTAAGTATCTTTGAAAGCTGTTCAAACTCATCTCAAATTATTAAATCCTATATATTCTTGTTTTCATGAAAAAACTTTCACATTGAAAGTCAAACAAAGGTGTTGTAGTGGTCTACAATTTAAAAAAAAAAGTTTGCTGTTGCTAAGCAAGATGTGGGATTCTATACTCGATATAGAATTCGTCCAAAAAATAATGATAATCTAGATGTTTATATTATAGTGTAACACCGTATTAGGAAGTATATTCCTAAAAAATAACTAAGTTCATACTTCAAAAAATATAAAGAACCTATTATTGCATGGTTGATATGTATCTTAGTTGTTGATCAGCGTGTAGTGACCTACAATTGAACTAAGTGTTCATTTCTAACTAAACAGACAATCTGCATTGCATTCAATTTAATTTGTTCAATATAATGACTAATTGATTTGTAGTTGGCTTTAATTCAAACATGTTTTGCTGTTGCTAAGCAACACTTGTGTTGCTATGCTCAATACGAAATTTGTAAAGAATAAAAAAAGATGTATATGAAAAATTATTGGAATGAAACTCCAAATGGAAAGAAAAATCTTCAAACAACTGCTTAATTCATACTTAAGAGTGGCAAGCACCAATTTTTTAAACGTTGCTAGGCAACATTTCTGTTGCCAAGGTTGTTTTAAACATATAATAAACAAATTCAAAGGGTATTTTCATTTGTGACTTCAAGTTCTTCTTGGACAAACAATATTATTTGCAAATATTTAAATTTTTACTGATAAAGCAATTATTATGTGATAATTTTCATTCTTAATAAAAACCGTTGCTAGGCAACCTTCCTTTCACTGGAACACAATAAAATCATTATTTTTTCAAGTGTCTACACTAAGACCATCATTGATATCAATATAAACTTATTTGGAGAGGGGGCCAAAAATAGCCCTTATCATACCTTGTCCTTTAATACACATGTTCCCTATGATATGATCTTTCTAATGTTAATTCCAAATTAGATTTTTTACCCCAATTTCACGGTCCACTAAACATGGAAAATGATAGTGCCAGTGGGGAATCTATGTTCTTTGGACACATTCTTTGTTTTTTAACGACCGCAAAAATTAAAAAAATTTTTGATCGTATATCGGTATCATGTTGTCGTCGTCGTCAGCATCGTCCTAAGACGGATGATTTCCGGATAATAACCATTATCTTTGAATCATGGACATTTAACTTTAAAAGTAAAGTTATGCTTGATTTATTTATATTTCAGTTGGAAAAACACCACAAAACAGAAACAAGTTTGGTTTAAAGGTAAGTTTTGAAAGCTTATAGATTGATTGATTGGTGTTTTTACACCACTTTCAGCTATATTTCACTGTTTTTTAGCAGTCAGTTTTGTATTGGTGGAGAAAGCAAGAGTGCACTGTGAAAACCACTAACCTTCATTTGGAAAACATACAATCCTAGTCAATTAAGATTGGAGTATATCACACCTGCCACAGGTGTTGACAGGCAAGTGATGATGAAGTTTGACTACTAAGACCACTTAACAACAGAGGCCCACTGATAGATTGAAATCTTTACCATATATAGGGATTTCCTATACTGGTACATTGTAGTTAAAAAGACGGTGTGCAAGCAAAGTGCACTAAAATCATTTTCATAAATGATATTTAATTTATTTTTAAATAAAAAGGAATTTAGAAAAAGGTTTTTATCTCGTTAATTCACTTATTTCCAAATGCCTTCTATACATTTTGTGTCTGTTTATAAAGGACATATCAAAGCAGGATTTACATTTGATTGACAGTACAATACTGTAAAACTGGAGTCTGTGTGGATGTTTATCATCCACCTGGTATCTATACTTAATAGTGTAATACTTTCCTTCTTGAGGGGCCTTGGTGGCCGAGTGTTCTAAGTAGTTACTACTGTAATCACTGAGGTTGTGAATTCGAACCCAGCTCTTGCGGGCACACTTGACTCCAATCTTAATTGACTAGGATTGTCAGCTTTTCTATCGTAGGTTGTGGTTTTCTATGGACACTCTGGCTTCCTCCACCAATAAAAAATGGCCGCTAGGAAATAGTCTAAATGCAGTGCTTAAAAGTGGTATTAAAACACCAAAAATTAAAATCAAATCCTCCTTGATTCTCTGGATGAAGGAATGATTCAAAATAAAACGTGTGCACTGTTGTAGTGTCACAGAATAGAAGTTCCTTCATAATATAAGTTCCAAAAGGAAGAAATATTCTGGAATATTATTTCCACAGGAATAAATATTACAGTATAAGTTCCTAACAGAATAAATGGCATAGAATATTTGTTCCAACAGGAATAGGTATTATGACATTGTTTATAACAAAGTTTCCAGTGGAACTTCTGTTAGGCGGAACAAATATACGTTGACAGTAGATACTTTTCACTGTGATCGGCATATAGTACTGATACAAGAGGTATTGTAGGCACACAGTGATCGTTTCAAAAAGCAAAAATTAAAAGATGTCAAAATAAAGTTATTTGTCTTTTTAAATAGTCAGAAATACTGAGCAATAGGGTTTCCACTCATCAAGGGAAATATTGTTTTAGGAAAATGAAACACTGAAAAGAAATCTAATATCATTAAGGAAAGAGTGAAAAAATGTTAACTGATTTACTTGAAAAATGAATTATTGAATTTTTTTCTTGCAGATTAAAACAGATAAACAGTCAATATCCAAATCATCAAAACCTGTACTAATGATTTCAGACATTCAGAAGTAAGTATTATAGAAGGTCCTCCATATACTGTATCTCCCATAGTCCAGTTATGCACTTGTTCTAAATTTTGAATTTAAAGAACTTCTAATCTCATCAAGGATATTTTTCTAATTTGTTCACAATTTTCTCATTTCTCAACCGATTGTGAATAAAATTGTTCTCACTAGTGAAAATATGTTCTCTGCAAATGATTGGTCTATTAGTAAATTTAATGATGATGTTGAATTTCTTGGTTTCTTTTGAACTTCCTATTGTGAAGTCATGAAAAAAGACTGACATGTCTGATGACATCACATATAAAGAACACACACTTCTGCAAATCTTTGAAAAGGAAGGATAAAAATCATTGGAGAAACAGATTCTACAACTATTTCTCATTTATTATGATATTTCTCTGCAAGCCTTTAACTATCATAGAGAAATATTGTAACATACTTGATGCAGTGGTGGAATGTATATATCTACCATATGCAAAATTTAAAATGACATAAAATGTCAGTGTAAGGTCTTCAATAATTATCAAGTGTTTTAATATTTTCAGAAATAACAATCCTAAAAAGAATTGTCAATCGATGGACTGTGGCGACAGTGATACAGGTCGTCCTCCTGGTCAGCCTTTACATCCGGCTTCAGTCACACATTATGATACAGTTCAACCAACTGGACAGTTTTCTCAGCCTGCAGAGGTTGGACACCAGCCTTTTAATATCAGACAGAACTTACATCCAACTGAAATGGGCCATAATCCTACAAATACAGGACAAGCCTTGTATCCTGCTGGTATGGGACAAGGCTTACATCCAGCAGAAGTCCGACCTCAACCTACTAATCCAACAGGAATGGAACATAAGCTGATCAGGACATCAAGTGATCTGAGACAATTGTTAGCTACACAAGTCATTTCAGAAGAAGATCTACAAATTTTAAATTTAATTGGTAAAGGCAATGTAGGCTGTGTCTACAGGTAAATTGATATTTATCACTCATTGCTGCCTGTATAATCTGTTTATTTTCTTACAGCTCTTGTTAAGTCAATCTAAATACTTTAATTTTTTACAAATTCCCTTTCTGGTCACTATAGTCATAAAACTTTAAACGGTACTCTTGGTACAAAATTTGAGCTTGAAACCAAATTCAGTATATATATATTTATGACTGTCTTCATTCTTTTGAAAATTGATCACATCTAAGAAAATGAATATACCACACAAAGCAAAATTATATACTAGAACAATCAGATCATAGCAATTTACATGAAATCACCTTGGTGTAAATTAACCGGCGTTTTACGTTTCTGCATAAAAATTCCTACATTTCCGCATTTTTGTAGTACTCTTTTCCGCAGTTTTTTACATTGATTTTGTTAAAGGTTATATACGTTTCCACATTTTTATTTTTAATTTATGCCTCTTCCGTTTGCCAGGTAAAAACGGGGCATGTTTTTTGTTCTTCGGTTGTGTTTGGTGTTTAACGCTACTTAAAACACTATTGGGTTATTCTGGCATTATTATATGTCGCCAATTATAAAAAAGAAGATGTGGTATGATTGCCAATGAAACAACTGTCCACAAGAGACCAAAATGACACAGACATTAACAACTATAGGTCACCGTACAACCTTCAACAATGAGCAAGGCCCATACCGCACAGTCAGCTATAAAAGGCCCCAATATGACAATGTAAAACAATTCAAATGAGAAAACAAACGGCCTTATTTAAATAAAAAAATGAACAAAAAACAAATATGTAACACAAAAACAAACGACATCCACTGAATTACAGGCTCCTGACTTGGGACAGGCACATACATAAATAATGCCTATTTTTTCGTTTTTAATTGTAAATTGATTGATTGTTTTTTTGTTTGTTGCTATATTATTTTTTTTACGCCCAGTGACAAATATATGACCAGAGTTCAAATCAGTGTGAAGTGGATGTAAGCAATCATAAGCAACCTTCAGACCTTCAACAATGACAAAACTCGATACTGTAAAGTTGTCTAGAAAGGCCGGACATGAAAAGTGTGAACCAATTCAAACTAAAAAACTAAATGTCAAATTATACATTACAAAATATCGAATATGAGTAGAGACATGAACCATCAACAACCACTAAACTACAGGCTCCTGACTTGGGATAGGCACAGTAAAGAATATGACAGGGTTGATATAAAAACAAAGATGTGGTATGATGTCAATGAGACAACTCTGCATAAGAGACCAAATAACACAGAGATTAACAGCTATAGGTCACTGTTTGGCCTTCAACAATAAGTAAAGCCAATACCACATAGTCAGCTATAAAAGGCACCGAAATCACAAATGTAAACATGGTTTAACAAAACAAAAGAGAAAATTTCCAATATCATTGCTTTATACCAAAGAAATCTAGTTTTGTTATTTTAAATTTGGATAGACAAGATGTCCATTTTGATTATATTCCAGACAAACATTGACGAAATCAAGAAAAAATACTATAATAAAATAAAGTCTTATACATCATTATTACCATTTTTTACAGGTGAAATACAGGTAAAAATGCAGAAATGTAGTATCTATTTTAAAAGGGAGATAAGTCATGCTCAATTTTGTAGACTTATATGAAAGGAAAATTTTATAATAAACACTTGATCAGGTTATCATGAAATGGTAATGAAATCAAAATAGAAACTAAATTTGTAATTCATGAGAGGAAATTGTTTTGTGCCATTATCATTTAAAGTTTATTGCTCAAAATCACGTCTTTAGTTCTGGCTTTTTATCATAGGTATGCTTCTTCATTTCAGAGCATTACACAAACCTACTCAAGCAATAATGGCTGTAAAGGTAAAATATAGTATATTTTTTATTGTTGTTGAGTCATAATTAGTAAATTCAGTGGGATTTTTTTTTTAGATTTAAATGTGATATTTATTAGTGTAATTTGATGAAATAATATCTTTTATATGTGTGTGATGAACTGCCTGAAATTAATATGAACTTTACTCAAAGGAAAGGAAATTTCTGACTTTTAAGTATGGATTCAAAATGAAAAACATGTGTAAGAGAAAGACATTCACAAATATTACATGTTCCTATTTTACATAAGTCATATATGTAAATGATATATTTGTATAGAAGCATTCCTTCCCAACATCTGTTCTTGTTTTGAAGTGGATAGTATTGTTTTTAAGATTTTCTTTACATTTTTTTCATATCTATGTTTCTAGGTAATGCTGCTTGATGTATCAACAGAAGAACAAAGTAGTATATTGTCTGAATTAGATATTTTAAATAAAGTAAGTAGTTAGTAAGATCAGAGTAAACACACCATGTAAGATCAGAGTAAACACACCATGTAAGATCAGAGTAAACAAACCATGATTGAAGTATTTTTTTTTACTGAAGACATGTAAGATAAAGCAATATGCTACTAAGAAGTTTAGTACATATGGATATGAACTTTACAGATATTGACAATATTTTTACAATATGTAACGAAGATAACTATCAATCTTCTCCAGAAAACTTATCCTGTGAAAATGATGTCAAATCAGTCACTTTGGAGAATAAGTCTAAATATTAATTTATTTTAGACTTTAATTTGATGAAGTTGTTTGCAGTGGCAGATTTAGAGGGTTTTTCAGGGGGCCCCCCCTTTTTCTGAGAAAAATTTGGTTGGTTATATAGGGAATCACTAAAGCATGACAGGAACGGGCCCTCTCTTAGGCAGTCAGTGGGCCCCCACTTATGAAAATTTCTGGATACGCCACTGGTTTGTCCTTCAAAATTTTACAAATTACTTGCAAACACTTTTTATGAAACAAGGAGATGTGGTACTGATTGCCAATAAGAAAACTATTTATATCCACCATAATTTGAATGACTTGGATGTAAGCATTTATAGATCACTGTACAACCTTCATCACTGAGTAAAACCCTTATCAAACTGTTTTTGTTTGTTTACACAATGTCTATGATGTCCAAAATATCTGACTGAAAAAGGTTCAAGTTTGAGAGGGAATAAAAACAAACATAACTGGTTTATTCATCCTGATTTCATATATAATTATATCCATTTCTTTCTGTTTCAGTGTAATTCCCCTGTGATAATTGGCTTTTATAAAGCTTTCTTTGTTGAAAACAGAATTTCTATTTGTACAGAATTTATGGATGGTATGTATATTAGAAGAACTATAACATTCACAATTTATTTTTTTATATACAGGCATTAGTCTTTGATTTTATGGTCTGACATTGCCTAACTGGCAATGAAAAATTCCCTGGACTGCACAGATATATTTCTTTTTACTTTTAATTTCAAAATCAGATAGCTATTCTTTGTATTACCAATATAGTGCTATTTGGGAATTTGAATAACATATTTTGATGTGACATCTTGTAGTTTTGGTACAGAATTCTTTTATATGTCATATTATGGATTTATATAGAAAAATGAATTGATTCCTGTGCATATATTAGGGAACTTTTACAATATGTTTTATTTTCTCAGGTGGATCTTTAGATAAGTATGGTCTGATTCCTGAGCATATATTAGGGAGAATGGCTGTATCTATGGTAGAAGGTTTATGTTACATGTGGGCTTTAAAAATTCTACACAGAGGTAACTAATGTAATGATAGAGAATAGTTGTTGCTTATTGTATATCTCCCTGTCCGATTTATAAGAGGTATGGGTTGAATGATTTATTGGACAGCAAACCTTGCATTACAAGGTCATCAAATATAAACATCTACTGGTAACAAGTTGGTACTTATGGATAGTTGAACATTGATGTTCAATGACAAGCTCTTAATCATCCTTATTCAAAAGTTACAGAGGAATTCAATAGATATGTAAATTATCTAATACAAACTCTAACAAGTTCTTAGAGGCATAATGTCAACTACTTATTAAATTCCTGACTTGAATATAAAAAAGAAGATGTGGTATGATTGTCAATAAGACAACTCTCCCTAAGAGATAAATGACACAGAACTAAACAACTATAGGTCACTGTATAGCCTTCACAATGAGCAAACCCCGTTCTGCATAGTCAGCTATAAAAGGATAGGAAATGACAAATGTAAAACAATTCAAACGAGAAAACTAACTGCTTAATTAATGTACAAAAAAAATGAACGAAAAATTACTATGCAACACAGCAACAAACAACAACCACTGAATTACAGGCTCCTGATGACTTAGGACAGGCTCAGACATATGATACTGGATGTTGCCGGGTTAAACTATCCCCCAAATTTGGGACAGTGTTGTAACAGGACAATATAAGAACTAACTATAAAGATCAGTTGAAAAAGGCTTAACTCATCAGATGGATACAAATATAAATACATCTAACTAAAACACAAAGCAGGCACATATTTTGGAACACAGTAAATCTGCCTGATTTTAACTCAATTATTGTATGGATTTAGTTTAATAGGTACCTATTGGCCACATAACAGGAGTCAATAAATATATTATTGTTTTGAAAATTTCTATCAAAATTGTGTAAATTATTCCAATCAATACTAATTTAATATGTTAAAATGAACTATTAATTCTTCACAGTTCTATTAAATCTTCTGTTTGATATATGATAAATGATTAAATGGGTGTGTTTGTTTTACACTACAGATATAAAACCTTCAAATGTTCTAGTCAATACCCAGGGTCAGGTCAAACTTTGTGATTTTGGTGTCAGTGTGCAGGTAATTATTCAAAACTAATTGAAATATGATATAAGAGAACAACAAAACAACACATGATGAGACCAAATAAAGAATGTATTTAATTACAATTCAATAGATAAAAAACGCATGTTCATTATAACAGGACTGTTTAATTTTTGGCGAATTAAGGTTTTGAGTCAGATTCTGCTGTTCCCTGAACATGAAAATGGGATAGTGCAGATGGGGCCTGCATGATGTCTAAGGATAAAAGTAGAACGATAGGGTTCACATAATTTTTTTAGCTTTTTTTTAAAACATATTCTAAAACCCTTTCTTGTTAAATCATGAATATACTTACATTTTCTCAGAAGATAGTTTGATGAAACTGATAAATAATTAGTTTTCTTCTGATTAACTGTCATTAAAAAGTAAAATGCTTATTTGTGGACCTCCGTGTATTCTTGTACAACATAACCTTTAAACTTAAGCTTTTCAAACAGTGAAGATCACAGACTTTTGAATTGGTATTTGGCTAACATCTAAGAGATATTGCAAAGACTTGTTAGTTTTGAAACAGAAAACTGTTTCTGTGTAAGCTTAAATGTCTTCCTGCAAACTGAAACCTTGTGAAACAAAACATAAAAAAAATGCATCTCAGCTTGTCAGTCTTTTACAAGTCAGGATATATTCATACTGCATTTACATGTTAATGAGTTGAATATGCATGTAATATTTTAAGCAGAACCACAGGCAGCCATCAAACAATCATTTTTTTTTTATTTTTGTCTGAACAAATACATCTAGTATCTATTTGATAAAAACTTTATTGTCCAGTAACATTATAAAGTCATATTTAAAAGAGATATAATATTCATTGATATATTTTGTAATTTCAGCTTGTAAAATCAATAGCTAAAACCTATATAGGAACCAATGCATATATGGCTGTAAGTTTATTTGATAAGATATCTCACACTAAAAATCAAACATGTATTGAATACTATTTAACATTTAAAAATGAAACTGGTTTGAAAAATCATGAAATATCTATTTTATATTGGTATGACGTTGGTGTCGTCGTCGTCCGAAGATATTTGGTTTTCGCACTATAACTTTAGTATAAGCTAATAGAAATCTATGAAATTTAAACACAAGGTTTATGACAATAAAAGGAAGGTTGGGATTGATTTTGGAAGTTTTGGTCCCAACAGTTAAGAAAGTAGGAGCCAAAAAGGGGTCCAATAAGCATTTTTCTTGGTTTTTGCACAATAACTGTAGTATAAGTTGAAATTATAACACAAGGTTTATGACCACAAAAGGAAATTTTGGATTGATTTTGGGAGTTTTGGTACCAGCAGTTTAGGAATTAGGGGCTAAAAAAGGGTCCAAATAAGCATTTTTTTTTTGTTTTCACACAATAACTGTAGTATAAGTAAATAGAAATCTATGAAATTTAAACACAAGGTTTATGACCACAAAAGGAAGGTTGGTATTGATTTTAGGAGTTTTGGTCCCAACAGTTTAGAAATAAGGAGCCAAAAGGGTCCAAAATTAAACTTTGTTTGATTTCATCAAAAATTGAACTATGGGGGTTCTTTGATATGCCGAATCAACCGTGTATTTAGATTCTTAATTTTTGGTCCCGTTTTCAAATTGGTGTACATTAAGGTCCAAAGGGTCCAAAATTAAACTTAGTTTGATTTTAACAAAAATTGAATTTTTGGGGTTCTTTGATATGCTGAATCTAAACATGTACTTATTTTTTTTAATTATGGGCCCAGTTTTCAAGTTGGTAAAAATTGGGGTTCAAAATTGAACTATGTTTGATTTCAACAAAAATTGAATATATGGGGTTCTTCGATATGCTGAATCTAACCATGTATTTAGATTTATGATATTTGGGCTTGATTATCAAATTGGTCCACAGTGAGGTCTAAAGGGTCCAAAATAAAACTTTATTTGATTTCATCAAAAATTAAATTCTTGGGGTTCTTTGATATGCTGAATCTAACCATGTATTTAGGTTTTGGATAATGGAATACCACAAAGGGATGGTAAGAATTGCCTTTGGGAGTTATGGCTCAAACCGTTACGGAATAAGGTGCAAAATAGGGGGGAAAAGGGTTTCCAGGTTAATGGACAATTACTTGTTCTAAACATAATTTAAAAGCAGAGTAAGGTTGGTAATTGAAACTGATTTGACTATCTCACATAAACTGTTTTTAAATTATGTATATTGGAAATTTGCCAAAAACTTTATTTTAATAAATTCCATTGGAAATTTGCCAATAACTTTAGTTTAATGAACTTCATTGGAAATTTGCCAATATGAAATGTTGCTGGTGAAGCTTTTTTGTTTATCTAACCTAAACTGCTTTTAAATTATGTATTTTGGAAATTTGCCAATAACTTTAGTTTAATGAACTTCATTGGAAATTTAAATGTTGCTGATGAAGCTTTTTTGTTTATTTTTAGCCATGATTATTTAGATTTGGGGGTGTTCAATTTTTCAGATTTCAGAAATAAAAAGAAAATTTCTTCAAACGTTTTTTTTTTTTTTTTGAGAGGATTAATATTCAACAGCAAAGTGAATTGCTCAAAAGCAAAAAAAAAATGTCTAAGTTTATTAGACCACATTCATTCTGTGTCAGAAACCTATGCTGTGTCAACTATTTAATCACAATCCAAATTCAGAGGTGAATCCAGCTTGAATGTTGTGTCCATACTTGCCCCAAGCGTTCAGGGTTCGACCACTGCAGTCGTATAAAGCTGCACCCTGCAGAGCATCTGGTTACCTTTGATGTTAATTTTAGATAATTTAATTTCTAAAAACACAGTTTCCCATATTGAAACATCACTATTTCTGTTTTATGTTATTTTGAAACAGCAGGACTTGTCTTCCCTTGAAGACTTAAACACATTTATATCTTGCATACTGATGGCAATTGTTAGAGTTGACAATTAAGAAGAAAGTGCATTTTTGGACTTGTGACTGTGCCATCATTAAAGTGACATTAAAAAGAAGGAAAAAAAAGACTAATTCTAGAAAATATTTGATAATCAAAAAAGAGCTAATGCATTGCTCAAAATATAATTTGCCAGTGAATAGATTAATTTGAGATGCAATTGTATATAAACCTTTTTTGAGTTGTGCATAATTTTATTACAATGTATCAAGTAGTTACAGTTTACAAAATATTTTGCCTTCCACTGAATTTTCCTCTTATTAATTGACTGTATTAGGTACCTATGAAAAATGCATATTGTAAACCAAAACTGCAAAGTTTTATGAATGTTTATAAATTTGACATTTGGTTGTAATAATTAGAGATAGTTTAAAAAGCCTTTAAGGGCAAATTTGGCTCCAAATTGTACCTTCACCTTTATCTGTATGGTTTAATATCAATGTACTTTTAGCCAGAGAGAATAAGAGGAGAGGTATATAGCCATCCTGCAGAAGTATGGAGCTTTGGTATAACTTTGTTTGAGGTATGTCCTAGTAAAAAGTAGCTTTGGTATATTATTTTTCCCTTAAATATTGAATGACACACCATGATAAAGAATCAGTTATGGTGAAAAATTGGTCTCTCAAACACTCAAAATATTGTCATCTAACATGGGCATGACTAAAATTGAGACTGGAAATGGGGAATGTGTCAAAGAGACACCAACCAGACCAAATAGTAAAAAAAACAGCAGAAGAAAATCAATGGGTCTTCAACACAGCAAGAAAATCCTATATATGTTTAATTATAGAAATGTATATTTATTTACTCTTAACATGTTTTGCTTTTAAGACTTCCCAATTTTTACAGAAATTTTAGTATTGAGTTGTAGTAATTTTATTTAGAATTTATATCTTTTTGCAGCTTGTTCAAGGAAGATTTCCATATGACAATGTAAGGGTTGAGTATATTTAGATAGTATCTAAGATAATAAATCATAATTAAAGAGTCAGAGAGAGAATTAAACTAAAATACATACTACTGATCCTGAATATAATCTGAAGCTATCTATCCATGTTCATCCAACATCATGTTGTTTTGCTGACTCCCAGAATCATAATTGAAAACTTCTACAGTGATTGAATGAGCATTCAAACTTGGATTTAACAACATTTATTAGATAGGTTAAATAATATAGTATACTATAATAACAAGGATCCAAAAACAAGCAGCATTCCTCATTTTAATCAGTCTAAAAAAAGATCAGACATTTGTTGAAATATAGATTTGATTGTTTGGAAAAAAAGATTTTCAATTTGAATCTTCATTTTCAACATTCTCTTTGTGTAAAATTAGTGGGAGACTAAATAATAAACCCATTTCACTGTAATTTCAGAAAGTGGGATGATTATAAAGAGGCAGTTAAGCTAGGACCTGCTCAAATATGAGACAGGGAATTTGAAGGGGACACTTGTGATGTTGAATACTTGTCATTTTGATAATAAGATTAACTTTAGTTTCTAAATGTGAATATAAAGAGCTGTCTGTATTATACAAATTGTCGGTCGACAATCATTTTGAATCGCCATGGTTAAAGTTTTTAAGAAACGTGTTTGATGATACTGGCTTTTCCTATATTTGGACAACTCAGATTTTTCCTAGCTCAGATTGGCTTATCCCTTGGATAAAGATGCGCCTACATGATCAATTTAGACAGGAATGGCATTCACTTATGTTAAATTCACCAAAATCTATAAATTATAGATTATTTAAGGAGACATTTCAGTTTGAATGTTTTTTAAATATATTGGAAGATAAAGATATCTATACGCTGTGCAGGTTTAGAACCACAAATCATAGACTTCCTATAGAAACAGGACGGTGGAATGGTATAGAAAAGGAAAATAGAAAATGTTTGAAATGTAATAATAACTGTATTGGTGACGAATATCATTATATTCTGGAATGTAAATTATTTGAAAATAACAGGAACAAACTAATTGATAAAAATTTGTGGCAAAGGCCAAATATTTTAAAATTCAAAGAAATAATGAGTTGTACTAACAAGTTTAAATTAGAAAAACTATGTAGATTTATATGCCAAATAAATAAATCATTTGTTCTCTAGGCAATAACACAACCCCCATTTTGTATATTCTGTACATACTGATATATGTGTCTGTGTGTATTTAACATTTATTTAGTTAGTGTATGCCTGTGTGTATGTATGTTTGTGTACATAAGATGTTATTATAAATAAGTTTGTTTTCATTGCTATATGTATGTATATCTCTGTACCATTGTACCTTATGGTTTATGAGAATAAAGATTATTATTATTATTAGTAGTATAATTTAATAGGTTGTAAATTATTTCTCTAAATTTATATTTTAATTCATTTATAAAACCTTAAATTCTGTTTCAGATGGCTGTCTACAATTCAGTAAGTATTTTTCTTTTTCTTTCACTTTTGAAAGTAACAGTTGAATGGGTAGTTTCTTTTAATTTAGCTTTAAAGAATAAAGATGTGTGCAATATGCATTTAATATATGTTATTCTAATTTAAAGACAATGAAGTGTTCAGCTTGAATATCAGTTGTGATTGTTTTATTTAAAAATTTCTACGATTAATTTCACAAGACTGCCTTTACAATACTCTGCATTAAATATGAATGAACAGTTGTGTTTTCATCTGACTTCTTATCATGCATAGTTCTTTCAATATTTTTCAGTAAAAAGCTTTAATATTTTGTGATAAATCTTCTTATTTTCAGCCTATGGCATTACTAAACAGAATAACTAGTGAAGTAAGTACAAAATGTACATTTCCTACTTTTTATTTGTCCTAATTATGCCCCTTTTTTGGACAAAGGATGCATTCAGGTTTACCCTTGTCCGTTTGTACATACCTTAATACCTTTCTGAAATTTTTGTTTCTGTTTTCTATGTTAAGTTTGCCTCAACCAAATGTTATGAATCTTATTTACAATGCTTAATTCCATTTTACATCGATCACATTCAAATTTTGGTGGTTTTACTTTTACCGTAATTGAGTTATATGTTCCTTTCTAAATACCAAAAATGCTGAATTTGATGTTTCAACTCTAACTTTACTAGCCTCAACAAAATGGTATTAAACTCAATGCTTATCACCACCTAAGACAAATTAAAACAATGATTTTAGTCATTATCAATGAAATAGCATAGAATTCTTTTAAAGATCTTTCACATAAAATTACAGTTCTTCTGCAGGAAGCAACATAAAAGCCTGCAATAAAATTGTTATTTTTGAATGGATGGTGATTTCTTTGTAAAACTTTGTGTTGTGAAACATCATTGCTTGGTCAGATGGACAAAATGTTGATATGCTATTTCTTTATTTCAATCTCAAAATGATTTCTGTAATACTTTGACTTTCAGGAATACTAAGTGCTCAGTATGTTTTAAAAAGGCAGTGATAGTTTTATATAATTGCTTAACACAAACTAAGCAATGTTTAGTCTAACATAACTTCGTGATTTTTTAAGACAATGGTATTTTTTTTCAGCCAACTCCAAGACTTCCTGAAAATGAATATTCACCTGATTTCATTGATTTTGTATCAAGATGGTAAGTTTTAAGCATGACATTTGTATTCTTATTTTATTGTTGGAGGCCATTTAAAAATACCTTTTCTAAAAATAGAAACCTGAGTTGACCAGTCCTAACCAGGGCTCGACATTACCGTTTGTCCGATTGTCAAGTGGAAATAGGTGTCGGGCAAGTAGATTCATCATACTACTTGTCCGATGGGACAAGCGAAAAAATCGATGTCAGATGTTAATAGATCAAATTCAGGACTTATATATTCCCAAACATATGAATGATTGTTTTATTGATCATACAAAATGAAATAAATATTCATTGGTTGAACCAGAGACATATTATACTTGTATTATATTTCTCTGATTGAACGTATTTGAACATGCTGGCAGCCATTGACCAGGGGAAAATAAGTAAGGGAAGGAACCCAATGTTAATGTTTCTTCTTAGTATAAGCCTTCTTGAATTAGGAGCACCTCCATTTGCATGATATGGAGTTTTACCTAAACTAAAAAAATTTAAATTAAAGTTTGTATCATTTAATTTTGCTTTAAGGCATAACAATACATTACAAAAGGTTTTATTGAATAAGATCTATATGTTAAAATAATAAGTTAAGATGTAAAAATTAAATAAAATCTAAAAAGGCAGATTTTTTACTAAAATGTTTTATGTACTTCATGGACATATATTAATGTATGTAAAAATCAAAATAAATTTTAAAATCTTGTTTGACACCATTAATAAATCAAAAAGGTTTATTTATAAACAAGGTGTTTTTTTTGGTTTAAACCATACCACTACTTCAGAATGAATATAGGTCCATGAATAGAAGAACCTAGTGGTATGGGAAGAGATATGATTTAATGATCAACACATGATAGTGACAATGAGTCAGAGAGCTCAGTCTTGCAAATAATCTTTCAGTCTGAAATAATAAAATGAATTTTGATGTGGTATTCATATAACATAACCAAAAGCTCCCTTTATTGATCTTTATTAGGTACAATCAAAGTGCAAGTGTTATTATTGCATATAACATGTATAATCAATATGGAGGATTTTCAATTATAAATTCGGACAAGTGAGTTAAGAGTTCGGACAAGTTGATTTTCTTGCAACTTGTCCGAAGGGACAAGTTAGAAAAAATGATAATGTAGAGGCCTGCTAACTTATTATGATCAGTCATTTAATTTCTTGGATATTCCAAAACACATTAATGGTGACTAACAATTCAGGTTTGTCCAACTAAATATACTGTAATTTCAGAAATTATTGCGTGCATTTTTAATTGCGATTTTACCATTTTAGACTTAAATGCAATTTTAATTTTTACGATTTTGAAGAAAAATCATTTTCATAAAATATTTCAAAATGCAAGTTTAAATTTTTGTGTTTACAACTCTGTATGGCACGCGGGAACCACATAAATGAGATAATCACAATTTATCGGGGATAATGATAGATTATCGGTCGACCATTATAGATGTACGGCGTAAAGTATACTTTACGGTTGTAAATGCATTTACGAAATTATCGTCGACAATCTATCATTATCGATCATAAATGCATTAACAGTCGACAATCTATAATAAAGGAACGCGGGAACCACATTATTGGATAATTACAGTTTAACGGGCGATTCGTAAATGCATTTACGCCCTGTTTTCGATAGCAATTCATATGTACCCAATCACAATAGGTTATCGACAATGCTAATTAATTTTGTTTAATCATATCCATCGATTCAAATGACAACGCGTTTAAGTCAAATTGATCGTCTAGCTAGATCTCAACAACCGGCAATTAATAGTATTTTAGAATACTGTTTATCTGTAAAAATTGAGACGAAATTATATTACATGCAAGTTTACAGTTATTAATTATTATACTTATAATAATTTTACCGTGACAAAGTTAATAAGTTATAACTGGTACTAATTTCATATACATGGCAAGTCGTTGTAGAATAATTTACTTTCTAATTTCTATATTAATGCATCATTTATCATTTTTAATATAACAAAATATTTTTTTTTATATCAAATATTTTATATTAAAAAATCGTGCATTTTTTTTTTATCATTAACAGAGACACACATATATATAATATATATGTACCGTGACATATATTGTTTTTCCGGATTGAATACCATAGTATTGCCCAGTGCTTCTGTTTAAATAAAGTAATTTGTTTAGTTGTAAAAACAATTACCAAGTGATAATCCATTTGGAACTTCACCTCCAGCTTAATTTCAGGTGATTAATTGGAGGGCAATAAATTGCGCAATCGCACACCTGTAAATCCAGTCACAACTCGGGCTACAGAACTAATTATTGGAAAATCGGACACATATAATTTTACTGTGTAATTAAGAAGCAAACCTTAGCAAATAAATGCGGTACAGAAAAGTTTCTTGCAATATCAACTGATCATTACCAGATTTTAATTTTTAAATTAAAAGAAATGCCGAGAAAGTAGCTTTTTATTTGTTTGGTGTATATAATAACCATAAATCCACTTATTCATGGTATGGCATCAATATTTCTGACCTGACACTACGTACTTTATATTGCTTAATTCTATAGAATTTAATATGCAATGTTTCGGGTTCTTTCAGGAATATTCCAAGGTAAACCCTCATCAGAGGCCGACAAATACTGTCTAGTGAATATCTAATTGTACATATTAATTAAATAAAGTTTATCAAGAGAAACAAAAAAGAATCATATAGACGGTGAAACATTTGTAAAAGAAAGTAAGCCTCACAGGCAGACAGCTTAATCTGAAAGAATCAAAATATTTTAATTTGGCAGAACTATAACCAATGAATATCTATAGACAGAATATATTCAGAAACAAATTTTGTACATGTTGCTATTGTTTCTAATAATTCTCGCAATTTGTTAAGGAATTAAATTCAAATAGTTTTTGTTCACCGTCTTCTTTGAATATATTAAATCCATTATTTCTCGTTCTTTTGTGCAATTTGATATTATTTTTGTAAGATATTGCTTTATTTTATTGTTTATTATTATGGTCATTGTCAAATATAGCAATATAAAATATTTCCAGGAAGGCAACTCCGCCCATTAAAACGCCAACGATCTGTTGTATTATAATAGCATTACTTCCATAGGTAGCTCATTGACAATCATATTATTTGTAATCAGGTTGCATGGTAACTTCTAAGGTTTGATACGATTGGCGAAGAATTATATATTGTTGATTGCTTAAAACCCAGTGGCAAGTATCTCATGTATGTGTAGGATGATGGTATAGTGATGATATAAGGTTGTTTGCTTTTATAGTAGTATAACTTCTATAGTTCACTGACAATCATATTAGTTTCCATGTTACCTTCAATGGTTTGAAATAGTGATGAAATATTGACTGTTGGTTGCTTAACGTTCAGTGGAACATATTTCATGTATGTTTAGGACGATGAAATAGCTATATATATATATAGTGATGACCTAAGGTTATTTGCTAGTATAATAGTATAACATCTATATTTCATCGACAATCATATTAATTTGTATTTATTTTCCATGTTTCCAACTAAGGTTTGACTTGAAATAACGACGAATTATTGATTGTGATTGTTTTAATGCCAGTGACAAATATTTCATGTATGTGTAGGACGATGATATAGTGATGGCCGAAGGTTGTTTGCTAGTATTATAGTATAACTTCCATAGTTCATTGACAGTCATATTGATTTATAACTAGTTTTCATGTTCTGTATAAGGTTTGAAATGATATAGCGATGAAATCTTGATTGTGGTCGCTTAACATCTAGTGGCACATATTTCATGTTTTTTTAGGGCTATAATATAGAGACAAGGCTGTTTGGTAGTATAATAGTATAAGTTTTATGGTTCATTGACAATCATACTAGTTTGTACGTAGTTTCCATGTTACCTTCAATGGTTTGACATATTAATGAATTATCGATTATTGGTTGATTAACGTTCAGAGGCAAATATTTCATATATTTCGTAGGACGATGATATAGGCACGGAGATGACATAAGGTTATTTGCTAGAATAATAGTAAAACTTTCATAGTTCATTGACAATCATATTACTTAGGTCTTTCTACCTTTCCGTGGAAAGACCTATTGATTTTGTTCTGATTATTAGGTCTTTCCACCTCTCCGTGGAAAGACCCATTTATTTGGTTTTGATTATTAGGTCTTTAAACTTTTCCGTGGAAAGACCTATTGGTTTTGTTCTGAGATTTATTGTTTTTCTTCCGCCACATTTTGTTCTTACGTAGTATTGTGGTTTCGCAAGATGTCGCCTAGATTTTTTCGCATATGATATCGAACAGTTATTGCGCTTTTGAAACTGACCCTGTTAAACCGTACACTTTACATTGTAAGTGTTATCTCCCCGAACACTGTTTTCCTTGTGTCCACTATTCCTTCACAACCGTAAAAAATTACGACAAATTTATTTTACCAAAGTGCTTGCTATATCTTCAAGATGATGAGTTGGATTGCACCAAAGTTCTTTCCCCTTATGCATTTGATATAAGTGATATGCATATAAACTCATAAACCGTAAGCCGTATAAACATAGAGTCGCTTTATTGAAGGTCCTTGGGTCCCAACTTAGAAAATTAGGTCAAGGACAAGGTCATGTTCAAATTTTGACATTCACTTCAAACTGCTTTTACTCAGAAAAATGTTCGGGGTAAAATTTTAAAAAATGTGAGCAAAATGTTACATTACACTGCAAGTCGAGAGTATTCGTCGAAATTATACGCTTAGTATTTTGGGGGGTTTTCATGCCACTGAAATGGAAAAACTAACAAATTAACTAATTATAGCTTCAGAATTTACATCTATCATGATGCGTACATGCAATTTATCTTTGTAAATCATCCAATGCCCACAAAAACCCATCTAGCCCTCCCTTTTTTTTGGAATCCAATTTCTATTTTATTAAAAAAAAAAATGCTAATCCTTCTTATTTTATGAATAAATTTCTTTCTGAAATACAAATTTATTCCTGCAAAATAAAATCTGCTCCAAATCATGTACATGTAAATACATTCAAATAAGAGAATTGATGAATATCCTATAGTCAAAGCAGGTACTTGATGAATATCCTGTAGTCAAAGTAGTTACTTGATGAATATTCTATTATCATAGCAGGAACTTCATGAATATCATATAGTCATAGCAGTTAAATGATGAATATCCTATAGTCATAGCAGTTAAATGATGAATATCCTATAGTCATAACAGCTTCTTGTTGAATATTCTACATTCAAATACGAGAATGGATGAATATCCTATAGTCATAGCAGTTACTTGAGTAATATCATATTGTCATATCAGGTACTTCATGAATATCATATAGTCATAGCAGGTACTTGATGAATATACTGTAGTCAAAGCAGTTACTTGATGAATATTCTATTATCATAACAGGAACTTCATGAATATCATATAGTCATAGCAGTTAAATGATGAATATCCTATAGTCATAGCAGTTAAATGATGAATATCCTATAGTCATAACAGCTTCTTGTTGAATATCCTACATTCAAATACGAGAATGGATGAATATCCTATAGTCATAGCAGTTACTTGATGAATATCATATTGTCATATCAGGTACTTGATGAATATCCTATAGTCATATCAGTTACTTGATAGATATCATATTGTCATAGCAGGTAATTGATGAATATCCTATTGTCACAGTGGACACTTCAAGAATATCATACTATAATAGCAGTAACTTGAGGAACGTTCTATAGTACTAGCAGTTACTTGATGAATATCCTGCAGTCATAGCAGTTGCTAGATAAATATCCTATAGTCATAGCAGTTACTCGTTGAATATCCTATATTCAAATAAGGGAATTGATGAATAACCTATAGTCAAAGCGGGACTTTGTGAATATCCGATAGTCATAGTAGTTCCTTGATGGATATCTTATTGTCATAGCAGGAACTTGATGATTATCCTATAGTCATAGCAGTGATTTGATGGATATCCTATTGGCAAAGCATGTTACTTGTTGAATACCCTATATTCAAATAAGGGAATTGGTGAATATCTGATAGTTATAGAAGATCTTTAATGAATATCCTATTATCATATCAGGTACTTGATGAATATCCTATAGTCATAGCAGTTACTTGATGGATATCATATTGTCAAAGCATGTACTTAATGAATATCATATTGTGATAGCAGTTACTTGTTGAATATGCTATATTCAAATAAGGGAATTGATGAGTATCCTTTAGTCAAAGCAGGGACTTGGTGAATATCCGATAGTCATAGTAGTTCCTTGATGAATATCCTATTGTCATAGCAGGTTACTTGTTGAATACCCTATATTCAAATAAGGGAATTGGTGAATATCTGATAGTCATAGAAGATCCTTAATGAATATCCTATTATCATATCAGGTACTTGATGAATATCCTATAGTCATAGCAGTTACTTGATGGATATCCTATTGTAAAAGCATGTACTTAATGAATATCATATTGTGTTAGCAGTTACTTGCTGAATATCGCATAGTCATAGCAGTTACTTGACAAATATCATATTCTCAGAGCAGGTAATTGATGAATATCCTATTGTCACAGTGGACACTTCAAGAATATCATACTATAATAGCAGTAACTTGAGGAACGTTCTATAGTAATAACAGTTACTTGATGAATATCCTGCAATCATAGCAGTTACTAGATGAATATCCTGCAGTCATAGCAGTTACTTGTTGAATATCCTATATTCAAATAAAAGAATTGATGAATATCCTATAGTCAAAGCAGGGACTTTGTGAATATCCGATAGTCATAGTAGTTACTTGATGAATATCTTATTGTCATAGCAGGTACTTGATGACGATCCTATAGTCATAGCAGTTACTTGATGGATATCCTATTGGCAAAGCATGTTACTTGTTGAATACCCTATATTCAAATAAGGGAATTGGTGAATATCTGATAGTCATAGAAGATCCTTAATGAATATCCTATTATCATATCAGGCACTTGATGAATATCCTATAGTCATAGCAGTTACTTGATGGATATCCTATAGTCAAAGCAGTTCTTGATGAATATCCTATTGCTATATCAGGTAATTGATAAATATCATATACTAACTTAGAGCAGGTACTTGTTGAATATCATATTATCATATCAGGTACTTGATGGATATCCTATTGTCAAAGCATGTACTATATGATATCCTATTGTTATAGCAGTTACCTGTTGAATACCCTATATTCAAATAAGGGAATTGATGAATATCCTATCAGACATGGGGTAATTGAAATATGTAATTGTAATTGACTGTAATTAATTACAATTTATCATGTAATTGAATGTAATGTGTAATTGAGCATTTTTTCAATTACATGTAATTGAATGTAATTAATTACATAGCCAAAATTGCCTGTAATTGACAATTACTTTTCAATTACAAGTCAATTACATTTGAAATTTTGGATCAAAAGATTAAATCTTGTGTTTTCTCAAAAAATTATTAAAAGCAATAATCTTAACAAATGTTGTAAGCTGACAAAGAAAAGCCTTCACAGTATACTTTCTGTATTAACACAACCATGGTAGATTCTTCATTTTGTATTGAATGATAAAAAAAATGTAGACACATGCCATAATTTTAAAAGAAACCACTAGGAAGTCACTGTCTTGACCTTAATTAGTAGATTTAGATAGATATTTTAAGACATTGATTTAACATAATTAACTTTATTCAAGGACTTAAATAACCAATAAATATAACCTCTGGCTATTTGTTTTATTACAAACTATATAATGACTGTTTTTATAACAGTTATGTTAAACAGATATAAGGCTAATTAGAGAGAGATAAATATACCCCTAGGGCCTATAGGTACATGTTTAAATTCTTGAAGGGATAATGCATATGACAAAATCTCACTTTCAAAATTTGTTCACTATATATATGAATGTTGAAAGAAAACATTTTATCAGATTTAAAAATGAGCTCCAAGAGTGTACTGGAACATTTTACTGTTCCTGATGACTTCCAAAATGGAAATACTTTCAAAGGAAAATGTATGCATTGTGGCACCCTCATTAGTGGAAGTTATAAAGTTACATCCAACTTTGTTACACATATGAAGGTAATACTATATAAGAATTTTAAAAATTAATAAATTCATAATGCTTCTTTTTCATTTCTAATCAGATTTCATTTATCTTATATCCTCTAATAGCTTACATTTAAATTTGGAAAATATTTTGTTTATTAAATTAATTAGTTGTGATTAAAACTAAAGTTTATTTTTGTTTTAAGAAGTCAGATTTCTAAATCACTTATTTAAGATAAATAATTTGAATAAGCTGGGATAAAAATGAAAATCATTTCAAAAAATAAAAAATAGTGCTCTTTTTTTGTATCATTTACAATCAAATAAATTTAAATAAATGTAAAATTTCAATAGGTAAATTAAAACAATTTAATATTTTCAAGATATTAAATAAGGCCTTTTGTAATTTTCAGAGAAAACACAGAGATTTGTACATTCTGCATTCTGAGAATAAAGAAATTCAACCAACATTGACACAATGCATAAAAAAAAGTGTAAAATATTCACCGTCTGATCCAAAACAGTTAGAAATGACAAATGCTCTTATAATGTTCATAGCTGGGGATCTTTTACCACTCTCTATTGTCGAAAGTGAAGAATTTAAAAACTTGATGGAAAAAGCTGACACTAAGTATCAAGTGCCTAGCAGAAAGCATTTATCTTCGAAACTTCTACATGAAAAATCGGTTGAAATAAAAAATAACCTTGTAAATACTCTTAAAAGAGCTGAAAGTGTGTGTTTAACCATTGATCTCTGGTCTAGTAGACAAATGAGAGGATTTTTGGGAATCACAGGCCACTTTATTTTGGACTGGGCTATGAAGTCTGTCATGATATGCTGTAAACGATTCAAAGGTAGACACACAGCAGAATCCATCAGGAGTGAATATGAAGAAGTTGTTACTTCATTTGAAATAGGTTTTAAAATTGCTGCAATAGTCAGTGACAATGCTAGTAATATGGTCAAAGCATTTTCAATTCCTGGCTTTGATGACTTTAAGGTAGATCATGAGAGTTCTGATGAGGAAATTGATGATGTAGACAAAGAAATTGAAGATGACCAGTCTGATGATTTACATTTATCCGACTGCTTACCCAAACATTCAAGATGCTTTGCACACACCTTACAATTGGTTGTTAAGGATGGCCTGAAAGATTGTTCACCCCACCTTAAAACTGTTATTACAAAGGCATCAAATATTGTCAGTTTTGTTAGGAAATCTATTATTGCTTCAGAAATCCTTGAAGATTATAAAAGATTGCAAGCTGCTAATGCTACAAGATGGAATTCACAACTGCATATGATTTGCTCAGTTTTGAATGTGCCAGAATTAGAATTGGACAAAATAGACTGTAAAACTAAGCTTTCATCCTATGAGAGAAAACTGCTTTCTGAATTATGTACTATACTTGAACCTTTTGACAAAGCTACAGTCCTTGTCCAAGGTGAAAAAAATGTAACTGCTAGCTTGCCAATTCCTGTGACACTTGGATTAAAACACCAGTTAAAACTTATATCAGTTGACTATAATTGTAAAATGATAAAATCATTGAAATCTTCTGTTGAAGAAAGATTGTTTCAGTTTGTAGAGGATGAAGCATATATTCTTGCTAGCTTTTTAGACCCAAGATTTAAGACCAGATGGTGTGAAACTGAACAGATTGATCAGTGTTTAGCTGTTGTTAAGGACAAACTTAGTCAAGTCCCTACATCATCTGAGCCCCCTTGTGATCAAAATTCTCCCCCATGTAAGCGAGCAAAAAATGATGATCTTTTCAGTTTCATGCCAGCCCCATCAGTGGAAAGAAAAAGAAACCCTTCAGGGATTTCTGTAAGTTCAGAAATGGATGATTACTTGTCAGATAATTGTATTGATATGTCAAAAGACCCTCTTTTGTATTGGCATAGTAACTGTCAACGTTTACCACGTCTAGCTAAGTTAGCAGTGCAATATTTAGCTATTCCAGCCACATCTGCACCAGTTGAACGCTTATTTAGCACTGCTGGAAAAACATTTAGGCCGGAAAGGTGCAGACTGGCTGATGGAACATTTGAAAAGCTGATGATGGTCAAATGTAATGGGAAAATGCTTAAATAAGTTATATGACACAATACAAAAATGTATATACTAGTTGAACACTGTCTAATTGTTATAACTATAGAGCAATGTACAATACTTATGTACATATCATAGAATAAATGCATGTTTTCAATGTTTTATCTTAAATTTCCTTTCAAATGTAATTGAAGTAATTAATTACATTTGCCAAGTAATTGGAATGTAATTAATTACATTGGTAAAAAAAGTCAAATGTAATGTGTAATTTAATTGAAGATTTTGTAATTGTAATTGAATGTAATTAATTACTTTCAAATGTAATTGACCCCATGTCTGTATCCTATAGTCAAAGCAGGGACTTGGTGAATATCCGATAGTCATAGTAGTTCCTTGATGAATATCCTATTGTCATAGCATGTACTTGATGATTATCCTATAGTCATAGCCGTACTTGATGGATATCATATTGCCATAGCATGTATTTGATGAATATCCTTTTGTCATAGAAGTTACTTGTTGAATACCCTATATTCAAATAAGGGAATTGGTGAATATCTGATAGTCATAGAAGATCCTTCATGAATATCCTATTATCATATCAGGTACTTGATGAATATCCTATAGTCATAGCAGTTACTTGATGGATATCCTATTGCCAAAGCATGTACTTAATGAATATCCTATTGTGATAGCAGTTACTTGTTGAATATGCTATATTCAAATAAGGGAATTGATGAATATCCTGTAGTCAAAGCTGTGATTTGGTGAATATCCGATAGTCATTGTAGTACCTTGATGAATATCTTATTGTCATAGCAGGTACTTGATGAATATCCTATAGTCATAGCAGTTACTTGATGGATATCCTATTGTCATAGCATGTATTTGATGAATATCCTATTGTCATAGCAGTTACTTGATGAATACCCTATATTCAAATAAGGGAATGGGTGAATATCTGATAGTCATAGAAGATCCTTAATGAATATCCTATAATCATATCAGGTGCTTGATGAATATCCTATAGTCATAGCAGTTACTTGATGGATAACATATTGTCATAGCATGTATTTGATGAATATCCTATTGTCATAGCAGTTACTTGTTGAATACCCTATATTCAAATAAGGGAATTGGTGAATATCTGATAGTCATAGAAGATCCTTAATGAATATCCTATAATCATATCAGGTACTTGATGAATAACCTATAGTCATAGCAGTTACTTGATGGATATCCTATTGTCAAAGCATGTACTTAATGAATATCCTATTGTGATAGCAGTTACTTGTTGAATATACTATATTCAAAAAAGGGAATTGATGAATATCCTTTAGTCAAAGCAGGAACTTGGTGAATATCCGATAGTCATAGTAGTTCCTTGATGAATATCCTATTGTCATAGCAGGTTACTTGTTGAATACCCTATTTCAAATAAGGGAATTGGTGAATATATGATAGTCATAGAAGATCCTTAATGAATATCCTATTATCATATCAGGTACTTGATGAATATCCTATAGTCATAGCAGTTACTTGATGGATATCCTATTGTCAATCATGAACTTAATGAATATCCTTTTGTGATAGCAGTTACTTGTTGAATATGGTATATTCAAAAAGGGAATTCATGAATATCCTGTAGTCAAAGCAGGGATTTGGTGAATTTCCGATAGTCAATGTAGTTCCTTGATGAATATCCTATAGTCATAGCAGTTAATTGATGGATAACCTATTGTTAAAGCATGTACTTAATGAATATCCTATTGTGATAGCAGTTACTTGTTGAATATGCTATATTCAAATAAGGGAATTGATGAATACCCTTTAGTCAAAGCAGGAACTTGGTGAATATCCGATAGTCATAGTAGTTCCTTGATGAATATCCTATTGTCATAGCAGGTTACTTGTTGAATACCCTATATTCAAATAAGGAAATTGGTGAATATAATTGATGACTATCCTATAGTCATAGCAGTTACTTGATTGATATCCTATTGTCATAGCATGTATTTGATGAATATCCTATTGTCATAGCATGTATTTGATGTATATCCTATTGTCATAGCAACTACTTGTTGGATATCCTGCGTTGAAATAAGAAAATTGATGAATATCGTATAGTCGAAGCAGGTACATGATGAATATCCTATAGTCATATCAGTTTCTTGAAGATATCCTATTGTCATCGCAGATGCTGGATGAATAATCTGCAGTCATAGCAGTTACTTGATGAATATCCTATTGTGATAGCAGTTACTTGAGAAATATAATATTGTCATAGCAGGTACTTTATGAATATCCTATTGTCAAAGTAGGTACTTGATGAATATCATACTGTCATAGCAGTTTAATGACGAATATTCTATAGTCAAAGCAGGTACTTGTTGAATAACCTATAGTCATAACAGGTACTGGATCGATATCCGATAGTCATAGCAACTACTTGTTGGATATCCTACATTAGAATAAGAAAATTGATGAATATCGTATAGTCGAATCAGGTACATGATGAACATCCTATAGTCATATCAGTTACTTGAAGATATCCTATTGTCATCGCAGATGCTGGATGAATAATCTGCAGTCATAGCAGTTACTTGATGAATATCCTGCAATCATAGCAGTTACTTGATGAAAGTCCTCTTAAGATAGCAGTTACTTAAGAAATATCTTTTTGTCATAGTAAGTACTTTATGAATATCCTATAGTCAAAGTAGGTACTTGGTGAATATCATACTGTCATAGCAGTTTAATGAAGAATATTCTATTGTCAAAGCAGGTACTTGTGCAACATCATATTGTCATAGCAGTAACTTGATGAATACCCTTTAGTCATAGCAGGTACTGGATGGATATCCTATATTCTTAGCAGCTACTTGTTGGATATCCTACATTCAAATTAGGGAATTGATGAATATCCTTTAGTCAAAGTAGGTGCTTTTTGAATCTCTTACATTCAAATACGAGAAAGGATAAATATCCTATAGTCATAGCAGTTACTTGAGGAATATCATATTGTCATATCAAGTTCTTGATGAATATCCTATTGTCATAGAAGTTACTAGATAAATATCTTATAGTCATAGCAGCTTCTTGTTGAATATCCTACATTCAAATACGAGAATGGATGAATATCCTATAGTCATAGCAGTTACTTGATGAATATAATATTGTCATATCAGGTACTTGATGAATATGCTATAGTCATAGCAGTTATTTGATGGATATCCTATTGTCATAGCATGTACTTGATGAATATTCTATTGTCATAGCAGTTACGTATTGAATATTCTATATTCAAATAAGGGAATTAATAAATATTCTATAATCAAAGCAGGGACTTGGTAAATATCCGATCGTCATAATAGTTCCTTGATGAATATCCTATTGTCATAGCAGGTACTTGAAGATTATCATATAGTCATAGCAGTTACTTGAAAGAAATCCTATTGCCAAAGCATGTACTTGATGAATATCCTATAGTCGTAGCAGTTACTTGATGGATATCCTATTGTCATAGCATGTACTTGATGAATATCATATTGTCATAGCAGTTACTTGTTGAATATCCTATATTTTAAATAAGGGAATTGATGAATATTCTATTGTCATAGCAGGTACTTGATGAATATGCTATAGTCATAGCAGTTATTTGATGGATATCCTATTGTCATAGCATGTACTTGATGAATATTCTATTGTCATAGCAGTTACGTGTTGAATATTCTATATTCAAATAAGGGAATTAATAAATATTCTATAGTCAAAGCAGGGACTTGGTAAATATCCGATCGTCATAATAGTTCCTTGATGAATATCCTATTGTCATAGCAGATACTTGAAGTTTATCATATAGTCATAGCAGTTACTTGAAAGATATCCTATTGCCAAAGCATGTACTTGATGAATATCCTATAGTCGTAGCAGTTACTTGATGGATATTATATTGGCAAAGCATGTACTTGATGAATATTATATTGTCAAAGCAGTTACTTGATGAATATCCTATAGTCAAAGCAGTTCATGATGAATATCCTATTGCTATATCATGTACTTGATAAATATCATATACTAACTCAAAGCAGGTACTTGTTGAATATCAAATTGTCATAGGAGTTACTTAACGAATATCATATAGGCAAAGCAGTTACTTGTTGATTATCATATAGTCCTAACAGGTTCTTTTTGAATGTTCTATCGTCATAGCAATTGCTTGATGAATATCCTGCAATCATTGCAGTTACTTAATGAATATCCTATTGTGATAGCAGTTTCACAAGAAATATAATATTGTCATAGCAGGTACTTTATGGATATCCTATTGTCAAAGTAGGTACTTGATGAATATCGTAGTGCCATAGCAGTTTAATGACGAATATTCTATAGTAACCTATAGTCATAGCAGACACTTGATGAATAACCTATAGTCATAGCATGTACTTAATAAGTAACCTTTAATCATAACAATTACTTTGATTTAAATCATATAGTAGAAACAGTTACTTGATGAATATCATGAATATTCTTTAGTCAAAGCAGTTACGTGAAGAATAACCTACAATCATAGCAGTCACTTGATTAATATCCTATAGTCATAGCACTCTGTGTTTTTTGGTTTGTTAGATGTATTTTTGTTTGTACCCAACTGATGATATAAGCTTTTTTCCACTAAATTTAATAGTTTATTCTTATGTTGTACTGTTTTATCACTGTCACAGGATATTAGGAGGGTTAGTGTCTTCGAATAAGTTTCAACCCACCACATTCTATATGTGCCTGTCCCAAGTCAGGATCCATTCAGTGGTTGTCGTTTGTTGCTGTAAAACATATTTGTTTTCATGATTCCGTGCATGAATTGTTTTTACATTTGTCATTTTGGGGCCTTTTATAGCTATGCGGTATGGACTTTGCTCCTTATTGAAGGCCATATGGTAACATACAGTTGTTAATTTCTGTGTCATTTGGTCTATTTTGGAGTTGAATCATTTGCGATCATACTACATCTTCTTAATTTTTTTTTATGAAAGTCTGGTTCTTCTTTTTAGTTATCGAAGAGTCATGCACAAACAACGGGAATATTGGAAAATAACCTTTAATACTTATTTTTTTTATTATTCATTTTTGAAGAATGTAAATGAATTTTCCTTTTTTCTAAATTGCACTCATTAATTCTATATCTATTTAAAAATTTACTGAGAAAAAAGTAATCAAAATTACGGTATATAGCTCTTAGGCAGATTTGAATTTCGGGGGAGGGGGCAAGGATTTTTTTTTCTGGACAAACTTTTTTTTGGCGAAAAGACGAAAACAATTTTTTTCTTTCAATTTTAGAATTACATATAGTGGCAGCTGAGGATGAAACAAACACTTTTTTTCTCAGGGTCAAAAACAAATATTTTTTTTCTCCAAAACCTGGAAACAAACTTTTTCCCCAAAAAAAATCCATAGCACCCCCCCCCCCCCCCTAACCCCAAAAAAAAAATCAAATGTAAAAATACTTTTATCTGAGTTATCTCCACTAATTTGGCAAAGCTGAAAACAAATTACAGCCGTAAAAATGAGAAAACACATACCAACAATCGATCAAATGTTGCTTTAAAAATGAATTAAACAATACAAGCCACAATGGTTCAAGACAGCAAGTCTGTTGTCTGTTTTTATAGTAAACATTTACTGAATTCGTTTTTGTTCACTGAGAATATATTCCTAAGACGAGCTCAAGTATGTCAATTAATTCATAGGGCATCATGTGATAGTTGAAATTACCCAGTGCAATCATTTTGTGTCCAACTGTGTCTTTAAAACATATCAAATGTTGTATCCACTGTCTGCTGTTCTGTAGTCTGTTAGGTCGCGTTTTTTTTTTAAACTTTAGCCTCCCACTTCGGCAATACCAAATCATAGAGGGGGAGGGCGGTTACCCGGGACAAACTTTTTTTTTGTCAATTCATAAAAATATCGTTATAAGTAACAACTTTCTGTATTCTAAGATCTGCTATGACATCACAACATTGAATTCACCAAGGTACACTTAAGCTTTTATCTATAGATGTCTTATTAAAAATAATAATCACGGAATCTTAAAGTATTTTCTATGTTAAACATATATAATGTCTGAGATATTTTCTTATGCAAATAAGTTTAAAATTTTCATTTTTTTTTAAGATAATAGAGTAATCAGATATGTAATTTGACCCATATCTTGCGGTTCATCGATTTTCGGTAAAATCAAAGAAAAACCGGCAAGATTAACATTGTTAAATACTTCATTAATTTGTTATTCTGTTTATTTTATTATTTTGAGTTTATGCATTAAATATCAATTTCTAACATAACATGATTTTTTTTTACATTTAATAGTACTCCTTCTTGTCAAGAGTGTCATATTATAAGTTTTTAGTGCACTTAGGAGTCCTAATCAGTGTTAAGACACACTAACTTCATAAAATATTATTATATGAAATGATATATAGATTTCTGAACAAAAGAACAACCCAAATAATTACACACAAAAAAAGAACCATAGAGCATAAATCTTTAAAGATTTCTTGTTTATGAATGTTGAAAATTTGTTTTTTTACTGTTAAACAGTCTCGAATTAATTTATTGATTATAAAATTCTTAAAAAAACACTTTTTCCCTGTTATGTCAACGTTTATTGGGGCCAGTTGTTATAGAAATTTAACTTCTGACACCCCTTAGCAATATTACAGGTAAACATGTGATCATCTAGCCACCTGTAATATGCATTTACCTGTAAAAATCAAACCTTTTAGAGAAAAAATACAAATATACATGTATATGATAATAAAAGGTATTTTACTTTGTAAACGATAGAGAAAACAAAACTTTATTTATGTGTGGAACTTTTAAATTTTACAAGAAGCTTCAATATTCGAGGATTGAAAATTGGAAACTATGTTCCTCTTGTGTCCATTCTGTTGCACGAATAGTCCGATGCACTTTACCATCATAGTTAATACAAGGATGTGAAGTCCGAAATTTATTTTTTAAAACACCTGTTGAACATGTTTTAGAAAGGGTAACTTTTGCTTTAAGGAATTAACTTCAAGGAATTAACTTCCAAAGAAAAAAGTTGACCGCCAATCAAAATCGATTTTACAATTGGCTAGCATTTCCGGTTTTATCTAAAATTATCGAATTTACGACTTGTGTTTTAATTCACTTGGTCGAGGTTAACTATCATTGTCGAAACAATTCACCTTGTCGACTGTAAATGCATTATCAAAGAATTAACTATCATTGTCTGCGCGCGAGTCACATTAATTAAACCATCTATGATGGTCGACCGTAAAGTATACTTTACGCCGTACATCTATAATGGTCGACCGATAATCTATCATTGTCGCCGATAAACTGTGATTATCTATTAATGTGCTTTACGCGTTCCATAACTCTGTCGCATTTTTGGCAATAATAAAATCCTTGCAAAAATTTCTGAATTTACAGTATTTAAGTTATTTGTTTATTTATTAAGGTTGCTGTTTCATTGCAGTGTTCCAAACATTTCCATTTTCATGATTATCACATATGTCAAAAAGTTAACTTAAGAGGGCTCGCGGGTGTAAATCATTATTTTTTTAAATATAGGATTTCGGTATATTTTTCTATAAATGAACTTTAACATATACTTAATAGAATAATGAAATAAAAATTGGGGTCACCGTTCATTTAAGCTCACAATCTGCCTCCGAAAGAAGCATACATTTTTGTAAATGTCCTTTTTTTCTGTTGAACTAATAGGAGAAATAGAGGTAATATCGAAATAAAATAAGAACTAAATTACAGAAATTGCTTAAGTTTTACAATTATTTAGTTTATGTAAAGCTTATTTGGAAATAACAGTAAAAAATATAGATCACCGATGAGCTAAAAAATATATTTCAATTTTAATGCCAAAAAATGGCATTTTTTTCACCAAAGGGAGATAATTTGGAGCTTTTTCAATGATATAAACATTTTAAAAGTTATCTGGGGCCAAACCGATAATAATTTTTTTTTGTTGATTTATGTACCATATCACAAAGCAATAACTAATAGTATTATAAATAAAATTGTAATGAAAAAACAAATGTTTAATTTTTTGCTGAAATTTTTGTACTTGCGAGCCTCCTTAAACACAACACAACAAAAACCATGGGATATATGATAAAAAAATCAATATAAATTTTGTAGGGATGAAGATGCTGTCACTGTAAGCGATTAGAGATTACGTCTTGCATATATCGTTGATTTATATAACAGTATTCAATATATACTGATGCTGGTACCCTAAATGAAGAAAATCTATGAAATCCAGGGGTGAATTCAGCTCATTTTAAAAAAGGGGGTTTTAACATATGTCCCTATTCAAATGCATTGATTGACTAAAAAAGGGGGGTTCAAACCCCCGGAACCCCCTTTTAGATCTGCCACTGAAATAATAAAAATTGTGATGGTAGGGGTGATTTGATTAGGCAGGACAAAAAACTATCAAAAATGTTGGTCCCAATCAATGAACTACTCTAGTTCAAAATGAGTAATTTTTTGTTTTATTTTTCAAACAGTATGCAGCCAATTCCAAGTCACAGATTAAAAATGGAAGAATTGTCTGTAAGTATATATATTGACCATATTGTATTTTAGTCATCAATATTGGGGAAATTGTATTATCTGTTTCTATTCAAACTGAAACCTCATTCATGTACATGATATGAGTAAGTTAATATTAAAATCGTAATTTATAGTTATTGTATATTTTATATAAGAGGAAATCTAAGTAATTGTATTTGAATTTGAAGATGTCCCACAAATTTATATGGTGATTATATCAGTTGTACAACTAAGAACACACACATATTGCTTGTGCTATGCTCATTTTCATTCCAAATTTGAAAAAGCATAAACGCTAAGATTGATATCAACCAAAATTTGAAAATGATACATATAAAAGTATTTTTTGGGATGTCATTTTATAATAAAATTTCTTTACAATTTTAAATAAACATTCCAAAAACTTTTAAAGTAATTGATGTATCCTTACTCAAATAACTCAGTGTTCATTGTTTCATTTATATTGAAAATTAATTGACTTCAAAAGTTTAATGAGTTTTACAAAAACATCATATGTCTTATTTTGAAACAAATCATTAAACAACTGAACACTGGAGGAGAGTAAATATCTTTGATTTGGTTTTATGTTGTGTTGGTGCACAAAATAGATATATGAAAAATATAATGAAAATTCAGAGTAAAGGAATTTCAGTTTCTCATGTTAGGATTTTTAATGTTTCTGAATGTGTAGTAAGAAAGGAAATGCAATGTAACACACCACTTATTGAGTCTGGTAAAATTTTATTAACTATTCCTTATTTGAATGCAATTAAAGCTACACATGCCATATTTATATGTAAGAACTCTTTTTGCAGCTTCACAGTTTTATACAAAGACACAATGATGGAAACCTAGCTGTAACAGCTGCCTGGATACAAACCAATCTTGCCCAAAGACAATCTATATCATAGCATATTATATGTATTGTTTATAAGGCCAACTAAAATTAATTAGTAGATTTTCATCCAAATTTTTGAAAAAAATGGGGCGGGTGGGAGGATTTTATTTTTTAAATTTTATTTCATATGAAACCTTCTTGTCACGTGTTATTCATATATGCAAGTGTAATAATAAGCTTATATCATGTAAATACATCCTAAGCTTATATCATGTAAATACATCCATAAGGTATCGTGTGTAAGACAATAACAATCAAAACCAATGAGTAACCAAAGACTCATGAAACCAAAAGACATTTACATCAACAGTTACAAATAATAAGTAGGAAACAACAACTCCACTAAAAACCAGGTGTGAAATCAGGTGCTCTGGAAGGGTAAGCATTTCCTGCACTGTATACGGCACCCGTCATGTTATTTCTTTGTTCAGTTCGGTAATGACGGAAGGTTGTTATGACTGAGGAAAAATATCACTGAGATATGATTTCTGACACACTTTTGTAATGATAGCCAATCAGCTCATGATGGCGACCATAAAATTGCTTGAGCGATGACCTTAATTTGATTGATTCTTAGTCCTGTCTTATCAACTATTGAGAAAGCAGTATTCCTCGTTCAACAAAATCAATGTACGTTGAGCTTAAGCTCTAAAGTAATGTATCAATTGAGACAAATATACTCCATATGCTGGTGCCGCTTTTTCAAATTCGTAAATATATATCTCTGATTTATAGCAACCACTATTCTACATGTAATTGCCGTTTTAGAAACCTATTTTATAGTAAACATCAGAAATGTGGAGAAATGCTCTTTTCAGTTGGACTACCTACATCAAGTGTATTTTGCTTTCTAAGCAATGTTTTGTTGTCCTTATAAAATGAAGCAAGTGCATTGGTATGCAACACGAGTACGATAAGTACAGAATAAAATGAAAACTCAAACAGTGTTGAAATAATAGGGTTGGTCCTTTTAAATATGCAAGATGCAAATATAATTAATACAATGTAGAACATAAAGTTGTTTAATGACTCTATCGTGGGTATTGGCACAGAGGATGTTTGCTGTTTTTCTACAAAATAATCGAAAGGCATGGCTAAAGTTAAATCTAAGAGTTTGCTAGAAATTAATAACTTAAAAATGCGTATGTTTGTTGATTTTCTGAACTCAATATACGGTCTGACACCAATCTAAAAAGTTCATGCTTATGTCAAATTCTTTATTCCAGTCAAATGTGTTCCACGATTTTTACGCTTTTGGGTTTCATTCACAGTCCAAATTTCTTGACACAAAGTCATTGTATAAATAAAACAAATCCAAGGTGTTTTACTCACAAACATTTGTATCATTTCTGACATACGGCGATTTGCGTTCTTGGACACAGCGTAATACTCGTAACCCGAATATTTCACGTCCTTCTCGAAATCAATCTCTATTCTCGGTAAATGATGTTGTCATCATAGATCAGCAGAATATATCGACTTAATCATTCAGTAAGAATACTCTTAGAAATACGATAACCGAAATTTGAAACAGGAAGTTTTACATGAAACGAAATCATCGACGGTTACCGGTAACGGAAATGAACGAAATCCGGAAATCGTAATTTTTTCAAAAATAAAAAAAATCGGGGCGGGAAGATTTCAGAGGGGCGGGCGGGGATGAAAATCTATCAATTAATTTTAATTGGCCTAAACTATACAAAAGCCCAAAAGCTGTGATAGAAGCATTATGTAAACCAGTCAAGGAAACCTAAAGTCATGTTGACATAATTTTCCTCTGTTACTTGTTAGATCACCTGTGTTGATCCACGATTTATATTTTGCAAAAGTGAATGGTCAATTGTTGCAATATTTTCCCTGAAAAATAGACCAGTATGCAGACACCAATGATGATCTATTTATCTGTATTGGCTACAAAAGTAAGGGTCACGTTTTCGTGTGTTGGTGTTATTCTTTTTATAAAGATAACAAGATGGGGTTTGATTGCCAATGAGACAAATTTTCACCAGAGACCAAATGACATAGTAGTAAACAACTATAACTGTTTGTCTCAATACCTCTCAGTCTTGTACCAGGTGAAAGATTCTGGTTTCAAGGGTAGTTTACTTTGAAGTTGTGGTTACTTCAACTTGAAATTTAGTACATGTGTTCATTATATAGTAAACTTTCAAAAATAAATTCTAAATTAGGGTTTTGATCCAGATTTCAAGATTCCTATTAATAATAATTTATCATTTCACTGAACATTGAAAAATAGTACAAGAAGGGTATTGTTTCCTATGGAAAGTTATTTTTGTGTTGATTATGCCATGGTGTACATTTATTACTGCAGATTCTTTATTAATCATGGGTACCAAATGTCATTGATTTTGTGGGTAAAGATGAATATAGGCTTTTGTGTAGACTTTGGCAAAACCAATAAATCAAATGTCAACGAAAATACAATTTTTCCTCACCATGAAAATTGTACCCACAAAAATACATCAATCCACAGTATTACCTTATAAAAGATGCAGATTTTGTATTTAATTGAACACAATATATTGCATATAGCCTGACCTAAAAGTATCTTATATGTATTGACAACAAGAATATGTCATAAATTATTTTTTGAACCAGCTTTATGGTAATTTTAGGGGTCAATTTTACACAATTCTTTAAATAAATCTTTGGACAGATTTATGAAAATAAGAACATTTTGTATGTTACGATATATAAATATAAGATGTTGTATGATTGTTTTTTTAATATGTACATGAACTTTGCTGTTGATTACTTATGTGTTTTATTTGGTGCAAACTGTACCAGGTTTTACAGGATTTTTTATATGAATGTATGTTTTTTTGTTAGAATGGCTGAATCTTACTTTTGATAGTGTTGTTGATATGATGGTATGTTGAATATTTGATAGATAGATACTGCAATTATATGCCTGGATTTGTAGTACATTTATACATTATTATTTATGTGTACGTTTAAATGAGTGAGACTTAATCCTACTTATGAAATAAAAAAATTAAAATAATTAATGTTTTCACTATATATGCAGAACATTTTCGGTTTATATATTATATATCTTCTGTTGCCATACTTAACCGTCTAACCGAATGTATATATTGTAAGGATAATCAGACGTTTTTGTTTTTGAGATACCCCTCCGTTTTACCTGTAAACTGTAGGTGTCATTAGTCGGTGTCGAGAGTTGTTGAAAAGGTCTAATACTGCATGCAGGAAAACAAATCCAAACATCTGGCAAGTGATAACTATTATCTCGGTCACATTAACTGGGGAAAAAAATTCTTATAACCAAACAAACCTGACTCGGCATTACACCAACGACTGCTTATAATAGCTTGGCACAAGTATTTACAACTGCTAAACTATTCTGAATGATGATACAAGTTAATAACAAGAACACCAGAAATGATAGAACTTTAGATGTCATGTGGATGACAAATCCATCATGTAGGAGGAAGTAACCATGACATTTTCTTTTGTGTAATCTCTTTTGCAATATCAACACCAAAACAACAGAAAGCACTTAAAAACAAATAAATAGCAGACTGGGAGGACATAAAAAAATATATATACTAACACATGATTATTTAAAAATATGACAAATATGACTCGATAATCTATAGACCACCTTTAAAACCTAAATGACAGAATCCATTTAACAAATATATCAATTTAAGAAATTAATTTATATTAACATGAGAAAATAAAAACCTCAAAGACTTATCAGAAAGAAAAACCAAATGTACAAAAAGAAAAATTGTGACTTGGCTAACAAAATAAATACAAAGAGATTAAGACCAAACTTCAAAAAGAAATGAGAAAAGCATACTTGGGGAAAACATAGAAAATATGACCTTTAACTTGACATTAAAGAACTAAAACATCAATATTTGAACAAGCTACTGTAAATAGCTATTTTCACTATGTCTTATATAAAGCAATAAAAAAAACCCACAGGCATTGCACATGTAAGAACCGAAGGTACCCTTCACACAAACCTCTCTGAAAAAAGTCAACATACTGAACAAGAAAAATTCAATCTGTTTTTTCATCAGAAACATATACAGAAATACAAACGAAAGAACCCAGTTCAGGCCCTTGAATGGAACAAATAAAAACCAGTTGAGAAGGAGTATGTAAACTTTAAAAAAAAAACACAAGAAAGTTACAGAACCAGATACTATTGCTCGCAAAATACTCAATGAAAACTTTGAAATAACCTCCTAAACTTATAATTATTTTTAGCAAATTTCTAGAAACAGGCAAAGTACCATCAGACTGGAACCATGCTAAGGTTACACCAGTATTTAAAAAAGAGACGAGCATCGTCCTAGTAATTACAGATCAATTTCACTTACCTACATAAAATACTATATATGAATTACAAAACGGGCTTGGAGCATAAAGATCATGTGAATCAAAAGTAATAACCTTATACGCCAACTAGCTGAGAACAACGATAGAATCATACGAACTTATCTAGTAATCATGGATTTTGCCAAAACATTTGGTAAGTGCCACACAAATTAAAACACTACGGCGTTTCAAATGAGGCAACTCAATTGATTAAATGATTCATATCCAACGGAACTCAAACAGTCCTCGAAAACACAATTTCTAAAATAATTCCATTAACATCAGGCGTACTTTATGGCACTCTTATAGAACAAATACTCTTTCTTATTTATATAAACGACTTACCAGACTACCTTAAGCACAACCAAATACTAGTAAGACTCTTTGCAGACGACAGCATTATCTACCGGCCTATTACCTACCGATAAAATGAGAGAAAGACTGGCTCATGACATTCCACCCGAAAAAGAAAAAAATATATATACTTTCATAACAACAAGCATGACCATATCCTAGAACAAGTACAAACGGCAAAATACCGAAGTCATTACATTTTCTTCAGATCTCAAATGGAACAAACATATACAACAATCAGCAGAAAAAGCAAACCCATCCTTAACATTTATCAGACGAATTTCAAATCTATAAAATAACAAAAACTAGAAAAGGGAAGCGCTTGTCAATAAACTCATCATAGATACCAGGACTAAATTTTGTATATACGCCAAACGCGCGTTTCGTCTACAAAAAGACTCATCAGTGACACAATAGTAAGACCGAAATTATGATACTGCTCAAATATCACATTACCAGCAATGTATCTGAAATGCTTCATAATCTAAACTGGCAAACCTTACAAGAACGCATGTTAAAAAACCCTACTTCAAATGTTACACAAAGTCACAAACAATGAAATTGCTAAACCATTAAAAGATATATTCATAAAAAGTCAGTCTAAAATAAGATCTCCTCATCAACAAACACAGACAACTTCAATGTAACAAATTAAGCCAGTTTAAAATTCTAATTTTTTAGCCAAACAATCAGAGAGTGGAATAAATTACCACCTTAAATTTCAAACCAAACCTCCACAGACAACTTTAAGGATGCACTTACTCATTCAGTCCTCTTTATAACATTCTTTCAACAAAACTAGATGTGCCTTTTGTTTTTATCTGAATAGGAAACAAAATATATACAAAACATTTGTACAGTTTAATCATAAAAGAAAAATGTACTATTAACTGTAAAGCAACCTCACTCAAACATGCGCCGGAAAGTAATCCTCAAAATGTTGATGGCAGGGGCGTAGCTAGATAATCAGTCATTTGTAGGCACCAATCGGCAGGGGGTCTGGGGGCCGCTCAAGGCACCAAGCAGGTCCTCTCTGCCCTGGTAGGGGGTTCAGGGGGGCTTCGCCCGACGGAAAACGGTTTTTAGCGTTTTAGCTGCAAAATTTTATGTACAAAAATATTAAATTTACTGGTTATTTAATCATGATAATTATAATATACATGATGAAAGGTTCGAAGAATTATGAAAAATGTACCATAACACCTGACTGGTAAATTAAAAGAGGGACGAAAGATACCAAACGGACAGTCAAAAGCACAATAATGCAGTACAATCGGAAATATAAAAAAAAATATTTACAATATGCATTGCCCAGCGTAGATCAACGTAACCCTGTTTGGTGTTATCATATCTATTCCGTTCTGATTGATATATACGTTTAACTAAATTAATAGTACACAATGACGATCCTTCATTAAAAAACCTATTTGTTTAAGGATTTGAACAATTGTGGCCGTTACACGCAGATCTGAGAGTACTCAAAATTACTGAAAGCCATTTGATTGATTGATTTTTAAACAAATATTTATGCAAGTTCAGAACAAAAAAAAAAACAAATTTACAATAAATACAACTTGGAGCTAGGTCCTGTAATAGGTGTCGTCCAGGACGAAGGTCTGGAAATTTAAAATTGCCATGCATTGGAAAATGAGGGATTATTGGATAGAAGCAGAAATTTTGCCTTTTATTAGACCAAATACTAACTCCTCAAAGACTTGCATTCTCTCTACAACTAGGCATCGGATTTAATGTCCCCATTGATGATTCTGACCAGACGTGACTGCGTATTTATACATCCTGCACAGCCAAACGGACGACCAACATTGGCAAGTCGGGTGAAGACCTAGTGAAAAGCTAGTTCAAAATTAACAACAACTAATTAAAAAACTCATGTCTCTAAGTTGAGGTTCATTCAAGTTTTTGTTGATAGAAGTGAAATGATCTGAACCAAAATTATAGTTTATAGTTTCTATAATCGTAAAAACATATAATTCTATCCAATATTCCATTCACTAAGGACGAGAAACTAGTGTACACATGACATTCGATAATTTAAGAGTTTTGACAACTTCACTGGCTTTCATCTACAGATAACGTTGTTTATTATTTTGTTTATTAAAAAAAAATATTTGTGAAAAAATTATGTGTATAGGCACGTGCCTAAAGTGCCTAACGGCAGCTACGGCCGTGGATGGTTTTCTTGACCTACAGAAGAAGAAAAATTAATCAGCCTCTTTTTTTTTATTATACCGTCGGCGTCGGTTGTGCCAGACCAGCAACCACTGATAAAGCGCGATTTATTCATTTTTATGCAGTTTTCAGCATCTTTTATCTCGTCTTGTCTGACTGAAGGCGAACTTTCCACTCCGTACAATTTTGAAGTAATGAAAATTAATAATAAATTATTTTAACAATGTTAACAAAACATTTTTTACTAACGTTTTTTAAAAATGTTTTGGTATAATATTTCTTTGCTGGGTTGACGTGTATCCCACCTTTTTAATTTAGTAAACATTTCAATGGGTTACACTAGAGACATATAATACAATGTTTCTGGTTATATTGATACAATGTTTGGTTACACAAATGTCCTGACAATACATATCGACGAGAAAGTACCTATACGAAACAATTGGAGAGTGATTATTATACCAAATCAATACAATGTAATGCCACTTTGGGCCATTATGAATAAATGGTAAAGAAAATATTATCGATAACAATAGCCATTTTATTGCTTGAAATGCCGAATTCCCAAGAAACACATTTACAATGCATGAACATATTTATATTTCATTTGTAACAACATTGACGATGTGTTTACCTTGCAATCTTAATAAAAAAAAATATGTATCGCAAAGGCACCGACAGTCGATGGGCTATCTGATATATTTATACTTTTAATAGTTTGATATTCACTGTAGGTACGCATTTTTTAAATGAGAATTGAAGGCTTCTTTTTTTATTTTATTGGATTATAAACGCGTTTACCGTAGCATATTTTTCGGAAGCGATTCATACGAAGAATGGTCGCACGATCAGCGCTTTTGCAACTATATAGACCCCCTATATATACTTAGTACCTTAAATTACAAGAAGGAGCATTCAATTCTTATGATTTCTCATTTCTATGTAAAATTAAATTAGAAGCCGATTTTTCGTTCGTTTTCCATTGCATTGTCACGTTGTGATGGCGTTGACAAGAGAGGCATGTGCTGTCATGAATATAGATTTTTTTATGGAATAGCTGTAATATTACCTTTTTCTGTTAATGTCGATATAACACCAAGACCGCAGTACACACTGAATAACCTGCGGAACGCTGTCACGGTAGTGTACCGTGAATTCTTAATGTCGTGTTGTTGAACTCTAGATCTACCGAGTTCACTGTAGTGTCGTGTGTTCTTAATGCCATGTGCATGTAGTATACACGCTGTCCCTATAGATCTAGTGTCGATTGTTCTTAAAATCGTGTTTTGTTATTCCAGATCTTACGCTGTCGCTGTAGTGTGTCCTTAATATCTCTTTTGTATTCTAGATTTACTGTTTTCACTGTAGTGTCGTGTGTTCTTAATCTATCGTTGTCCCTATAGTAACTGTGTCGTGTGTTTTTCATGTCGTGTTTTATATCACAGATCTACTGATTTCACTGAAGTGTTGTTTGTTCTTAATGCCGTGTTTTGTATTCTAGATATTCCGTTGTGACTGTAGTGTCGTATCTTCTTAATGCCGTGTTTTGTATTCTAGATCCACTGATGTCACTGAGGTGTAGTTTGTTCTTAAAGTCCTGTTATGTATTCAAGATCTACCGTTGTCACTATAGTGTCGTATGTTCTTAATGCCGTGTTTTGTATTCTAGATCTACTGATGTCACTGAAGTGTAGTTTGTTCTTAATGCCGTGTTATGTATTCCATATCTACCGTTGTGACTGTAGTGTCGTATGTTCTTAATACCGTGTTTTGTATTCTAGATCCACGGATGTCACTGAAGTGTAGTTTGTTCTTAAAGTCGTGTTATATATTCAAGATCTACCGTTGTGACTGTAGTGTCGAATGTTCTTAATGCCGTGTTTTGTATTCTAGATCCACGGATGTCACTGAAGTGTAGTTTGTTCTTAAAGTCGTGTTATATATTCAAGATCTACCGTTGTCACTGTAGTGTCATGTGTTCTTAATGCCGTGTTTTGTATTCTAGATCTACTGATGTCACTGAAGTGTAGTTTGTTCTTAAAGCCGTGTTATGTATTCAAGATCTTCCGTTGTCACTGTAGTGTCGTATGTTCTTAATACCGTGTTTTGTATTCTAGATCTACTGATGTCACTGAAGTGTAGTTTGTTCTTAAAGCGGTGTTATGTATTCAAGATCTACCGTTGTGACTGTAGTTTTGTTTGTTCTTAATGCCGTGTTTTGTATTCTAGATATTCCGTTGTAACTGTAGTGTCGTATGTTCTTAATGCCGTGTTTTCTATTCCAGATCTACCTATGTCACTGGAGTGTAGTTTGTTCTTAAAGCCGTGTTATATATTCAAGATATACCGTTGTCAATGTAGTGTTGTGTGTTCTTAATGTCGTGTTAAAATGTATTCTAGATCTATCGTGTCACTGTAGTGTTGTGTGTTCTTAATGCCGTGTTTTGTATTCCAGATCTACAACTGTCACTGTAGTGTCGTATGTTCTTAACGCAGTGTTTTGTATTCCTGATCTTCTGTTTTCACTTTAGTGTTGTGTTTTCTTAATGTCGTGTTTTGTATTTTAGATATTCCGTTGTCATTAGTGTCGTGTGTTCTTAACGCAGTGTTTTGTATTCCTGATCCTCCGTTTTCACTGTAGTATTGTGTTTTCTTAATGTCGTGTTTTGTATTTTAGATCTTCCGTTGTCACTAGTGTCGTGTGTTCCTAACGCAGTGTTTTGTATTCCTGATCCTCCGTTTTCACTGTGATGTCGTGCTGCTGTTCGAAATCTTCCGTTGTTGCTGTAGTGTCGAGTGTTTTCTTAATGCTGTGTTTTGTGTTCTAGATATTCCGTTGTCACTGTAGTGTTGTGTGTTCTTAACACTGTGTTTTGAATTCCTGATCTTCCGTTGTCACTGAAGAGTCGTGTGTTCTTAATGCCGTGTTATGTATTCTAGATCTACCAATGTCACTGTAGTGTCGTGTGTTCTTAATGACGTGCTATGTATTCTAGATCTACCAATGTCACTGTAGTGTCGTGTGTTCTTAACGCAGTGTTTTGTATTCCAGATCTACTGATGTCACTGAAGTGTTGTTTGTTCTTAAAGCCGTGTTATGTATTAAAGATCTACTGCTGTCACTGAAGTGTCGTGTGTTCTAAATGCAGTGTTTTCTATTCTATTTCTTCCGATTTCACTGTAGTATTGTGTTTTCTTAATGTAGTGTTATGTATTGTAGATCTTCCGTTGTCGCTGTAGTGTCGTGCGTTCTTTACGTAGTGTTTTGTATTCCGGATCTTTCGTTTTCACTGTGGTGTCGTGTCTGCTATTCAAAATTTTCCGTTGTTGCTGTAGTGTCGTGTTTTGTATTATGTCTTTTTTCACTGAAGTGTTCCAGCACTGTCACTGTAGTGTCAAGTGTTCTTAATGTCGCGTTTAATATTTCAGATCTTCCGCTTTCATTTTAGTGTCGTATAGTCTAAACATTATATCTTAAAGTATAAATATACCTATATCACTGTAGTTTCGTATTGATTAAATTTTGCTTTCGTTTCCCCACCAATGTTATTGTAGTTTCATGTTTGACGATCTTGAACTACATATGTCACTTTTTTGTTATGATTGACCGACCAACACGACGGATGTTACAAATGGAGCAGTATTATTTTAGATTTATACGATGAAACAATGATCACTTACCGCACATCAATAGCAAATTGTTAAACAAGTACCATCGGTCGGATGAATGTAAAAAGTGTCAAGTTTGGAGAATTCTAGGTTGGTTTCCTCAAACTTATCAAATACCGAACGGATAACAGACTATTTATATGTAATTTGATCTTGTTTCGTGTGTTCCTTGTAATGTTATTAATTTGGACAACCATTATGTAAATGTTCGTGTTCTTAGTTTTTTAGTCTTTTATGTATTATTATGTAGGCTTCGTCATTTTTCTTTTCCTTCTGGTACCTTTCGCCTTTTGTCTTCCTTTCTTTATGTACCTAGTTCGAAATAATTCCAAAAAAAGTAATTTTGATTTCGTCTGCATGTGATTAGGATGAGTGTTTTTAAACTTGAATTGAAATATTAGTATATGAAAGTGTTGGTGTTCTATATTACTTGATATCACTTGGGTCTTCATGATATAACATTTGTCAAAGTGAGCTTATTTCATTTGGAGGATGGGGACTGCTTCTAAATAATACCGAACTTTTTGATTGATATTGCTTACGACATCAGTAATTTCAGACTTAATTTCTTTAAAAGCTTTAGTTAGAATAAAACAAACATGAATAAATGATCCATGCTACACGTTGTCACGATCGAGCTTATTGTAAATGGGAAGATGTGTTGATGGTGATGATAGATCATAATAGATACAGTAATAGATATCATTGGAATTTTGAATATTAAATAAGGTATATATCCTCATGTGATTACACCACATCGACAAATTGATAATATATATATGAACTAGATAATACTACAATGTCCTTGTAGCACAAACCATTCATCAGGTATGTTGTCATTTCTTCTCTATATATGGACTTATTAATTTATTTATTCATACATTCATATTTGTTATGTTTTTTTTTCTTTTGTGAACAAAGATTGCGAAAATTAATCTATGAAAGTTACGTTATTTTCATGAATTTTGCACCTTTAAATTTTCTTATGAGCGATTGATATGTTTAAGCAAAAGATGATTTTGATATCGTCTTTTTTACGTTGATGTTTGTCGGAAGTAACTAAAACCAGTCATTTGTAATCGCTACAAAAACTTGAAAATATCTCAATAAGTAGCCTTTCTTCTTTCCTTTTTTTTTTGTTGAACGGGAAAATGTTTCTTGATACTATTATCGCAGTATAATTATAATGAAGTAGGAAATATATGCATTATTTTCCTCAACATACATACACAAAACAATTAAAGATAATATGTTGACATAGAAATATATATCGCCTTTTTTGAATAATTTTGAAAAAATAATGCCAATGCTTACTATTTTAACATGTATATTTTTTATAATACAAATATTCATAGTCAACACACCATGACTTAATATGCATGATCATATACAATCCGTGTAGGTCAGATGTGCCAGTCCCAAAACAACTGCATACCAATTATATATTGATTTAACTTATAGGAAATGGTTTCCTTTAAACTGTCATTAACTGTGCAAAATTATCAAAGTCAATAGACCATAATTGAGGGAGCTGGCCAACAGATGTGTTAATGCAAATATATACATGTACAACTGCACCAATTATCATTGACCTACCACTGCTAGTAGTTCCCATCAAACTGACATAAACACAAACAAGTTCATTGTTGACTCCAAATATGTTATAAGTGCGCTTCCTCAACCATAAAAGCATGCTTACTCTGCTTGTTTGGTGGGTATATGCAAGTTACTTGGTCTATGGTTTATCTAAACCGCGATGATATTTACACATTTTTTTCTTTAACTCTTGACATTTAACAAAAGAGGAACGAAAGATACCAAAGGGACAGTCAAACTCATAAATCTAAAACAAACTGACAACGCCATGGCTAAAAATGAAAAAGACAAACAAACAACAGCACACATTTCACTTTCCTGAACTCCATTTGAAAATACCCATGAAGTGTGTGTATTTACTCTTCACGTACGATTGGGATAAGTTAACTTCTGGTTTATTTTGCTGTGAATATCATAATACATTGAATATAAATTAGGATAACTACTAGTATGATTACCAACTAAATATAAAAAAAAACAGGGCTGTGAACATTAATATGTAACCGTACGGCGTAGGCCTTAATTGTATTTGAGCTAAAAAATAAATAAATTGAGAAACATTTTCAAAACTGATATATCAAATAGTATACCTCCAATTGATTAAAGCGAAAAGACGTCAAAATCCCTTTGAGAAAGCATGACCAAAGTGCCAAGCCAATATATAAGTACTGATAAGATATAGGACTATTTTATGAAATTACATCAAGGTAGTACTGAATGATTCAGTGTCCACTGAAATTTTTTTTAAATATTTTGAAGTTTTATAAGCATTTTTTTTATTTTACAATGTATATTCTTTCCTCAGTATCACAAAACTACCATTATCGTATATACTACATATACTATTTTCCCCAACCATTGGTTTCAGGTATTTCTTTAGAATGAAAGAACATGCGGAGATACAGACTATGGATTCGCATATTATGTTTTATGTCTGTGATGGTAAACATTATTTGGTTGACATGGACAGTCAGTAACCTGAACCCACATACAAATAAAGAAGTTTACGGATTGAACAAACCTGAATTTCAAATTTGTCCCAATACAAGCGTTTCAACGGATATCATTTATTCACCGTCTGTCATTTTACAGAAATGTGAAAATATTCAGATTTATCCTTATGCTTTCGTTATGTTGAAAAATGTTGTAATAAATCCTACTAAAGCAAAAAGTAAAAAAGGAGGAGAAGATTTAACCAATGTCATAGGTCAAATCGCAGACGAAGAAGAGCTTCGGCCTAAACCAGGTTACTTTAGGATTAAATGTGATTTCGAAAATTTTAAAGAAGTGACGAATGAACACTCTGTGTTTCTTAACAACATGACTCGTCTGTGGATGCAGGTAGTTGCAAGACAGGATGGGATGTTGATGTTTAACGAAACTGAAAATACTTTGACGATCGCCGTCCACCGAATCGAATATGCCAACTTATACCACGCAATGACGGAATGGTACAATGTATTTTTGGTCGCTTATGTCTTTAGAAAACTAATTAATTGCCAAATTAATGTTTTGTTCCTTGATGGTCACCCGTATTCTGATCTAGATTTAACGTGGTCAACTCTATTCGGAAAAGTTACCAGAGCATCTTTTATCAGACAACCAACCTTATACCGTTACTTAATTTTGGGTTTGGCGGGAAATAATAGCCCATTAAATGATCATAAATCAAAAAGCTTGCCAATGGCGGAATCATTCAGAAACTTCTTTCTACAAAAACATGGATTTACTGAAACTTTGACTAAAAATTGTAATCATCTTAATATCCTTTTTATATGGAGACACAACTACGTTGCTCATCCGCGAAACCCAAGTGGTAAAATCAAAAGAAAAATCAAAAATGAATTCGAACTTCTAGAAAATGCTAGACGCTTTTTTCCAGATCATAATATTCATGGTAGGCAAATGGACAAATTAAATTTGAAGGCACAACTAAATCTAATTTCAAAAACTAACATTCTTATTGGAATGCATGGAGCCGGTATGTCACATGTATTTTTCCTGGAACCCGGATCAGGAGTAATCGAGTTGTTCCCAAAATATGCTCTACCTTCGAATATACATTTCAAAGCAATGTCGAGATGGCGAAAATTATTCTATACATCATGGCAAAATGTACAAACTTGGAATGAATTTGATGATGGAAGTACATATATTCAACCATCAGTGATCAAGTATTTGATTCGACGAAAAATCGCAAAAATATGTAACTGATTGACTTGATATAGGGATATGGTTTACCATTGAAAGGATTCATTTTTCAGTTCTTATAAAGATAAAGTAACTAAATTATAATACAGTATCTTAATATCATCTATACTTTTTAAATGTTGAACATTGAGCAAGAGATTACAATTGACGACCTACAAGTGAAAGCAAGTGAAAAATAAGGTTCCTCTATTACAGCCTTTGTTTCTATTAAATTAATTTGATAAGGGAGCAGATTTACCATTGACGTCAAAAGGGGGTATGCTTTAGTTTGTCTGAGTAAGATTTTTTTCTCTCGCTTGGGTTGGGAAGTATGTCATTTTAGCATCAAATCGTAAAAAAAACCTTCCTTTTAATGGAATAACGCGCCCCCTTTTAAAAATCCTGGGTCCGTCCCTGAGTTAGTGAGTGTTAGACATATCGTAGGCACTATCGACATGGATCGATGTCTCATTCATAATTTAAACATGTTTAATGGTGCACTATATATGAATTAATCTCCGAAGACTTCAATATTACAACTATAAATAATTAATTCTGTAAATCTATATTGCGTTTCAGTTAAAAGCGTAGTCACTGTAGGTAAACTGTCCGGTTGCTATTGTGTTTTTCTCCCGATTGAATTGATTTGAGTTTTTTCGAGTGTAACCAGGTTTTTTTTTGCGTGAATACGATAAACATTTCTGGTAAGACAGAAACCAGAGGCTATCAATACATATCTAAGGTAGTTTAGTTAGTGTGATCAAAAATTATTATATCAGTACTGTTTGCTTTTTGGAAGAAAACGGAAAATAATTGTTTTCATTTACAAGTTTTCTAGATCCGAGAATTATTGTTGTTATCTGTTCAGCAATGGAAAAGAAGATCACTGTACAAATGTTATCATGTGGAGATAACAAAAGACATCAAAAGAGTTTCATATTTACATATGCTTCAAATAACACCTTAGGGCAAATAAGAAGACGAACGAAGGCAATATACTATAGAACTAGTTATCCATGATGTTTTGTGATACACGAGGATATATTGAACCAATAACAAGTAAGAAAACGAACTAACGAAAAAATAATCAAGAGGTATATAACGGGCAAGTCAGTCACCTTTCTATGAAATATCTATGCAATATCTCTAGCTTTAAATCGTCTCAAAGTCCACAAAAGTTTGAAGTAAATCACAGATCTTGAATTAACACATCCATGCAGTTTTACATAATATTCGATAATAGGAACTGTTGTCTCCTCTGAAGCATATGCGTTAAGCCCGTTCTTTTTGTTTCTGTATATTTTATTACTATTATTGTTTGTCTTTTCGACTCTTGTCGGTTTGGTTATTGTGTTGTCTGTATTCATCAGTCTTATGATTTTTACTATGTCCCCTTGCGGTCTTCCTTTTTACAATGAACAGGATTTAGTTTTCTTACTATCTGACTATTTCGTTATCATTTTAAAAGGGATATCGTTTAAGCTCAAACGTTAACTATGATGGTTGTATGTGTATTCAAAGTTTTTTTTTATTTTAGTTTTGTTGCAATTAATTAGAGTGCTTCAAATATATAATTTATAAGAAACAAATAATTACAAGATGAAATCGAAGCAAGCATAGTACACAATTATGAGTCTCTTATCAATAGTTCTATTATGGTTCCGTAGTACTCTGAGGACACGTTTTGGTTAAACGTACTCATATCTGACTATGCGGTATGAGCTTTGCTCATTGTTGAAGGCCGTACGGTGACCTATAGTTGTTAATGTCTGTCATTTTGGTCTCTTGTGGACAGTTGCTCATTGTTGAAGGCCGTACGGTGACCTATAGTTGTTAATGTCTGTGTCATTTTGGTCTCTTGTGGACAGTTGTCACATTGGCAATCATACCAAATCTTCTTTTTTATATCAACTGAAAGTTTGCACTTATTCAAAAAGGATGAATGCATTATAGATCTATGTTTAAACTTTTGGTAACATAAAATGAATATGTGTTGTTGTATTTCAACTGACATTCGACTGCATGTTATCCAAACCTGATTTAAATTTGTATCACCTATAGGTCACAAAATGACCGCCTGCAAACAACGACAATTGACTTATGGCTCCTGACTTTAGACAGTCACACAAAGAATGTGGTAGGGTAAAACTGGGGACAGTGATGTAGCAGCACAACATACGAAAGAAAAAATCAGTTAATAATGGCTTGAATAATCGCATTTTGTTTCAGTTCGAATTGTTATAAAATTATATAAGCAACAGTTGTGACAAGTTTATATTAGTGTAATACCCATAGTGTGCTGCTAAATAATAAACATCAAATTAAAATTAAAATTCCATGCGCATTGAGGTCAACATGCAGAGTTGA